>VXBQ01007963.1:323893-351898 GCA_013400175.1 Phainopepla nitens | reverse complement strand
AGGGGTTGCACACACCACTGCTGCTCCCGATGGATGATCCAGAGGAGGAGGAGGAGTGCAATGCAGCTTTACTGGGCAGCAGAGGTAGGCCTTCCCTTTCTCACTGGAGTCCCTGGAAAGACGTTGTGTTGGGTGTGTGGTCTAGGTCCTCCTTCTAATCCAGTTCCTTTCAGTTATGGTGACAACACCTCAGTTTTCAAACTCCAATGAAAGGATAGCTCTGCTTTTTCTTCAGTGGGACGTGTTATCGGTTTTTCCAAATATCAAGTAGGCTCGTTGTTCTAGGAATATTTTTTCCTTTGGATGGTGCCCAGCGTCCCCTGTGTCCCTCCTCATTTACACCACCTCTCATGGCCTCGCCCCGCGGCAGGTCCCGGAACAGCCGCGCCCCGGGGCTGCTGCCCTGTAGCACTTACGAAGGGGAAAGGGGAAGGGTACAGGACATTAACTGGGCCATTTTAACAGTGAGAAACCGGAATAGAGCATGACTAATAACATTAACAATTAACATAAGAGCAAGGGCAATTTTACAGTCAACTGGAACACCTTTGAAACTCATTCATAACAGAGAGCAACCCTTTAGAAGTAAATGAGGGTCCTCTGAATGGTTTCCTCCACTCCTTCAGTATTACTTTCCTTTAAGACTCCCAATGTAAACGTCTTGAAATATAATTTCAATTTTCATAGGCAACTAATTCTTAAGGAATGTTAACCAAATCGTACATCTGAAATTATCACCAGAGCTTCTGATTCAAGTAAATTACTCGGAAATCATACATAAGAATATTTTGTTCAAGCAATTTAGGAGCAATTTCTGCCATAGATTGTCAGAGGAACCTGAAATACAAAATTGAAATATTTTCTCCTTCAGCTTTAAAGCATTTTTAATATGTGATGTGGAAATGTACATCAAATGGGAGAGGAACAGCTCAAATCTCCTGGTGCTGCATCTGGCCCAGGTCTTCCAGATTTGGTTACACACAGAGTCTGCCAGAGATTCACCACATCCTACTTCCAACAGTTTATTATGATTTAAAATACCTGTTCTGTATCCCAGCTCCAGTCAGAAAACATGCCTAGTATCCTTGATAACCGACTCTGGGAAAAGCATGGCCTGTGTAAGACTTTATTTCAGAGCTTTTGTCTCTCAGCTTCCATTATTTCACTGCCAGTATTGTCATCACTAAGAGACAGAGACCTTTTTAAAACAATCTGAATGACCTCTGTCTCCAATTCTTCTTTAGAACACGACATATTCATCTCGTTTTTTAACATCTTTTCAGTTTTTAGCTAAGTATTCATTTAAAATGTGTGCACTTTCTGGAAGTAAATTAGAGAGGGAAAAGGGCATCTAGAGATGACTGAAAATGTACCTCTCAAGTGGTTTCTTTTGCTATTTCCTGGCTAGTCTTGCTGAAAAGGTGGCTAGAAGATCTTGTTTTACAGGCAAGCATTATTTTTTTCCATCTCAGTGCAGTTCTTTGTGTGTCCATCATGCTACACTTGTGGAGCTTGAGGAAATTCAGAGCTGCACTTAAACACAGGCAATCTGGGTGTGCAATGGACAGATTTTTCTCTGTGTTTACTTGCATTTTTACTAATTGTTCCAGTGATTGCAGTGTAGCAGTGGCTGCAGTTAACAAAGCAGCTTTCACTGTGGAGCACACGAGCAGGATTCCTATGGGGGAAAGCCAAACCAGTGCTCCAGCCCCTGGTGGGATCAGGACAACAGACCAGGCAGGACTTCAAACTGCTTATTGGGAGAGCCACAAAATGAAACTGATGTGACCCAACATATGTGCAATGTGCATTGCAGGGATTTTTTTTCTGGAGTTAACCTAATCTAAACTGAGGCTATCTATGGGGCCTGGCACAACGACTGAGCTTGGTTGGAAGTCCAAAGCTGGCTGTGTTTCCCAGTAATTTTCTAATCCTTCTCTATGATACCCTTGCTTTTCCTCATGCAAAGATGACCTAATCTTCTGGACAATCTTCATCTTTGCTCCACTAAGTGTAAAACTTAGGAGTTTTACACTTCTGCAGTGTTGTTAAACAAAATATTAGCATCAGGACAGGCTGGGTGCAGGACAGCATTCCAACAAAGTCAGTGTAGTAAATAGGACTGAGAGATTTAATTTGCCTACAGATGTAAAGCACTATTTCTGCTGTAGTGAGGCAGCAAAGCAAGCAGTACTCCCGAGGCACCCTTCCATGACACGTTTGGAAAGCTTTTGCTGAAATATCCTACACCATCAAAGTTAAAATATTTTCACTTTCATAAATCTCTTCACAAAAGGTAATACCAATAAGGCTTGCTTGACTTGCAGCAATCCAGGATGACACATCATGCCCTAGATCAGGCAAGAATTTCAACATCTCCCAGAGCTCAAGTCAAAATCTAAGTCTCCAGGTTATAATCACACATACACATTTTCTATTCCTCCTGAGCACTGTACTTCACCTGGAAATACTGTCAGCTTCAGCAGGCTCTAGAGATAAGCCAGTTCTATCGAGTAGCAACTGACAATACCCTAATTAGAACAAGGTTTTGCATTTTATATTTAAGAGACATTTTTGTATAATCATTTACTAGTTAAGACAATAAGGAATATAATTAATAGTCATATGGCAAGATTTCTGCAATTTGTAATTCCCTAATTGCTATTTTGGATTTCTAACTGAACATCAAAATGTCATAATCTAGTGGCACCAAACACAGAACACTTAAAATGTCAGTGAGCAAAGAAAATGACTTCAGAGAATGGGGTTCAAGAAGTACAGATCTGTGATTTAAAATGTACAGTTCCTGATGGTATGAATTACATTATGCAGAAACAGCTCTTCTCAGTGCTGTATACTCAAGATTAGAGACTGCAAAATGCCTTTTTAAGAATCACAGCTCTCCACTTCCCCTGCTGAGATGTCAGATAGACTTGGGCTAAATTTGATGGCAAGTGTTCCAGGTCCCGTCTGTCAGGTTCTCCCATGCTTAATGAGCAGCACACTGATGAAAATACTGTGTAAACAATGAAACAGCACATTGAAGAGGTGTAAATGAACTTGCTTCTGCAGGATTTTCAGTCAGAGCAAGGTTTGGGACTTCTAGGCAGGCCTGCAAAGCCCTGCTGTGTCCCTAGAACATAATTGGCTTCTGAGAGCAACAGCATATATGAGGCACAGTAAAGCAGCTTAGGAAGGTCTTTCAATAAACTTTCTATAAATGCAATTCATTCATTTTAATATGAAGCCTGTGGTTCCAGTGGGTGGGCTGTAAGAAAGAGCTCTCTAAACCGTGCTCACTTTATTTGCTGTAAGTAACGCCATCGCTGTAGGTACGGTACTCGACTTCTTTGGACTAAAGAATACACAAAGACCATCAAATATTCCTTTGTGCATGGATGTATAGCCATCTCCTAACCCTCCATTCCCCAAAATCGCCACTCAGAAGGATAGGTGCAGCACAAAGGCTCCCAAGCAGCAAAAGGGGGAACCCTACAGCTCTTGGAAAGATTATATTTTCATGAATGCTGATAGGTTGATCAGCTTGTAGAATGCATGGGCCACCCTCCCAGGCTTCAGTGACTTAGTGCATCTAATGAGTTATGGATTTTAAGTTATTTTGCAGCTTTACAGTGGCTGAGTAGTCTCTGGCCTCCCAGCTGAGGCTACAAACAACACAAAATCATTGCGATTTGGGATCCAGGCAGGCAGTGCTCATTTGTGCTCCCCCAAGCACCCATCCATGCACTGCCCTCACAGGTACCACTGTTCATATCCAGGGGCTCAATTCATACTGTTTATTGTGCTGAAATAGGTTTTAATTGACCCTTCTACAGGGTTTTAAATCAAAACACTTTTTCGGTATTACATCTATTTATATTAGTCTTGGAGAAAGATTACTGAGTTTGCTTTTTCATATGTATAGTGTAATACATGATTTCACTGCTGAAGAGGCTCACCATACATTTCAGAGAGCTGTCCTCTAGATTCTTAAGGAATAGGTCAATGCAGGGCCCAGATTAACTGTTCAAAACTGTGTTTAAAACTGTTTTAAACTGTTTAGCGTTCAAATAGAAGTTACAGGTGGAAAAAAAGGCATTTACTTTGAGAAAATAAAAGAAAAACAGAGTAAATACCACAGATCTATTTCTAGCTAATGTCTTTAGTTAAATTAGTGTTGATATTAGAACCATGGATAAATAGCAAAAAGATTTAAGTTCTGGAATGACAGGTCAGTCAATCAAAGTTAACTGAAAAGAAAACAAAACTTCCTTAGTAAAAAACCACATCACATAGAATATGCTACCACTTCAAAGATTACAGGTGTTTCTGGCAAGACAATTAGCCCAGCTGTTTTTCTGTTCAGATCACTGCCTTTTCTATGACTATGCACATTGCAAATGGTCAGAGAGGAATCCCAGGGCACCTGTTCTGCAGCTATTTTTGCATTGTTTCAGCCTCATCCATAAGAGGAAAAATCGGTCTCATCATAGTCCTTTTCTGTTTGAAAGGATCGTCTTTCACCGTGGGGAAAAATCTCTCTTGTTGAATAAGAGCATCCATCATAGTTTAAACAGAATTTCAGGAATGACAGGTACCTTATTTAGATAAGGTGACACATTACTGCTTCCTCTTTCTTCCTTTTTCTTATACAGTAAGATCTATATGGAGAGTAAATTACTCTATCACATCAAGTAAGTATCAAAGTCAAGCTCCATTTTCTGAGCTTCCTATTGAATCCCCTTGAATTGCTCATCTAGCTGTTTGAAGGACATCTGAAGTGGATTTCTGGTTCTACTGCTCTTAGTATCAAATATTTCTGTTGGCTACACTGAGTGATAAAGCTTACTGAAATCCTTTTTCCTAGGAGAAGGTTACTGGCAGGAGCTGGATTGCTACTGAATTGCTGTTACTGCCTGTTAAGAATGGCGACTTCAAAAAAAAAAAAGCAGCTATAAATATCACCAATTTAAAATACTTTTTACATGCCTTGCAGATTGCTTTAAATTGTTTTCTTTAAAACTGAAAAAGATTAATGCACGGAATGGAAATTAAGGCATTTAGATTTCTTTGAAGCCCTTATTGCCATGACCAGTGCACTGCGAGACAAGGGCCACCTCGGCCATGGGATTTAGCCCCAAAGTAGGGCAGTGCAGCACTAGCTGCAGGACCTCCTCGTTCTCAAATCTGACACCGATTTGTCATCTCTCTACTTTTACAGCTATTTTGGAGGTGAATTGCTAAGCATGACCTAGATGGGCAACACTGGAAGTCACAGAAGGAGATGTTTTCACTGATTGCAGGAACTCAAACTGTTAAATGAGGCCAATTATATGGTGTACATGCTTTTGTATAGGAAAGCTGAGAATTAAATTGATCCTGATGGAAAAGGCCGTACCTGAAAGGCTTCACAGACCATGTTTGACATCCCCTGGGTAACTTGGCCCCTGTTTGCTACAATGGGTACTACTAATGTGTGACTCAGTAAGCTTGGGAACGTAAACAGGAAAAGCGTAGCAAAATTAACCTCACCAAGAAATGGATTCAACATTATATGCAATCAAAAAAATCTGAACAGTTACACCCATTGCCCCTCTACTGAAATTAACATTATTACACTATGGAAAGCGTAGACTGAAACAGAAATACACCTGTTCCATAAAGCTTTGATGAAAGACTCACTCAAGATCCCTGGAGGTGATTTATGGAGGATACACTGGGATGGGGAGAAGACTGAATTAAACACTACCTCAAACAAGGATTTAGCTGCAGACTGGATGCACCTGAAGCAAGCGCCATGCCAGCTTAGAGAAGTAACACACTGATATAAAGCCCCTTGGCCCCTATTATTGGAGTCCACTGCACCTCATCTGCCTCATCTTCAGCAAACTTATAGGAAAGCCTTAAGAGCTATGAAAAACACCTCTCAATGGTCCTCTGGTGCTTTCCACAAAAATCCTTCATGCACCCTGTGGGAACAATTCCTTTCATCTGAGTACAACTTACTCACTGAACAAAAATCAATTTTTATCAGTACTCTGCAAAGGGGCACATGGACTGGAAAGGAGATAATACAGATATGTGGCAGATTCAGGGAAGCAGAGGTAAGAGAAATATTTAGATGAAAAATAAAGGCTTTGCATCTCATTGACAGTGCCTAAAGTGCAAAAGCACAGTCACACTGAATGCACATGCCATTATGGAAAAGGAGCAGACACTCATCATGTGCAGGATGAAAAGCAGATGGATCCCAGACTCTGGAATGACAGAGACCACAAGTCAGCAAGTTTCAGAAAAGCAAAGATGAGGTACCTGAGTCACAATTTCAGCTGTGGAATGAATCGTGACTTGCAGTAAGGAATCTGATAGACTGTGAGCTTGCAAGAGCTTAGGGAAGGAGCAGACATAGACATCTGTTTTTTCGGTTTTCAGCTGCCAAGATAATTTTTTCAAATGCCTGTTGTGACCATCCTGAATCCATGCAATTGCAAGGATGACCAACATGTGAATGAATGTCTAAGGCCTGGGGAGGGAAACATTTGAAGCTGTATTTAAATAGAAGGAAAAGAAGCTAAATACGAGTTTTCTGTACCTGTTGCAAGTACATGCACACGTTTTACTTCTGCTCATATGTGCACCACAGGCTTTGCTGGAATGGGTTCTAAATTGTCTTGTCATGATTTAATTTCTGCCCTCAGAAACTAGGAAATGAGTAATGCAAGACATGGCAGGAGCTCCCTGAACCTTTGGCCACAGTAAAATGCACTGGGCAGGTGAGGAGGGCAGTTACAGACTGCGTGGAATTGGGAACATTTGGCAGCAGAGGGAACCAGAAGTGACTTGATAGAAAAGAAAAGAAGGATATCAATGGATATAGAAGTACAAATTTTCTCAGGAAGCCTTTAACATGTCAATTATAGCTGACAATTAACACCCCTACTCAGCCAGCCAACCTACAGGGATTTCACAAGCTGCCCTCATTTGTGGCAGGATAAAAGGAAGAGAAAAATAAAGGAATAGGCAAAGAATTATTTTTGCACCTTGTTGCTGTTGGACTTCTTTAGCCCAGTTTATCATCAATCTTACCAGAGATAGAGAGGTTGCTATAAGAATCCTAATTCCAACAAATGTTTTAAATTATTTACAAAAATAATCTTAATTCATGTTCGTCATGTTTCCTGACTGGAAAGGTATGAGGGCTGTTTACAGCACAGCTCAAAAATGAACTCTAAGATTTTTCTGTAAATGACATTTCTACAAATCCAACTCAAGAGCAAAGAGAGGCAACAAACAGTTAGGGAGCCTGGTTCACAAGTCTTCTTCTATGTTACATTCCCCAAAAATACTCACCATTAAAATGTTTTAGCTGAGATTTTCAAAGGAGCGTGGGCAAATTCTCTGCACATCTCACATTAATTAACAGCAAGTGTGTGGGTAATTCCCTGGAGTACTTTGATAATGTCAGCTTTTTTTTTTTTTAATACCCATTTAGCATATCCACATGGAACAGGATAGAGGAAATGTGTACAGTAGTTCCAAACTGCACCTCAATAAAAAATGCCATTTTGTTCTGACCTTATGAGCCTCTGATCTGTTCCAACAGAGGGATTCTGATCAGCTATTTTGGGCAAATCCAGAAACAGGAAATAAAATGTGCTCCATTATCATAGTGATCTGAGCCTAGTCAAGTATCTCCTAAAAATATTTTTCTGTTTTGAGGGCTTGGGGGAAGGTGAGGGGAATAAACCTTTCTGTTTACTCTTAGCTTAGGAAAATCCACTGGGAGGGACTGCACAATTAACATATTAATGAAGGCTGGCCTCAGATGTGATGCCTGAAAGCAATTATGGGCAAATTAAGAATATAAATGCAAGATAAAAAACTCATGGCTGTTTGGGACAGAGGGAACATAAGTTGCTCAGCACTGAAAGAAGAATATATATTTTTCCTTTTCCATGGGGAAGGAATCCTATTTATCTTACTTGGCTTGGAAAAAGCAGCATTGGTAACGTTCACCATACCAGCTGCAAAAGACCAATATAACTGTGATACCTCTGCTGGTTGGTACAATGATTGCTGAGCTGGGTGTTAATGTTCAGACAATTGCAACGTGAAAGTGTGGAAGGTCTGAAAGTCTCTACTCAGCTAAAGTGGAGGAAATTGGTAATTTTCCCCACACTGATCTCTATACATTGACATGAATTGAATCTTATGGTCATTGTTTTTCTGTGAGATTTTTTTTTTTTATTTGGGGGGGATGGCAGTCAAAAAACTAAGTATTTGCATTAAGTCTTAAATGCATTAATGGTGATGAAATTCAAACTGGCACTATAGGATATCAAACTGAAGAGGGTGTAAATGCCTCCAGCTTAAGAGACTCTGATTTTCTATTCATCATTTGCACCAGGTGAGGGCTACAAAAGGACTGGCTGGAAAGCAGAGTTTCCATACATGGTTGATTTTGTTTTACTCTTCTAGGTTACAGTCCAATTCAGGCCAAAAACTAACATGTGCTAAATTCCCCAGGCCCTGCAACCACTTAGTGATATTGATGTTCCTGTCAGCTTTCATGACCAGAGCGAAGATGACAATTTTGCTGAGGAGCAACAGGAAACGATGGCTCTCAAGCTCCAGCAGCACAAGACTCACTTAAGTCTGAAGCCCTGGCAGCTCCCTGCATCCATATCCCTTAAGACAAACCATCAGAAATCCAGGCAGTCTTCACCTGGCAATCCACGCCAGGCTTGGCAAGCGCTCGCACCACGGACATTATGAATGAAACATTTGGGCTCAACAAAATGGCATTTTTATATGAAAGTATTCAACCAGCTCTGTTATCAAAAGCCTTTACAACTAAAGACAAAGCCAAATACTAAAAAACCTGGAGGCAGGGAAAGCACATTTTTGAATACTTAGATTTCTCTCCAAAACATTTCAAAACACACAAATGAAAGCCATCAAACAGTGCCACAGGAGATACATTTTTAGAAAGCAAAGGCAGTGGAAAGTTGTCTTTCATTTTTCTGGGGTGGGAAAAAGTTAGAATTAAATGAACTAGCTTAGTTACTAACAAAATCACTAATATTTCTCTGACTAGATGTAGAACATCTAGTTCTATTGTTGCCTATTCTTACTACCTATAGTTGTCTATACTTATTGCTCTCTGCTGAAAAAGACAAGGAGCAAGCCTGCAGAAGCCTCCTTTCTTGAAATCAGTTCTTGGAAAACTTATCTAAAATATGAGCCTCTAGATTAATGTGGGTTTTTTTTTAATTATTATTTCTCTATTTTAAACTCCTATAAACAATCTACCTCAAAGGCCAGGTAAATGTGGTATCTGTTCCCCCTTAGTGTGTTGTGCCAAAGCTAAACTTACAAGCCCAGAGATTCCTTTGCTGATCTTTGACAGCCTTGGCCCTATTCCTCAAACAGTCCTTTGGAAAATCATCAGGTGCTTGGTCATCTATGGAATGCATTCCCAGCAGGAGCCTCTGGGTCAGCCCCAAACTTGCCTGTTAACAACCCCCTGCTTGGCTCCCACGTCTTTGTCTGTATCTTGTTACAGCTAACAAGAAACACTTTTAGCATTTTTGTCAGTGAAGGCTTAAGGTTTTCTTTGCCAGAATGCCTCTGCCTGTGATTTTCCACTCACTGAAAACCTTGTTTTCCAATATACCTGCTATTGACACTTGCAAGTCAAATATATTCTTTTCTGTGCAGGGTCATGGAGGTATCTTTTTCTAAGTTACTACATCTTATTTTTGCCAGCGGAGATTCCAGCATTCCTCTTCCTGCTGCCGTGCAGCCTGTGAATCAGAATTGCCAACAGGGTCTCTGCTTCCTACTGGTTTGCTCAAAGATCTCCACAGCCAGGAGAAACCCCCTGATGCTGAAGCTGTTTTCCGTGTAAGTGTAACACAACCTCCCACTGGATGGCTGCCGGGGAGCCTGGCAGCACAGCATCAAGGAGCCAAAGCAAGTATCTGACTTGGAGATCCAGCGGCAGACAGCTCACTCAAAAATCTTATAGCCTCTAACAGGCTGCAGAACCATTTGATTCATTTGCTTGGAGTTGATGGCACATGCTGCATGTTCTGCCTTCAGATATAAAAAGGTGAAGCCAGGCAATAGGGAGGAATGTCCCTGTTCACCTCAGGTGCTCTGGGTCAGGCAGTGTCTTCCAGAGGGAGGAGAGCCTGTCTCTCCCAAGAGCAACACATGAACACAGCAGGAAAACACAGGCAGGGATGAGCTAAGTGACTTGAAAAATGGGATTGCACTGAGGGAAGCCAAAAACATGCCAAAACCTTCCTGAGAAGCAAGAGGGAGATGCTTTCTTAGCATGCAGGAAAATGTAACCCTCCCTGTAGGGGCTCAGCTGTGTGTGAGGCAACCCACAAATGGCATAACCTGGGCTCAGACTTGCCAGGAACTAGCTGTTGTAAAGTATGCACACAAAAGCCACGAAAGGTCAGTCAGGAAGAGGGAAAACTTCAGACAGAGATTAGATTGTTGAGATAGTTATAGATTGCAGTTCAAGACTGAAAAACCCTGACGTGAACAATTATAAATTCGTCTAGAAAAAAAAAAAAGCCCAAAGATGGCAACTTATTGATCCTGAAGATCAGTCCCTTGAAGGGAGCCACAGATTTTGACCATTTCTAGCATGACAACAAAGACATCAAAGGTGGTGAGCAAATTTAGGCCCACCTTTTAGTTATCTGTTAGATATATTAGATATGTGATTCTTCTGTGTTTTTAGCTAATGCACTGCCTACCTTTGCCCATGGTAAAAGTTACCCAGAGTGATTCAAAGTCTTAGAAAGTTGTTTGGCCAGAAAACAGAGGTAAAGGGAAGGACATGACCAGCCATGACACAATGAGGAAGAAACATTTTCATTGTTAAATTTTTTTTTGTCTGCAGAGAAAAGTATCTGAATTTTCTATATATAAACATCCTCTTGAAATATATTGTTCAATTTTGGTTTTTTTTGTCTACTAAAACTCCATTTTATTAAATGGAGGCATCTGATGTCTTTTCATTTTCGCCCTGCAGGAAAAGGGAGGTAGGATCATTTCACTTCAAGGCTCTGGCAACATCAAGTCTCTGTGGCACAGCTGCCAAGATTTTGTCTTTCTTCCCCCCTTGTATGTGAACGTAAGGACTTAATGCTTCTCACAGGTCTGCTGGTACTTAGTTTTGTGATAACCTCACAATTAAAATACTGGATCTGCAAGGGTAGAATCTAACTGGCTCAAATCACTTCATGTCCACTGGCAGCTTCCTGTAAAATTCTGTGCTTTAGCAGAGTAGGATTAGAGCTGTCTGTAAGTTTTTCATACTGAAAATGCTGCTACACATCAAATGTATCACTAGAGTTATGAAAGAAAACCAAGAATATATTTGCAATGACAGGTAAATATTTATATAAATGAAGCAGAAAAGTAGAAAGAACCATGGTTGTGTACAAAGCATTGTCTACTCAGGCTCTGGAGCTGAGAAAAAAGTGGTTTGCATCAGAAATTTCTGCAATTGTGAAACATAATTGTGCATGATAATACGTGTTAGTAGGATCAGCCAACAAGGTTTCTGTTCCCTTTTTCTGCATCGAGTGGAAATGAACAATTGCTTCATTTGTTACCAATTTAGGAACAGTAGGTAAGTAATTATGTCTCAGTAGCCTATTGATTCACCCTTTGGGGACACACAGAGAAGACTTTAGGCCTGGCACCTGTCAGGACGGGCTTTCAGCGGGATTGGGAGAAGGCGGCGCTTGAGCCTCTTTTTCCAAGAAACCCCAGGATGTGACACAACACTTCCCTCACTGTCCCCTTTCTGTCACCTCCCTTGTGTCAACAGCATGTTCACACAGAACCTCAGCTCCAGGGAGAGGAACTGCCTCTGGTAGTGTGGGGCTGCCCCTCAGCTGTGGCTGTCTTCACATGGACAGGATGGGAACTGAGGGATTATCTTCTCCCTTCGGCACCCTGGGCTCCTGTGTAACGCTCACTTGCTAAAACCCCTTCCTCAAACCCATCTCATGCCTGTTCCTTCTGCTGCAGCACAATCTGACAGGGGAAACAGCCTGACGAGGGATGTACTCCTTACCTCCTGCTCACACAGGGCTTGTTTGTGAAGACCAAAGAAGAACTATGAAAAAATAAAATTTGAGGGAAAAAAACCCAACAAACTTTTCCCAGCAGATACCTTAGGCCATGGGAGCACAATGCCACTGATGTGGTTCCCAGAAGCAGTAACTTTGGAGTAGGTCAGTAGGGCTTAGAGATCAACTCCTTGCCTGTTGAAAGACATATATCTGTTTATTAAAAAATATAATACACTGTCAATCTGTCTACTGAAGTAAGTTCTAAAGCATTTGAAGTACCTCCAGACTGAAATCCAGGGTGGCAAAAGGCAGTGCTGGGGTTAGTCCTTCTCCTATCAAGCCTTAAAAAACACTGTTTGAGATGTTTGAGAAATCATGTGTTGATCCGAAGCCCTGCCAATCACAGCAGTTGTTGGACAGATGGGACACGCAAGTGTTGGTCCCAGAAGGAGCTGAGACTGTCAGATACAGAACCTTTGAACTCAGAGTGCCCTGGAGCTCTCATTGCCTGAAGGTCCCCCAGCTTCCCAAAGAAATCTATTTCCTGAATTGTGCAGAGAACTAAAATATTTTAATGACATCATCATCTCTCTCTAACCTAAAAGTGGCCATTTATTACAGTACACAAATACAAACTTACAGGAACCTTATGAAACTTACAAATACAAACTTAGATGAAGTTCTTATAGCATTAAACATAAGAATGATAAAGAATCACCTCACTGACATTAGCATTTTCTTAACCCTATACATTTCCCCCAGCCCAAATCTTTGAGGAGAGGCTAAATGACAGCAGAAGTGGTTGCAGTAAAATACATATTTAAGAGTGATACTACACTACTGGATCAAGCAAAAATATAGTTGATTTAAAGCAACTTTTGTCCAAAAGTGATAAGTCCAGAGTTAGGGAATTTACACACTTAAAATATCTTCTTCATCTACAAGTTTTGTATAAAAAATATTAAATTAATTTATATTTGGTCTGGATTAAAGTTATTTCAAATTTATATTGTAATTTTCAGCTGATGGCAGTACTTTGAATGGAAAAACACTAGGAAAACACAAAAGGTTGTTGATGAAAAAGGTGACTGCATGAATTACAGCCTTCATGAGAACGCTGAAGAGATCTGGTCTGTCTGTAACTTCTTGGTCCAAGTAAGAGACAGAAGAAGAGCATAAAAATTCATGTTCCCAACTGTCTATCATCTGGATTTCCTTTAGTGGTGAAGAAAACAAATTGTCTTTGTGCTTTAGAGCATCATTTGTCATGAGCTGTTATCTAAAGAAACATTTCCTGCTCCAGAAACCCCTTAAAACAGAGTGAAGGTCTAAAAAAACAAACAAACAAACAAAAAACAAGTAGAGAGGAATGTCTGTGATGAGCAAACTGAAACAAAAACTAAACTCTTCTTCTCATTATTGAAAATCTCTGAAAAAACCCCACAATGCAAGCTTGATATTGGCTGTAATTGCCGAAGCTCACAAATTTGAAAAATTGCACAAAAGGACACCAGTTCCTAGGACAAAGTTGGTGCTCCTTCCATGATTTTTTTATGCTGTTATTTAAACCATTCATGATGGAGATATCAAAATGCAGCTTCTCAAACAGAGCCACGTGGGACACGTGAAACACATAATAATGACAAACAAATACTGATATCGCTGATGTTCTGCCACTTGTGCACATTCTGCTTGGAGACTTTGATTTCCAAAGGCATATCAAGATGTACAGTGATGGGGGGAAAGCAAACTTCATTTGCTTCCTGGAGTAGCTGGTGAGTGGAAAAGATGGATGGGTTCTCCTGTAGGGGAGCATGAGCAGTGCTCTGGGAACACAGGGAACTCAAAGGGCAGTTCCAGTGCTAAATTCACTTCATCTCTATAGCATACTTCAGAATCTGCCAGTTGCCCCAGATTGCCCATCAATCTGAAAGTCATCCCAGATCAGGGTGAAAAGGTGTAAAATGTAATCAAAGCACAAGTGACACCGCTCACTTTCGTTTCCAGTTCTGTTCAGTGAAGTGGGAAGTGATCACAGTTTTCTCCAAGCACAAGTAAGAGAACTCCCATGTGGAAAGGTGTTGACTTGTCCCTTGGCAGTTCTGCTTTATCTTTTTTTAAGGTAAAGCTTTTCATGGTGATTTTGGGTCTGAAGGTGCAGATAGCTTTGGGAATGACTCGTGGCCAAGGAGAACAGTCAATTAACTTGCTTGCAATGAACTGAGAAAGCATAAGAATGCTTTTCAATAAACTGAGCGCATAAGAAAATCAAACTGAAAGCTACACCTTTTAACATTTGTGACAAGTGCTAAAGGCAGTGCAATTTATAGAGCACAAAGGAAATGGGGAAAAATATGCCAAATACCAAATCTTTCCTTAAAAAGGAATTTAAAGTTCATCCCTACATAACTACTGATTGTGACATATGATGTATGTCCACACAAAATACTTGGGCACTGAATTTAATTGATACTATACTGACAGTGAAAAATCAGAGCTGGATCAGGGGTCCAATTTTCACAATGACATTTTGCCACCTGGCTTCACAACAGAAGGAAAAAAGCTTTTGATAGAACTGTCAGGTGATGATGAACTCAAGTTCAAATCCAACGAAGGGTAGCTTAGCAACTTTCTGTGATGAAGGAATGAATTTAGTCTGGTGTCTGACTGAACCCTTACATGCCACATTTCTCTGCAAGAGTGGCTTTCTGTGCCTTAGTCACCACTGAAAATAAGTAAACCAGACTTTTAACTGAAGCTTACCAATATCTCAAATGACAAAAAGCAACTGTGGAGCAAGCACATACTTCCTGCCAGTGCCAGCCTTTGATTTCCCCAGGTGCAACTTTAAATCATAGCTTTCCCCTTCATTTGAATTTTGTCAAGAGTGAGCAAGGTGAACTTTGATGTCCACTCACTGATACCGTGCTGAAGAATGGGCAGCAAGCTCAAAACAAATTAAATAACTTGAAAAGGCAAATCATTGTTGCAGCTCAGCAGCATAGTGCAAGAGAGCAAGTCATTTATAGCATTTTGATTGTTTCTTATAATTTAAAGCAACTTGGAAAGCATTAATAATGCTTGCTTCATTGAGATTCCCTTTAATATATTGTCCTGTACCTGCAATGTTTAATAAGGATATTATAAATTGAACAGTTTAGGCTTTCTCTGGCACTTATTTTAGTAGAGAGCATGGAAGCACAAGGCTGACAAAGGCATAAAAGTGAAAGGAAATGAGAGACAAGTTTCAAGGAGACAGAACAAAGCAAGAAAGTTTGGAAGCTGCTCCTTTAGAAGACACTTCTTATCCTTTATGACTCACTCCGGCTCTTTCATTTCACACTCAATACTAGGTTGGGAAAAGGCAGAATACCTAATTTTGTCTCGTATTTTGAACAGGCTAAAAGAGCTGGATTCTAATTCTCTACGTACACAAGGGGTGTCAAAACAGCCAGATGCTTAGGTAACAGGGAATACACAGTTAATTACACCTGCAAAGAGGAACCCTCATGCCAAGCCCCCTGGAAAGCTGCCATCAGGGAGGACACGTGCAGGTGTTTCTGCTGCAGGACAGGTGACAGCTGCACGAGGGGCCGTTCCTGAGTGCAGCTGCCATCCCACCACTCTGCCTGAGCACAGAGCAGCAGCTGCAACCACAGGCCCCAGACCTCAGCTCAGAGTGGGACAACTGGGGTACAGGTTATGGTACCTTCCTCAAGAGAGAGTTTTAAAACATTGTAGAGTAACATTAGGGGATAACCCTGTATTACAGTGATTACCTGCTGGCAGATGCAGCAAGGGATGCTGCAGAGGTGAGCAAAATGATCTCTTCTTACTGCTTTTACTGTGCAGAGTTGTGATAAGTTCTCTTCCTTTGGCTTTTAAAGCAATTTTGGATCTGAAGACAGACACCAGGGAGGAACAAACCAGAACTAGATTTTCGTTTAGGTTTGTTGGCCATTTTTGGCCAGACAGTGCTTCAAACTAGGTAACAGTGTATGGAAAAAAGGGGGACCATGAAAACAAAAAGATATTTTGCAATATTAATGTTACATTGTTTGTACTGGAAAAATGTCTGTCAGCTGTTGAAGAGGCAAGGAAACCCTTTAAAAGTAGGTATGACAAAACAAAAGTAGAGATCAGCCCAGAACAGTGTAAGGAAAATTTCTCTTGGGGAAATAGGAAGAAAAGAAAGACAGGAAAGACCCAATTAAATTGAAAGTCTTGCAGTAAATAAATGATTAAACTTGCTTCAAAAGTGTGCAGAAACATGATTCTCTGAGAAGAATGCTAAGTTACAGTGTAGGAAAAATCCCCCACGAAATTGTTAAATTTTTTGGTTTTCTTTAATGGAGAGTAGTAGTGAAATCCTACTGTTTTATACACAGAGCATTAAAGCACAGAAAGGCCTGCCTAATCAGTTACATTAGAATCCCCATGGCTTTCAGGAGACACCTATATTAGTTTGGATTAAAAAAAATCCAATAAAAATAAGTTTATTATTTCCATTTTGGAGATATCTTCTCTCTCTACAGTAAGAAAATTGCATTGCTTTCATTTCAGAAGTAATTTTACATGCAAACCACAGTATTGAATCAGTATCATATTAAAACACATGAATAAAGGTACCAGTGGGAAACCAAATTAAGCCATCACTTAAATGTTTTCTTAAATTATATTTCCTATTGCAATTTCCCTACTCCACTAAGTTTACTTGAAAGCTCTGAACAAGCATTTATTCTGTAGGGTACCCAGCTAGGCTGAATAGAAACCCTAAGTATATTGAGTTCCCTCTTGAGAAGACTTAAGAGTGACAGGAAAAAATATGGAGTGGGAGGCTACAAAAATACAATTCCAAGAACACAGAGGAGAAAAAAGGTCACAGATGAAAACGTAAATTAATACATAGGCATCTTAAGAAAATAGTTACAATTAGGTAAGGAAGAAGGAGCAGAGGAATCAATTTTTTTTGTTTCATTTTGTGGATTTTTGAAGGCTTATAATTACATAAAAAGCATAGTTGATATTTAATGAGTTGGAACCGGTTGCGTTATTTTAATTAGTTTATGGCGATAAGGATGAATCCAAAGCAGACAGCTGTGAAGATTTGTTATTTTAATTAGCTAAGCAGACAGGAAAATCAAGAATAGTCTTGATCCACCACAGCAGACCGTTCAGCAGGGCCGTGAGGGAAAAGAACCTCGGCAGCAACACATCACAACTTGTGTGCTAAGAAGGGGCTTGTTGGCTGTTTTAGACAGGGAAAACACTCCAAATAAATAGCATCCACTCCACAAGAGCAAAGCATTTCTGAAAGGCCAAAACAATAAGCATGACAAAGAACTGCAAAGACCAGAGTTATCAAGACTATTACAGCCCAGTAGCTACTTGGACATGCTTGCAGTGTATGTTGTGTACAGATTTACAGCCTAAATATAGAGTATAATTATTGATTACAGCTTTACTTGATTTGTTTCCAGGCTTAGGGATAAAATAGGTATTCTTCAGTCAAAAAAGTTTAGCGTTTCTGAGAAGTAAACTGGGTGAAGGGTAAGAATAACCAGATCCTTTTAAAAAGCTGCTGAGTATCTCCACACCAGTCATATGGACGGATCAATTAATGAAACAAATTTAATGTCAGAATTCAAAAGGTTGTAAGCAAGAATACAGTTGTTGGTATTTCTGGAAACTAAATTAGACACAAAAAAATGTTTCCTTTACATCATTCATCACCTTGTCTTTGTTCTTGACTGGATCTGCTGGGAGAAACGCACCTGAATTTATTTTCTTCTGACCAATAACTGCAGATTTTTTTTCCTAGCAGCTGCTGGGCCACTTGTAACAGTCTGAGTGACTCCATGACTGGCACAGTGACCTTCAGGTAGGCAAAAGTCTGACCTCTCAAGCTAAGGCCAGGTTCACACCTGGTCCCTGAGTTTGAAAATAACGAGTTATTTCTGACTCTGTTCACATTCACCACATGCATTTTCAATCCTACTTAAAGGAAAGTTATTACTATACACAAATTACAACACATAGACTTACGAGTTAATAATTTACTTGTCTAGCTGGGGAATTTTCCTTTTAGTGCATTATAGATGAACCACAGACAAATTCAGTACTTTCTTGAATTAAGCTCATCTAGCCAATCTAATTCTGAATATATCAAGCAGTGCTGTTCTCTGTGGGGACAATTTAGAATGAAGTGTACTTCGGTATAAGGAAGACTGTCAAGTATTACCCAAGATTGAATAGAAATCTATAAAAGATGCCAACACCAACAGTAGTGCAGTTTGGATTACTAATCTCTGCTCTTTCACAGCAAACATTATTAGGTTTTTTGGCCGAAACATTATTGGGTTTTTTTGGCTGCTACAAAAATTCATCGGTCCTTCACACAAATTAAGAAGGATCTGTAACATAAAAATGTTTAAATAAGAGTCAAAACAGGCAGGTTTAAACTAAGCCATTCTTTCCTTATATTCTGGGATTAGTCAATCAACAATTAGATGATTTAAGACTGACAATGGCGCACACACACAATTTCCTTCCTGGAGACTGTTTGCAATGCATAATTTTAGGCACAGGGCAGCCTTGTTAATGTGCTCTCTATCTCGCAGGTTCTCCACCTTCAGAAGTAAAGGAACTTCTTCCATTGAAGACATCTACACTTAAACAATTTCATAGAGCTGGTTCCAAGAGTATAAATAGAGCCTACAGGTACCAACAGGGAATACTGAGTGGATTTTGAACTAGCCATCAAACTGGTAAGAGACAAATTACACAGGGCACTAGACTCTCCCTATTACACTGATAGCAAATACCACTAGAAAAATATAGAAGCTTAAAGTAATTTTCTCTTATCCTGGTACATTCTGAATTTGGCAATTAAAAGCCACTGAATATGAAGAGTCAGGCCTACAGCATATTTCTCCTCTGAATAGAGCATCCTTTGTACTCTTCAAAGCCTGATGTCACTTGTCTCCCCTTCCTTTTTGAATCTGAGCAATGCTGAATCCATTTATTGTTGCTAATTGTCCTTCATTAGTTACCTTGCAGTTTTGATTGGTTTGACTCTTCACCCTAATTGATTTGCTACTGTAATTGACTTTCCCCTCCACTGATTTGCCTTGTGTGTTTTATCATTTTAAAATATGGAAGAAACACAGAATGGAATTAAATTCCCAGTAATTGCTTACTACCATCTTGTGGTGCTTTCATTTCCCACCCCTAAAACAACTATACATGGCTTCACATTGGTGTGCTGTGCCATTTTCTTTACCAGAATCCATTATGTTTCTGAAATATCGTTCCATGTCTTCTATCTTTATCCTTTTCATTTGCTGTTCACTCCTGACATTGAGATCTTACTGTAGCTCCTCATCACTTCCCTGAAGCCCATCTCAAATTCATTAACGTCCATAATCCCCTCCTCCACCTCTTCTACTTTGCCTTCTTTAGTATGGAAGCAGTGAGGGTTTCACAGGGTACAAAATAATCCACACATGCAAAAACCCTGCCAAGTTGAAATCCTCTGCAGCACAAATAGACTGTGGTCTCTCAAGCTATAAATCAACAGACTTTGCCCACACGCTTGTTGCAATATTTTGATAGGGTGAAGAGAGGAGCCTCTCTTTCTCTGGAATGACATCTTTAATCTGTAACCATGTATTTCCTGAAACACTCAGAACAGAAATACACTAAAGAAAGACCAAATTACAGCTGGCTTGAAGATAGGATAAACAGTGTCATTAGGTGAGGCACCCATCTGGTCTCACCCATTCCAGAGCTAATGCACCACTAGAGCTGGGTGCAAACAGTGTTTTCTCTGAGTCCTATGAAAAGAAGAGTAAGGGGAATCATTCAATGCACTCTTCTTAGTTCCACTTCATCCCCTTCTTTTGCTTCTCCATTAAAATCCTTTCTGTCCAATTCTTGCAATATTTCATCCTTGCTCCAACTCCCTTGCATGACTGCTTTTCATCCTCACTCACAGTTTTGTCGCCTTCTTTAACTGCAGCTTCAACACTTCCCCTTCATTTTCTTCCCTTCTTTGCTTCCACCTCCAGTTCAGAAGTGTCTCATTTTCCTGCCTGCTGACTCCTTAAATCTGCTCCCTTGCTCCCAAGCTCTCTTAACCACCTACCAACCACTCTCTTCCTTCTCATCCTTAGCTGATCTGGGTCTTTGCATCTATATTTGTTACGAAACAATTATATTCTCTTGCCTTTTTCCCCTTTCTTAATTTAGGCAATCTTGTTCCCTCCCTGTCCTTCCATTTCCTTCTTCTGTAATCATGGAATTGCTTTATTTTCATGTAGATGTGGACTCTAAAATGCCTTCTGAAGGTGCAGAGGCAACATTCTTGCTCCCAAAACAACAGTGAGTTCATTTTACTAATGTTCCTCCTACTGAGCAACATCACTGCTTAGTATATGGTGCAAAACTTACATATACAGATGTATGCATAAAAATAAAAGAACTAAAACCAACCTGAGCACAGCCATAGGTATCAATGAACTGAAGAAAGGGGCTTGTTATTAGCTATGCAGGGAGAGACTGCCTTAGCTCAGTCCAAGTTAAATTGTGCATGGCGAGAAGGGAGCACAGTGAGTGAACAGCTAGAGAAAATACTGATTCAGACTAGATCTGGTCAGAAACAGCTCTCTTGTGCTATAAAAATTTCAGTTTATAAAGTAATCTATTCTGTTCTGACCTGCACCGGCACACACCCAAACTTCTTCAAAGGCTTTTTTTCTTTGACATGGAAAAAATTGTTTTACTCTTTAATGAAGAAAGAGTTAGAAAGTTCTTCAGTAGTGTAATTACTAATTTTGCATACTCTGGGGAAATCACCCCTTTGCAGCAGAAGTTAGTTTTTGCTGTCCTGTCAATACCTGAATGCCAACACACCTGAGTTAGAGGCAGTTAGTTAAAGCACCTTATTAACTGAGGGAGTTCAACCCATAGAACCTCTCTAACCTGATGTTTTTACTGAAATAGGAGCACCTACAAGGAAAAGGCCCAGGGAAATGGATCCTAAAATAAACACCAAGTGATGAACAGTACATCAAGGAGGTGTGCTGAGTTCCAGGCTTCTTATCTAATTCAGAAAGCATACAAGCCTCCTCTTGTGGAGATGGTCTTCTTCATTGCTGGAAATCTTCGATGGAGAGAGCCTAGGAACATTTTTGGGCTTCTGTAGTTTTCAATTTACAAAATAATTTTTAAAAAATTGAGAATGCCTCCTCTTCATATTCTTGACTGGTAAAATCCCAGAACCACCAATTTGATCTAGGTTAGTGTGTACTGCTTAAAGACATTATGAAAGCTTACAAATCTCTCTTAATAAAATATTCTTTCTTACAGTATTGCTCTGAATTCATTTATTGCTTTGGCCAGTTTATATCCAGTTTCTCTCTGCTGAATTTGGTACCAGGTTATAGTGGACATCAGCAAGCTTGATCAGCACACTGAATTAATAAAAATTTAAATTCCATGAAACAGGGAAAATACCACAAACTCTTTTTTATGTAATTGCATAGAGCTACTCTATGACTGAGCCCACACAGTTATTTCTCAGTTTCTTATTTTAATTATAAGTTTGTAATTTTCTACACGAGTTTTAGAATCTCTTTCTTGTACACTGTATTTTTAGAGCTTCATTTACATTGTTCTGCTATACTACAGAACTCTGCATATTATATAAAAAGCAAAAATGACAATTTATGGAGAGTCTCAATTTTAACTACACTTTTTTTGTTTTCCCCTTTTCTTAATTAGAATGCTTGTTAATTGAGAGTTTTCAAAAGGAGAGCCAAGACATTCTTACAGTATTCAATATCTCCTAACAAACATTTCACTCTGTTTATGCCATGGACTTATGAAAACAGCACAAGAGTAATATGAAATGTACTTCAGCTTATAGTAAATTGCTGTTTTCAGTAAAACATAATTAGAGTTACTATGCAAAATGGGGTAAGTAAGTTATTCTGGTGCTCATAGTACCCAGCATAACATATATTTGCACCTTAAACACATGGGAAACAATATTTGTAGGGCAGCAGAGCAGGTACCTTCAGTTGCTCTGCACAGTATCTGTATTTCCCAAAGAAAATTTTATTTTAGATACTCATGCTTACTTTGCTTCATAGCTACTCTTCATTTGTTCCACAGTCACCATGGAGCTAGGTAACAGTAGTGGGCAATTTAAAAAAGAAATTCTCAAACTCGATAATTTTCTCAAGAGAAACATGGATTTGGGCTATTTTTTCTGCAGAGCCCAAGAATGTCTGCAGATTAATTTTTCATGAGATCTAGCCTATACACTACAGCACATGACAGATTTTGCTTCAACATGATTAATACAATGCTCTGTGCTAAGCACTTGTTGGGCATTAAATGCTTCCTGGAGCCCACATCAGTCCCCCTGCTGGATTCTTTGGAACCTGACCCAGAGCCAGGTCATTTCAACTGGCATTCCTTGCCGTGAAAACTAAAGGACAGTGCACAACATCCTTGTGTGTGTGTGTGGATAGACAGACACATGTGTATCCCGACACAGATACACACAGACATGAGATCTTGACTCTGGCATTCCTTGCAAAGACAGGACACCAAACTGGCTCTCTGGATTCTATCCCAGGGCGTGTTTGATTGAAAGGCCAGTTGTCTGAGCCTTGGCTTTCAGCATGTAAACAAGGTACATGACAATTTCTCCTCGTAGCTTGACTATTTCTATGGTTTGAACTCAATTCTATCCTTTGTGGCTTGGGCTGGCTTCTGCTTTTTGAAGACCTCGTCTATGGATACAAGACCTGGAACCCCCAATATTATGCAGGGTGATGCTCAGGCACATGGTGCCTGACAGGAGGCAGATGGGCTGCAGAGCCACAGCCACTCTTGCCTCCCAGCTGGCTTTTTAAAAAGGCTCTCTTTGGACAGGTAAGCCTGACCTCACTGACTGCTTGCAAAGCCTGCTGGTAATTTCATGCTGATGAGAACTGCATTCTGCATTGACAGCTCTTGACAGGGTCTGTCGAAAGGAAATAGCAAAGAGACTGCAAACCATTAGGGAAATAGTCTAACAAATATCACTGGAAGGCCATACTAAAGGAGCACTATTATGAGAGAGGCAGGAAAAATAAACAGCAGGAGACATTTCAATATAAACGTTTCATTTAACAGTGTAGTAGCTTCCCAAATTTATCTCTCTGATAAACTATCGCTGCTCAATTTTTACCCATGTGTGTTAAGTAAATAGCTGCTGACATCGCTCATGTGCTATGCAGTCCACAAGATTTTGTATCCAAAAGGATCACACTTAAACATTTTCATTTAAATTAAAGGTGTCATCAATGCCAGCCTTTCATGGCTCATCAAGGTTTTGACCTGACCTAGCATATAAAGCAGAATAAACCTTTGTAGAGTAAGTCAAGCTTGGAAATGTATAGATCAGTAAATTCTTTACCTAAAAAACAGATGGGTGCTTGGGAAATGCCCAGCATTCTGATAATGTTCACACCAGATTATCAGTGTCAGCCTAATCCTGAATGGTCAAAAGCCTTCTATCCCACCATGACGATCATTATTCACTTGAAATGCAGCCTGGCTCAAACAACAGATTTCATGCAGACTGTTAAATACAGAGAGAAAATCTGCTCCAGTGGGAAGCTTTGCTTCATAGCAACATAAAAGACTCATGTGTTGCCTTGCTTTGACCCAGATGGGATTGCTTACAAGCAAATAGCAAATCCTCTATGTTGGATTAATTTCTTTTTCCATCTCTGATGAGTGAATCCTTCCCTCCACTGCCCCACTACACTTTATATGGGAAGTTTCACATTTTCAAACACTTTGGTTCTTTACTTGCTTGTGTTGCTACTGCAGTATTACACAACTAGCACAAGTGAGCTGAATAATTTTTATGCCTTTTTTTTTTCTACCTGAAGATAATGGCACGAGGCCTGCAGAGATGGCAATCAAACATACCGGGCATGCAATCAAGGCCACTTTACAACATTCATCTTCTCTCACGAATTTCACATTTCCACTCACCCTCTCAATCAATCTGTTGTTATTCTATTTGCCTTATGTTCTAACTCAACATGTCATCACTGTTCAAAATACATCACTGCTACCCCGGCATGCTACTTTTGCCTGTCAGCTGTCATGGAGAACTTGTGACCAATCAGTATTTCGCTTTTTCTGCTAGGGACCACTTACAACATCCTTAACCACTTCCCAAGAGACCAACTTCGTCTCTTGTCAAAGTAAGTCACCATTTTAGTTACCTGGGTTTTCACATGCCATCTATGAGCCTGAATCAGAATTACAGAGTAGAGTTTACCAAGGGTGAAAATCATAAGGGTTCTATACGCTGATTACATACACTTCATGTGAACTAAACACCAACTCGCCCGACTAAAAGACAGAATTTGATAAAAACAGAGTGCTAGTAACATCTGCTGCACTAACTAGTAGCCACCTATTCTGAAACACAATGTTTGGTGCATGCAATCCATAGAATATGCTGGATGTGGAATCCATACAATAGGTGTCATATACAAAATGAGGCACTGCTAACAGCCTTTGTGTCTTGGCTACAAAATCATGTAGGATTAAGGGACCCTTAAGAAACTTCCTACTTCAACCTCTTGATCAAAGCATGGCCAGTTAGAGAAGGTTGCCAGGGCATTGTTTACATTATTATTTGCCACCAGTGCTCTTAAAGTACTGTCATTCTTCTGCCTCAGTAAAGAAAAGTTAAGTAATAATTCTGTTGTAACTTTGAGTTCTCTTATGGAGGCTTCACAGCACATACAGATGATGCATTGCAAAGTTTCACTGTCATCACAAACCTCCTTAATACCAGGAATTTTTAGCACTGCCTCTCTTAGGCCTGGATTTCTCTCCTGTATATCATTAACATTTCATACCCTTACAGAAGGAATGCCAGAGGTACTGTCTTGTGGCTCCTATGTTTACTTGCAAGTAGAGTCAGCTGTATTATCCAAGGGATAGGACACTGAGTGATGGCAGGTAATTGGCGTACTACTGAGCTGGGCTCCAGCCATCTCAAAGCCTCTCTCCTTGCTCACTGCTCTGGGAGAGTTTATTTGCAGAGGCACCAGAGCACGTCCTGGTGCATATCCAGGAAGGCTGGCACCGACCTGAAGCCAATGAGCCCTGTTGAACTCGGCCAAGCTCTGCTGAGGGGCCGACTCTCCATCTTCCCACTCTGCTCCCCTCACTCCTGGTTCTGGGAACACAGCCCAGACCCACCTGAGCAGGCTCTGTGCACTGCCAGGCTTGGTTGGAAAAACAAGCAGCCTGCTTCTGGGCCTCAGTTGGATCTGAAAGCCACTTAACCATGTTTGTGTTATGTTGCACCTGCCAGACACAGACTGGAGGGTGAGCCAATACAAAACCCACCCAGCTGGCTATGTCCATGGCATTGCTCACACAACAGGGATCCTGTGCCTATGGAAAACAGCGTGCTATTTATAATGGTTTGTTAGAGAGCATGTTTGTCCTTAAAGCAATAATGAGTTTACAACTCTAAAAGAAATCAATCTACATATTCCTAGTTTACATTAGCTGATTACAAACATAATAGTGAGCTTTACTCATTTGTCTGAAGTGGAGATGCTGCAGAACATAATGTAGCTCTTTTCAAGTTTCATTAATATTGTGAAACGCACAGAAAGATGCTCTGACCTGTCCAAATTAACATTAGCAATGTTTCCACTTCTGTGTTGATCAAGCACATCTAAATAAAGGCTAAGAGTTGACCAACAAAAGGCAATGGATTTTTCTGACATTTATTTGCTTACATCCAATAACCTCATTCCTCAGAGTAAGTTCATCAGTATGCTGAAAAACAAGCTCTAACTTCTGGTAGTTGAAAGCTTGAATGGCTGCTGCTCAATCTTATAAAGCTGGAAAAAGCTAGAAATAGAAGTATTCTGCATGAAGGAGAAAGATAGGAATGACTGCCCAGCACAGCAGCAGAGATACAGAGAATTCAGTTGCACCTCCCCCATTTTCATTAAACATCAGTTTTCAATTTGCTGTAGCTTCAGCTTATGAAGTGCTTTTCACATTTAAAAGGGGTTAAGTTTAAAGAAGCAAGCTATTGATATATTTGTACAATTTACCATGAGCACATCTATAATACAGGGGCAATGTCCTGCATCACTTGACTATGACTGCTGGGATAGACTGCACTCATCTGCTACACACTGCACCTGTATGCCAGCACAGATATTAAACAACCTGGTTTGCTCTTTGGAAATATCCTCTTTAGGGCATTCAAGTGCATCCAAAATAGAAATGTGTTCAGATGATTCAAATATTTAAAATAATGGCAAACACACTGGCTTTGCCAGGGAAATATACAAAGCACTGGGAAGCCACAGCATTGCAACCTTTTTACATTAGTGGCAGTTTCTTGTCTACCTTCCAAGCTGTATAAAAAAGTCCATGGATATCACAAGAGAATCACTTTTTAAAATAACTTTTTGTTTATGTAGGAAATTAGGCTAAAAGCACTGAAAGGCATGGAACAAAGACCACCAAAAACTTGCTCAGAGTGAGAAGGTAGCAAATTCATTTGTTGGAAAGTCCAATTCAGACCTTCTCTTTAACTCAAGTGTAACAGAGATTTATGCACAATTCAAATACCAAATTCCAGGGCCACTTATTTGCTTTTCATGCAGGCTGTTTAGTTTCATGTCCATCATTCTTTGGACACAGCTATAAGCCTCATTATTCATTTCTAGCAATCAAGGCAGCCTCAAAGCCTGATTTCTGCAGGTTGTTTCTGTCTCCCAATGATTTATAGGAAAAATCAGTATTTGTACACTGTGAACTTGTCTCAATGCACATAAGCTTTTCAGCTATTTTTTCACTAATAATTTACAAGGTTTTCCCACTTAGCAAGCAGCTAAGGTGTTGTCATTCATCAGTCATAAACAACATGAAACTACTTCACTGTTGATAAATTCTGGACTTTTAGAGAACTTCTTGCAGCAGGTCAGGACCATGGCCAGTATGATACAGCTACACGAGTGAAGTTACTTGTTAATGTTTTTTGACATACATTTTTTTGCATAAATATAGACTCCAGAAAGCACCTGGTTGACTTGCAGGCTCTAAGGCCACAGTATTCCAATATGAAAGGTTCATTACAAGCTTGTCGTTTAGAAAATACTGGATAAATCTCAGCAATTTAGTCAGTATTTAGCCTAAGATACTTCATTCCCAGGAGTAATTACATTGTGCATGCTCTTCCAGACAGGAGTGCTGGGATGCTCTGCATAAGAGAGCTGTAGCTCAATTTCTCCCGACCTGACCCTTGATAAGTTAAAGTAGCCACAATTTTAGTGGAATCCTTTAGTTGCCTGAAACAAAACACGGTATTGATCCTTTGCCAGAGGAGGATAAGGGTGATCAGTAACCCACAGGATGGTGCCCCTCTTCTCATTCCATTTTGTGTTTTTTGTTTAGACAAATTTGAAGGCTAAGAATGACAATCCCTCAACATTTGTAAAGTAACAATACAGGTGGTTTCATGTAAATGCAAATGGTGTGTTATCCTCCAGTGAAACCTTTGATTCAACAATTCTAAACACACTGGCTCTTGCAAAGTCGTAGAGATTAATTCACATGGCTGTGAATTGATTTATCTCTTACTGATTTGGCTACATTGATTATTCTGATGCCTTCTTAACTGGCTTAACTTTGGATGTCATTTTTAGTATATGTGCTTACTATACTCTTCTCATTTGATTAAATTAGAGCTGTGAATCAATTCTCTCTGCCATGCAACTGAACTTTCAGATATGGTTTCATTTCATTTTATATGAGGTTATTTAGCCTCCCCCTGCCCCCCCCC
>VXBQ01007963.1:0-323841 GCA_013400175.1 Phainopepla nitens | reverse complement strand
CCCAGAATGTTTCAATAAATGTGTATTCACTCTACAGGATTGGAAATGGAAACAGTATTTTACTAATTTCAATAGTGAGGCTCATGGGTAAATCTCACTCAGCATCACAGAAGGGATACATTTGCTAACTCACAATATCTTTCCCACTTAACAAGCTTCTCAGCTTCTTTTTGGAATGAAATCCCTGCAAATTGAGGCAAATTTCTCATCAGTGATTCTGGAAAATGGTGGATACTTGACGAGATGTGAATACAAAAACAATGCAGTGCCTTGTCCTCCTGTTTATATTTATCCTCAACTCCTCCTTCCTTAGTCCTTTTTTTTTTTTGTTTATTTGGGTTTGGTTTGTTTTGGTTTTTTTTACCCCACAGGAAGAAGAGTAAAGAGTTTCTTAGATGTCAACAATTAAAAAAAGACAAGATCACTAAAAGATTTTGGCAACCAAGAGGAACAGTCTTTGTAAAATAGCCCCAAGACTGGTTTTGGACCACAGTCTATATTCAGAGCAGAGGATACAGAGTCTCATGAATAGGCACACAATGTTGTAAGCTGTAGTGTAGCTGCAGGTGCAGCCCTATTCAGGATAAATGTAACTTTTTGAAATCTCTATACATCCTAAAACCCAATGCTTCCTTTTTCCATAGTCTTAATCACAGGTTTTAAGCAATTATTTTATAAAATTTTTGAAGTGTAAGACGTTTCTGTAAAATCTTTTATTCAAGAGCCAGTAAAAGAGATGAGGGCTGTGCAAAGGAGTGCAGCACAGAGTGCTTTCATTTTATGTGAAACTTCCATAAATAGGAAACGCTCATGTCCAAGTGATTCATTACTCTACAAGAGATGTTTTTTCTCTACTTGAGGAAGAGAAATTAGACAGAAACTAGATGTTAGGATTATACTCCTGCATACACTGCTTTCTTGACTGTGAATAATTCAATGAATTCTTCTCACCACTCACTCTGTCCATTTCTAGAGCTTTTTTGAGGGAACACTTCCTCTGACTACAATACAACATAAACCCAAAGGTATGAGCATTTTTTACATGATGCTCAATAAATTATATTTATCCTCTATGATTAAGCTGCACATTTGTTTCAAAGAAGGTTTGAATCTTTACAGAAAAAGAAACAGAATCTATTGTCTTCTGTTAATCAAGTCTACTGGTTTTCTTCTGTAATGCAAGTCTTCCTGCTTCACTGTAACTTTAGAGTTTTACATAGTTCCCTGCATAATCGTAATGGAAATGAGTGGTTTGGAATTTAAGAGAACTGGAGTACAAAGGCAGTTACAAAAAGATGGAGATATTTTACAAGATTTTTTACCTAGCACAATACCACGTAATAGTCAAAAGCCATGAATTTTAAGGTCTTGACTGAACTTTGCTAAAACCCTCCAATTTTATTGTAGTGATTCCACATTCTACCTTCTCCCCAAGCCCTGTCCCTTACAGCTACTGTGAGAAGATCCTCTGTGCTGTCAGCCTTTGTTCTGAGAGCAGCAGAGCACACACCTATGTGTACAGAGAGGCCTGAGAGTAGCTTCTAAACTCAAAATACATGGCCTTCACATCAGCAAAACTTCCTCAAATTCATTTGCAGCCATCTTAGACATAATTACAACACAGTCATCCTTTACTTGGGGTTTCTTTGTATGTACACAGCCCTCTGTCATTCTGATCAACGCAGGGAAATATTTCAATACACTTGCAATGCATGCATTTTCATTGCTCATATTAAATCTAATTTACTATTTTCACAAGCTATTTTGGTCCTAATTACAGATACTGGGAATTACATTAAGCAGGAGTTATTACTTCTTAAGAATACAGTTTGATAGTCATAAACTAAAATTCTGCTCTGATAGCACAATACCACCGTATTTATTTTTTTGCTTTGGGAAAACTGTAAAACACCTAACACCTCTGACCTCAGTAAATTTCTTGTTATCACAAATTCATATCTAAATATAATTCTTGAGAAAATCAATTGCATTTTAAATGGTATGCCTCTTCTTCCCACACACACACACACCTTCTTCAATTCCCCTTACGTCCTTAGTCTGCAGTGAAAGGTCTGAAATAAGTAGGTATCGGGGGGACTCATTGGGATCAGTAGTGTGTTTAATGTTTTTTAACTGGCAGGAACCTTCCCTAGCATTAAAGACAATGTGCAGGCACAGTGTGCTCGTGGTGCTCATTTACATCTCATTCTCATTGCTCCTTGCTGCTCCTGCTGCCCAGAGCCAGGCTCGGTGCTGGCAGCTCTGCTCACTGCACGGCAGCGAGTGAGCCTGGTTCTGCTGGGAGCTAAAGGGTTCTGCCAGGGACAGGCCCCTCTGCCACCAACCCCAGAGCCAGCCCCACTAACCCTGCCCCAGGCTGCCATGTATGGCTCGGGACACGCTGATCTCCGCGGCTGAGGACTGCACAGGGGCAACTCTCACAGCTGGCCATCCTTTGCTTTGGCAAGCATCCTGAGCCCTATTCCCTCCAGGCACCTTGAATTCACCATTCTGAGAGCTCTAACCTTAACCTAAATCCCTTGGAGAGTCCCAGGAGCTTAGCCACATGCCCTGACTAACTATGAGGGGTGAATTCCACCAGTAGCCTCCATATCTCTGTGCCCTCCCCCCTTAAACCACTCTCTTAGTATATGACTAAGCTACAGCTTTCTCCTTCTTTGAACAGCAACAGACACTGAGGTGTTTTCCCATGTAGGAGTCCTGGTGCCAAACCACATAGAAATTCTGGCTGTGTACTTTTCCTGTCTCAGTTAACCAAACTGCTGTTAATCAAGTTAAACAGTCCTGTGCTGAGAATCTATTCACATATACTGGGAAAAATGTTAACTGCACATGTCTACTGCAAACTGGAACACTCAAACCACCCTGACAATCCATACTCAGGGCAGGTGGCAGCAACAGAATGAGACGTGTGCACAATCCTCAAGGCAGAGGCCAAGGAATTAGGATTTCTGAATACACTGTGAACCTGCTATGTGTTTCAGATGAACTGACAGGGCACAATAGCTCTCAGCTCACCTCGCCTGATGTTATGGTGGTTGTGAGCTATTGCAAAAAAAGCTAGAGGGACATTGGCCATGAAGAAACCTGAAAATAGCTTAAAGAATATATTTCCTACAGTACAGCCACAAGAAAGAGTGTCCTCTGCAATACAGTCTGTTAACTTCCAGGGAAGCTGTGGATGCCCCGTTCTCAGAGGTGCTCAAGGCCAGGCTGGATGGGGCTTTGAGTAGTCTGGTGGAGTGGAAGGTATCCCTGCCCATGGCAGGGGAGTTGTAACTAGGTGATCTTTAATGTCCTTCCAACCCAAACCACTCTATGATTGCATAAACTCAGAGCAAATACTGTCTCCAAGACGATGCCATTCAGGCAACAAATGCTGCTATTTGAGGTGCTGAGCTCTAAAATCTAGAGGCATAATTAAACCTATTGTAAGCTCTAAAACCTACAGGAAGAATTAAACCTATTGCAGGCTGTTTCAACTGTATTATGTCCATATTTTACATAAAAAATAAACAGAGCTGGAATAAAGGTGCAATATTACTACATATTTATGATTGCAGCAACCTCTTAATGAATTGCCTGTATTTTTCTCTTGTACCTGCCATCCTTATGCTGTGCTACAGAGCACATGGATGTGTTTTTACAATCAGATAGATAATCTTCAGGAGCTGCCTTTGCTTCATTTGTCAGAAGTAATGCTTTGTACACCTCTGCTGGGAATGCTGAGCTGGCTGCTGAACACAGAGCCAAGAGGTCTAGATATTGGCTTCCTTCCTTTTAATTATCATCTTACATGTAAAGGAGACTGTTTTATCTTTCAGATCACAAGGGTCATATAAATAGTCTTTAGCAAAGAAAAGAGCTAGACAGTTTCATGGTTATAATTTAGAATGTAGTTCCATTTCAGTTATTTAGTCTTGAAGCCAAATGAAGCAGAGAAATCTGAGTTTTTATGAAACTATCTCTTCCAAAAATATTGTTTTGATCTTATTCAAGTCTTTGTTCCTGATAAGCCAAAGACACTTTGTTGAGATTAGCATTTTTTATAAAAGTGAAAATTAAACATTCCAGCAACTTCCCAAACCCAGATGGAAAGAAATAAGGCCATGTCTTTTCTGCTCACTTTTTCCCCTCCCTGAAAGCTACATTAATAAAACAAATTCATCAAAAAGTTCAGCTACAGTGTAAGTATCTTCATTAAACACATGTCATCAGTGTTTGAATATAACCATGATGGATTTATTTTTTTTGGAGACTATATTCATTTGAGGAATTTCACTAGGTAGATGTAATATGGACTTTTCTAAGTCCCTTGACTGAACATAGCATGATATTCTGATTAAAAGATTAGCACTGCTGTATCAGTAGAACACATTTTAAATGGATTAGGAACCAATGACTGGACAGATCTCAAAATAGAGCAAGTCACTATTCAGAGAAATAAGGGGATTTCTTAAACCATGGAGCTGCAAAATTGAGCTAAGACTCATTGTCAGAGATCTGCACACAATTTTTTGTTGCTCTGCACTTTGAAACAGAGAAAGTTGGAATAAAATGTAAACATATTTGCATCTAGTTCTCATTAGAAACAGCTGGGTGGGTCTTCAGACTACCTGTATGAAACACCAGGAAGATGATTCTCTTTTAATGTGCTTCCATACTTGTGTGACAAGGGAGAGAGAGCACCCCTCCTTTGTGAACAGGAGCCGTTTCAAGAGCAGAAATCATCAGAGCTGTCTGAGCATTTCAGCAATGACTACATTTACAATGTCTGCCTCAAATAGGTCTGCTTTATTAAAAGATCCAGTCTGATCCCATTGTTGTCTCCAGAACCCTACAAAGACCTTCCTGAAAATGAGTCAAGACACTCAGGAGCACTTCCTGTTTGGTTTCACCACCACTTTAAACCCTGCAGGACTATGAGCACAACTGTAGCTGTGCAAGCTGTTCCTGTTTGCACCACTGACAAATGGGGGGGTGATAACCTGCTTGAACACTCAAAAGCTGGGGAATTCCCCTGCTCCCAACTTCAGAGGGGTGGAATTACAAGACACATGTTTTTAAACAGGTGATGCATGGCTCTCAGCAAAACTTTTAAATACCATCACAACTGAAATACCACGTTTTACAACATGGTACTCTCCTGGCCAACAAAATAAAACATAGGTCTTAAAACATCCTTTATTAGTTTTCAGAGGGTTGAGGAGAGAAACCCTGGAGTAGCCATGCTTACGAATGCTGATTTGTAAAGAGCTTGGATTGAACAGGGTCAGAGAGAAGGGTTAAGAGTGAGATACAGCAGCCTTCTCGTCTCAGGTGAGGCTGAGTAAGGGAGGAAGGAAGATACAGCATGTGCCTAAGAGGGACCTTAAAACTCAGGGACCTTTTTGCTGTGTGTGTAACAAGGCTTTAAGTAAGTCCTCTTCATGAGGTAAGATTCTGTGAACCACTTTCCAGCAAGTAGCTTGCAATTGGGAAAGCCAGCTTAAAAGTTTTTGGTGCTTAACTGTGAAGAAAAACTCTTAAAAATATTCTAGGGGGCTGGAACAACTCTGCTACCTTTGACACTAAAAAAAGAAAAACTTCCTCACCTTTAAGTGTGTGGGATCACCATTCCCACAAAACCAGTCACGCTGGTTAGTGACACAAGGGAGGATCTGGAGCACAGCAGAAGCACTTGGCCTTTCCAGCAGCTGGAAATGAGCAAACTGCCACAAACTGGAATCTCTCTCCACCACATTCCCTCTGTTTTCAAAGAGAGGGAACAAGATGGGCCTAAGGTCACCAACACATTTCCTACCTCCATTTCAACAGGAAGGTGACCAGGTACATTACACTTTATGATGTCAGAGAATTTTTGATTGACAAAGTGTGAAATTTAGAAAAAAGAGCTATCAACTTAATTAAAAACCACTAATCCCCTAATAATGCCACCACCAAAAATTGTTGGTCTTTTGGCAAACACATATTCCTATCCTGATAAAACTTATCAGAATAACGTGGATCTGCTTCTGTCTTCTCTATATGCATGTGCAGTCAGGTAAATAGACACACACTAAAGCATTGAGACAATCCACCTTGCTTATCCTTTTGGGTACTATTTTTGTTTTCCCTCCATCATTACTCTTGCTGTTTCTGCAGCACAGTGTCACTTCTAAGCACACGTCTGCAAAACCAAAACAGTTCTTAGTCTTCTTCATCCTCCCAACCAAGTCTGATTTATCTTAGCACCAGCTATCACACCTGAAATACAAACATTTTTTCCCTGACACAAGGAATTATCCTAGAGTCATAGAATATCCTGAATTGAATGGTGCCCACAAAGAATAACAAGATTTATAGTGGTTCTCGGTTAAGAAAAAAATAAAAGTAAAATCACAAGATTCGCTTCTTAGGTGACTGTAACTCATGGATGCAAAAATCATATGACCAAGTTCCCCCTCTCCTCCCAAATATTTAGTTTGCTGACACATACTGTAAAGTGACTTATGTTTTGGGATGAAATAGTCTAATGAATCAATCAAAATCAGCCTTTCAGTCCAGGGGGCGCAGAGCGTAATAATCAAAATTACAAACAGAACTGTTGCATTGATTTTTGTTAATCTAATCTCCCCCTTAGCACCAGCCTATCATTAGATCCTTACACCTCCCCAACTCCTGCCTGGCAGCAGTGACAGCTGGGGTTGTAGCTGTATTGACAGCACTCTCATTAAACAAAGCCAGCCGTTATCAAAGTACGCTCATCAAGAAATGTGACAACTGCCACTCGTGACTCAAGGATTGTATAACCATAATGCAACTCTCCTCCTAATCCTGCCATAAAATTAGTAAATAAGAACTCTGCATGAAGCAGGGAGATATGTATTAACTTCACTTTTTGTACCACTTAATATACCATTGTTTTGATCGTGTTCATTTGTTATATCTCTGCTCTACAGAAAGCTGCTGGAGTGGTTTGTAAATCTCATTGTGTCAAAAGACAAATAACTGACTCAGCCTGCAGTGCAGGAATAGGCAACAGAAAATCACTTAATCCCCAGGTGGTTTAGTTCTACCCCACTGACTGTGATAAAGGTGTAGACACAGGAAAGCAGATTTAGTACAAATACCAAAAGCAAGGCTCAAATCCTAGGTCACAAGTGGCCTCTTAGTGTACCTCTGAAATTCAAGGGCTGGGATAAGAAGGCTGCTTCAAACAGTCAACAAGTATTTCCTTCCATATAAACCAGTTCTTTATATTAGGCTGGGGAAATAGTGGCCATAGCATTACTCATGGAGGCTCCTGACCCTAAAGGACATCATAAAGTCAAAAACTGTGCTGAGAGCTGACTACTCTTTAATTAACGCTCTCATCCACAAGTAATACATGGAATTCTACATAACTTTGTTATCCCAAAAAAGGAAAACAACGTTGCTCTGGTTTGCCTTCTAGAGGATCCTCTCTTTCATCATAATCAGGACTAGAAAGAAATTAACTTCTTTATTTAGTTGCCTAATATTTAGTGATGTGAAAACTCCTACATGGCACTGAGTAAAATGGACAAGAGAAAAACGGATCTTCTTTTAAGAACAAGTTCTTCAACAAAAAAAAATTTTAAATTAAAAAATGAATAAATAAACAACCAAAACACAACAAACCCAAACAACCAAACAAAGCCCAAGATTCAATCTACAACAAAAATGGTCAGTGGTACAAATTATTCAAGCTCCGGTTGCCTTGCATGAAAAATCTACTCTAACTCTTCAGTCTTGTGTGCTCTATGCTGCATACATAATTAAAACCTACCATTTTTTATTACAGAGAACAAGTGGCTAGATTTTTACCAGCAATATAAAAATAACATGACATTTGCTTTGGAACGCTAGTAAAAATTTTGTGATCAAATGCAAGGTGTTTTATAGAAGCTTCCTTTCTCTATCATTATCTGTCATTTTCAGTCAAAACACAGCTAATATTGGACATCTGGGAGAAAGGCTGCTTTTGCACGCTTTGCTTCATGAGCAGAATATGGCAAATAACAGAATATTGTAAAGTTTTTCCCCTTTGTGGTCAGAAATAAAAGGCATAATGAATACGTTAAAAAAGGGCTAATGAGTCCCAAGTACCAAGATCTTCATCTTTCGAAGACTTTTATGAACCGTAATTATCTAATTACTGTTAATTGGTTGAGTGGGATGAGGGAGTACTATGGGTGTAGGAGGGCATGCATTGTGCTGCACACTCAGAACTCATCCCAGCACCACTGGGTGTAATATACAGCTTGGTCAGGAAAATCAACTATTTACATGAAAAGTTTTTTGATTGAATTTGCAGTTTTCATCTGTGGTTTAAAAACTGTTGCTGATTCTTCAAGCCCTGTACATGCTAAGTTCGAAAAGTTAGACCGGCTTCCTCTCGTACCCATGAGATCTAGAAAAATCCATAGAATATACATTTTTACTCTATTTTATACAAAAACCCCTTCACTCTAAAAATTGTACGCTGGAGCCCTGAAGTAACCCTGAAGCAAACTAATCTTTTGCATCCTGAATCCCAGGCAAATAGCAAAGGGCCAACTCTAATGCAATTTGCCAAAATGGGCTCTGTGAACGTATCATGAAGGCTTAAAAATTTCTGAAAACAGGAGTTTCGGCTCATGATGATGCCACTCTGGTTTTGTACATATGATTTTAAGTATCTCTAGAACACTGCTAAATGGACACCAGCAGTGAGGATTGTGGCCGTGCTTTGTCTCAAGGATTAATCCCTTTTCAAGCAGTTTAATGGGCATGAAATGATCAGAAAAGTATGGGTTAAGCACAATAATACAGTTTTTGATACTCAGCTTTGTGCCAGAACACTTTTCCAGGGATGATTATTAAAATCTTATCTAAGCTCTATCCAACATGAAGAGCAAAATTATGTTACTTATTTTATGCTATGTTACTTAACTAATTGTTACTCTGATCTAGCAGAACTTTGAATGAGTGGCCATGTGGTGAAGAGGCCTGTGGAGAGTCAAGCTTTTTTCTCCAGAAGTTTAGAGCAAAACTAACTCACAATGCTAGACAACTGGAATACCTCACCAATATCTTGATCTTTGGTCAAATGCTTTCCTCTCTTCTGAGAGAACAGAATGTGAGTGTGTTCAGATTTCTGATGTGTTAGGAAAAGAAATGGAAGGGAAAACAAATGGGAGCACCACTATCTGGCACACATCATTAGCTGCTCACCCGGGTGGGCAAGGCACAAACTGAGCCTAATAGCCCTCCTTTGTCTTCTAAAACACAGCCCAAAGCCCTACACACATTACTTACTGTCCAGAAATCGGTGTTTCATTAAACAGCCACTTTGCTTATTAGCATCTACTGCAGTGACAGTTCTGTGGTGACAGTGCACACACACAGCAGCATCACTGTCACTGCAAGATTAAACAGGCATGCCAGAGTTTGAAGAGCAGCCCAGAACTGTTGAATCAGGGAAGGATAGACACATCATTGCTGCCTACTCCTCATATCTCAAGTAATTGAGCCAGTAAAATTTGCTGTCCCTGAGAGGCTGGAAATGCACTGGCTCCTTCAGTAATGGGTGCCTCTGCCCAGTTGGCAAAATGCTTACAAGGGGGAGCAAAGGTTTTTCTTACAAGAAACAGCAAGGTATGCTTTGGCATGGAGGGACTCAGTGGGGAAAGTGGGACCTCAAAGAAATGAGAAGGATATTCTGAATACAGAAGAAATATTGCTGTTTGCACTTTGATCACACATTTTCAACCCACTGTAGTTGTGAAAATAACCACTGCTTTTATTCTGTTTAGTTTCCTAGAAAAAATGAGATTAAGTGCCCTTTGCAAGATCATTTCCACTTAACTACAAAAACACTGCTCTCACTATATTACTATTACTGCACTACTTCATACTCCACATTTCAGACAAAATGCTATGCCCAAAATAGTTACTCTCATATTTTGTTTTGCAATATTTTTTCCCCAAAATCTCTGTTACAGGCTGGCTGTGCTTCCAATGAAAGAAAAAAATCCCATGTGTAACTGGACCAGAGATGCTAAATAATGTGTTATGGGTCCAGAGCCTCAGCAGTGCTTTTCAGAACTTTGAGATTTTCAAACTGTGCATACCCTTCATAGCCTGGGCTTGATCAAACAACTCTGACTCTACCATGACCAGGAGAGGCTATTCCAGGATCCGTAACAGCATACAGCCAGCTGTAACTTTTGTTTACTCAGCTTCTTTTAGGGGTGTAGAAATATCTGATGACAACTTGGGGATTTTGCTCAGCAACACAATAAAGCCCCATTTTTCCAATGCTGTTTAGAAACAGTAATAATGATTTCAAAAGTAGCTTGAATAGCACTTAAATTCGTGTTCCAAACTTGCACTGTCAGTCTCCCACCATAATAGCCCCACATTCTATAGTGAAAAGCACAGACATGCAATTGAAAGCTGTACAAACTCTTCTACTTCCTCCATGTCTTGTAAAAGCTCAGCCTGAATTTTTCAATAAATTGAACACTTGTTCTCATTCTATGTACCAACCTAAACAAATGTCTGAGAATTTCATGCTCCTGCTATTCTTTTTCTTTGCTATCTCGATGTTGACATCAGATTTATCACAAGAGTTCCTAACCATCCATGATTAATTTTGTAAGCAGCACTATAGGACGATCAACAACACCTTCTCTTAATTTTACATCTGATCATCCAGCAAACATCATTTTCTCATGAAGTGTTTTCCACAAAGAAATTTAGAAGTAGGAATTAATGTGGTCTTGAATTAATTTCCCTCATCAACCAGATGGTTTAATTACTGGAAATGAAAGAGCCAAGAAGGAAGAGTCCTTGTACCAAATTCAAAAGGCTATTGAATGTAGCATCCCTTGTATAAGTCTCAGAGAAACTCAGAGTATTAAAACACGTGTGGAGAAATTTCACTTAAAATCACAACACTTTGCTCTCCTTCAGAGTGAAACATATTAAATCAAAAAGTTATTTTAAAAATTGGCTGTTTTCTACACTGTGAATATAAGTGAATGTACAGACTTCTTCCAATGCAAGTTTTAAGCGGGAGAGTAAGGATAAAAGATAACGTAAATATCATTCCAGTGCCCCTTTTCCATCTGTGACTCACACTGTTATGTGCTTATGAGTTCCACATCTTGATATCCTGAGAAGCCTGCAGGTATTCTTCATATTTTCTACATCTGAAGAGTCAAAGAGTGACTCTTTTCTCCCTATTTATTTTTTTTCTTTAATTAAAGAAATTTTTAAGTAAGTAAAGGTTTGATGTTTAAGCATGAAATTAGGATTTTTGACAATATCTGCTGACAATATTTCAACCCTTTGTGGTCCACTGAAATCCACCACAGCTGCACAATCTTTTCTGAGTAGCACTGCAAGACTACAACTTATATAAAAGTGTGATAATAAAAATATAAGTTAAAAACACTACCTGCAACTTTACCTTTTTTCATCTAGTGGGTCTGAAATCACAAATATATATTTGTTTTAATCTCTGTGACTTTCTGGTACGTTAAAGCACAGCAATACAAAAGTCAGCTCGGTTACTATGACACTGAATTTCAGTGACTAGATGAATACAGGTTGGAATTCAGCATCCTTCTCTACCTTGTCCTCTTGCTTCTTCATATTTTGGTCTTCCTGTCTCAGCCCAGGTAAAATCCAGTCAATGTGGGAACGGTGCCCTCCTGCCCAGTGGCTGCTGTAGTGCAACTGCTCTGACAATTGTGCTGTTGTCCCTTTTTGGTGTAAAGTAAAAATATTTTCAGTCTTAGTCTCTGCATCCTCATTCCTGGATAATGCACCTCAGTGTGCCTGGAGTTTTGATTAACATGAGGAGCTCTAAGACTCTTTACCAAAGGCAGCAGGGCAAAGCAGTGTTTTACAATTTGCATTGCAGGGGGAAGCTCATTAGACCTGCGATAAAGCTACCTGATCATCACAGGCAACAGCTCCCATTGGCTTCTGTGGATTGAGTTGCAGCCCTGAATGAGCACAACCTCATTTATTAAGTCTTGTTCATGGCCTCATTGTATTTCTCTCTGGCTAGTGATTTGCTCTGCTTCTCCTGATATGCTCCTCAGCAGAAATATTCTCAGAGATAGAACATATTACCTCCCCAAATGAAAACATTCTAGAGAAGTAATCATTTACAGCCATGACTTTAGAGGAAAAGTTTCATGATTCTAAAGTAATTTGCATTTGGATTAATCTCCAAAAGCTCTGCTGAACCCCCCTGCACTTACAAAGCTGCCTATAACTTTCACATTATCAGATAGGTTATGGTACTAGACCTTTCACTGTGGGGGTTTACCCTATTCAGAAATAGTAGATATCGTTTAAATCTTTCAGAGTGAAGCTCATCTGAGCATTTCAAGGATCATATATTCAATGAAGTTAAATGTTTCCCCTCAAGTATCCCTGGAGGAACGGCCTAAAAGCTTTGTTCATATTCAGAAGATTCCTATTTCTCAGAACCAACATTGTTGTAACTGAGTGTGAAGATTCAACTACTGAGTGCAGGAACAGTGACATGGAAACCAGCAAAAGAGCAAGTCCAAAGTATGGTGACCAGCAGCACAAATTCCTTCTGGAGTCCAGTCTGTGGTGTTGTGCCCCAGAGATTGATAGTGAGGCCAAATTAATATCTCCACTAGCACTGTGGATGATGGGACAGCAAATACCCTCAGCAAATATTCAGAAATCTGACTCTGAGGAGAGACTGATGCAGTTAATGATGCAGGTGCCATTCAAAGACATCTCAACAGATTAAAGAAATGAGCAGGCAGGAATAGAATGGAGCTCAATGGAAAATGCAAAGCCCCACATCTGGGGAGGAATAACCCCAAGCAGCACTACAGGCTTGATGCCATCTGTCTAGAAAGCAGCTTGGCAGAAAGGGACCTGGAGGTCCTGGTGGTCAGCAAGCTGAGCAGAGCCAGGGATGCATCTTGGTGGCATTGAAGGCTGAGACTATTCCAGGCTGTATTAGCAAGGGCATTGCCAGCAGGTGAAGGGGGTGATCCTTCCCCTCTACTCTGCCTTGGCGAGACAAATCTGAGTGCTGTGTCCAGTTCTGGGCTTCCCAGTGTGAGACAGACAAGAGCATGTGCTGCAGGGAGCCAACCAAAAGGCACAAAGGTGAAGGGATCAGAGCACCTGGTGCATGAGGAGTGGCTGCCATTGCTGGACTGATCAGCCTGGAGAAGAGAGGGCTCAGGTAAGATCTCACTCGTGTCTATAAATACCCAGGAGAGTAAAGATGATGAAGTCAGACCCTTCTCAGAGCTATCCAATATCAGAAAGAGAATTAATGGACACATAAAAGTACAAGACATGCCATTGAAATAATAACAAAAAAACCACTTCTTGACTCTGAGGGTGGTCAAACAATGGTACAGATTTACCCCAGGGGCCATGGACTCTCTGTCCTTGGGAATGTTCAATACCCAGACACAATCCTGAGCTATCTGCTCCAGCTGACCTTCCTTGAACAGTAGGTTGTACTAAACCATCTCCAGAGGTTTCTGACCACCTTTTTTTGTAAACCTGACACAATTGGTTTTGGTTTCTATCATACAATATTAATAAACACAGTAATTCCTTCTGTTGCAACAAATGTGTTTAATTTAAAAGTGCAAGACTAAAACTACTTACATTCTAATCCCTAAATCATAATTTTCTTTGCAAAATAGAAGAAACTGAAGATTAGAATGACTCCACAAGTAAAGCACATGCGTATCCACACAGATGAAAGAATATTTGCTACTAGATTTTACTGTGACATGGCACTGCCTGGGTAGAGACAGAACAGATTTGCTATCTCTGAATATTAAAGAACAAGGAGAAAAGAACTGCAAACAGCCAAAATTGTTTTCCTATCTCCTCTCTTTGTGTTCTTTTCCTCTGAAAATGTTAATCCATAACTCATTTTGTGTTCATAACTCCATCTCACTCTCTCTCCTCCCATCTTTTATTTGCTTTCTTTCCTGAAAAATCTTTGTTAGGACATACCTAGGCTGATGGGCAAGAAGCAAATCAGGAAACTTGATCTCTGGGCTCTGGCATTCACTTCACTTAATTGAAATCTTTCAAGTCCAACAAATCCACTTTTATTTCTCAAAGTAGCTGGGAGAGAGTCACAAAAGCATCTTTGCACAATAAAAAGAGCTAAATGTTATTTCTGACAGGATTTGCAATGAACTTCTACAAAAAGAAAAAAATCTGCAAAGTTTATAGTAGCCTCCAAACATCAATGTGTCCTATTCTCAGCATGATGAGTACTTACTACTATTTTGTACAAATATATTGCCCTGGAGAGATGAAGCCTTCGTTTCTTATGCTGGGAAGTTGTACTAAACCTCACACTTTCCATGGCGATAAACAGCTTTCACTACAGCAATATCTTTCTGTAACAAAGCAGCTTTCTACTTTGCTTCAAGATTCTCTGAATTTGCACTTATGTCTCTCTTTGAATACCTAGTTTACCAAGGTTCTTGCAGAACTTCATCCTTGGCACATCATCTTTATAGCAGAAGAACTTCTCAGCTTTGGTTGCTCTGGTCTACCTCCAGTTGGAGACATGGAAATTGAGGAAATTGGAAATCCACAATAAAAAGAGGTGGAAAATTGCCATGCAAAAATTCACTTTCACCTACTTATTTCAAATTTTTGCCCGGCCAAACACTTCTGTGAAAGAAACTGGAATCTTTGCTCAAATGAAAGTAAATAATTTTTAAAAAGTTAATGCTATAAAGCTAAATGCTTTATGAGATTCAGGTTGCCGAAATAAGTAAGAGCCAATCAACCAGAAAACTGTAACAAACCCCTGGCATGCAACAGGCAATGGTTGCCACTTGGAAGTAACTCAGAGCTCAGGTATCCACTAGTCTTACCACACCACACCTCCCTTCCCCTCCCTCTCTTCCAACAGAACAGCTCTTTTTTTTCCAGGTTTTTTCTTCCATAGGGGAAGGAAAATGATTTCTCCTTTGCTAGGAAAACGCTGTGAACAAAATTGTACTTTTTTGCTCAACTTTCTGCTTTCTACCAGACAAATGAAACTGAACTTCCCATTGACCAAGCCAACAGAGTATATGATACTAACAATTTTACTATAATTAACTAAAAAACAAACAAGCGAGATTTAACCTGATCTTATCTATGGCAATGAGCAGCATTCACTATTTTTTCCCCTAGTGGTAGTGCTGTTGTAAAAAGTCTGGAAATTCTGCACTCACAGCTTTTTCAACCACTGACTTTCTTCTAATCACTTTGCTACCAATTATTAAAATTTTGAGTGTCATAATGCCGGAAAGTGTCTGTCCTAGGGTTCCTACAATTGTACAAGCCCCAGTTTTCATTTTTGGTTTTTTTTTCCTAAAAAGTGGAAATTCAGTTGAAGAGAGAACTTTGAAAAAATAACTTGAAAAAAAATCTAAAAGAATAATTAGAAAAGTGTGACACAAGGGAGTTTCTTTAAAATCACTATTTTTAAGCAAGTCTCAGCATTTTGAATGTCTGGCTTTAACAATATTGCTTAGCTGTACAGCATAAGAAAATTGCATTTCTGTAGGACCAACTCAATAGTTCATGTTTCAACACATCTTAATTATTAACTAGCACAGTTTGGGAACATAGGTCAGCCAGGCTTCTCATTTCTTTGGAGCAAAAATAATGTATATTAGGTTCTGATATGCCTAATACAAAAATAAAGTCGTGTCCCTATGCAGTAATTATTTCAGCAAGTTTTTGGCTGAAGCAGCAAGAATTTGCGTGACTGTCGAACATGCACACCCACCCGTTTAAGAGCGCAGAACTCCCTTCGTGCCCACCCTTTCGGGTACAGACCATGAAGTCAGGGACAGCTTCGGCCCCGGCCGTGGATCTGGGCGCTGTTCGTGGTGCTGAAGAGAAACTCCCAGGGCACGGGCACCGGCCGGAGCCGTACTTGCGACTCTGAAATGTTCTTGCAGGTTGCATTTGAGTGACATCAAGCAGCCTTTTAAACATAACTGCTCAAGAGGCACTGTTTTAAAAATAATTGTTCCATGACATAAGCGTGCAGATCTAAAACTAACGGATGTATATTCATGGATCACCCCTGGACGACTCCATGCTAAAGCAACTTCTTATTCTCAGAAATAGTCAAAGGGCTTTTTTCCTCGTAGATGACTGGTTGAATCATGTGACTATCTGAACACATACAAGACCATCAAGATTGGGGACTTTTTGCATACGGAAGAACCAAGTGACAGTTTTCTGACACCACTGACAGTATTTTAGTTGACTTCCTGCAATCTTTATGAATGCAGAGCAGCAATCAGCTTGGTGATGGAGGAGTTCTGGTTTCTGAGTCTTTTCAGCACTATGCAAGAAAAAAAATGGCAAAAAACGTGAAGCTTTTTTTGGTTGGTTGTTTAAAAACCTTGATGTTGTGTTCTTCTTTGTTAGGAGAACTGTCAAGTAAACTGGAACAATGCAAGAGTTGAGAATCTTAGTAACACTATCATGAGCACAGTCTCAAAATTTCTGCAAAACTGCATACCTAAAAATAAAAAAGCTGATACAAATATTTTATTAAAAGGAGATTGTCCTTTTGATAGCCAGTAGCCATAAACATCAGGCATATCTACAGATAAAGGTGTATTTTGGTTTCACGGTTCTAAGAACTTAGACATACAAATATCAGAATTTTATATGGTCCCTGGAGAGAGAAAGCTCATTAAAAACCATTCCCTCTGAGCATCCTGTCAATTGATTTACCTGCCCCTGCCCCAGCATTCACTAAGCTTCAAATGAAACAGCATTTCTGTTTACAGAGGGGGCCTCTTATCAAGTTCCCACTTGCCAGAGCATCTTTGTGAGAAGATAGGAGTCAGAAGCCCAGTGGGAAGTCACTGACTTGCAGTGGTGGTTTTGCTGCCTTTTTTGGCTTGGTTTTTCTTTTCAAGCATAAAATTCAAAATTGAGTTCCTCCCTGTGCTACACCAAGCCCTAGGCAGAGGAGGTCCATCTGTCAGAATCCGAGACATCCTCTATCAGCAGGCATATTGGAGCTGACAAAGGGGTCAAGGCTCATGGGCAGAGCACTGCTCACTGAGGAAGCAGTGGCTCAGAATTTGCAGGCACACTTCAGGAAAAGTTCTAGTGTCAAAGACTTGTGTTGCTGTCCCTGTGGGAAATAAGCCAAACTAATGAGGAAAAATATTGAAAGATATTCCATTCTACAGGCTCTCCTATGCATCCAGTTTTCTCTATTTCAGCTTATTAGTCTTCATTCTGTGTCTCCTGCAGCAGCCTTTCTCAGCACATGAATAATTAATGTTAATAGTCTCATCAACTTCAGGGCATAGTGCAAGACTCATTGAGCAAATGTTGGTTGGGCTTGGCCTGCCTCATGAAGTCTTCCTTTCACATAAGAGATCTCACAGAAGAAAAGATGTGTTCTTCTTTGGTGTTCTCTGAAGAGGCAAATGTAGAAATAAGGATTACGTGGGCTATCTCCTGATATATAGATGTGGCCAGATTTTCTAACAAATGAACAATCAGTGAATATCTAACACAACACCATCAGAAAAAAAAAAAAACCAAACAAACAACCTGGTTTTACTTTAATCTCTTTAAATCCAGTCAGAAGATTATTTTTGCTGTTTAAATCCAGTCAGAAGATTATTTTTGTTGTTTTAGCATCACATCGCCTCATAATATCATGGTTACATTGTATTACCCATGATTACTTCATAAATTTTAAATGGGAAAAAAAAAAAGGCAGCAGTGGAACTGTGTCAGTCATAAACTGTTTCCTATGCACTCCCCTAATGGGTTTATCCACTGAAGGTGTCAGCACAAAACAGATGAGCAAGGAGAACCTAAGAGGTCTGTTATGGCTCACTGCTTCTGCAAGTAGTGATATAAGTTCTCACTAGTACCCTGTATTTTCCCTACTTTTTAATCCCTTCTCAAATCCATAATGGGGAACTGGAGTTACAATGAGTAGTCCCCTTTTGGCTGTGACTATGAATGAGACATGGATAAAGTAAGCACCAGATCCTACCTTTGAAAAACAGACTGCCACGTTAGGGTGCAAGATGAAAATACTACAAATAAAAAAGGTTCAGTGAGATGCATCTGGTTTTAAAATCACAGCATGATTTCCTCCAGGGTGGAATACAATTGTGGTTAGCAGGAATACCTGAGGTTCCGTTTAAGATCCATTTCATGAAAATATGAGAAATTGTTGAACACCACTACAGTTGAATAAAATGCCAAATTGCTAACCAAACCACTGCAAATTATGCCATTTATCTTATCAGAAAAAAAAAAAAGGGAAAATGTCAAAACAGACCATCAGGACTTTCAAAGAGTCCAACTCACATAAAATAATCCCTCAAAATAAATCTCTTCTTAAATCTGCCAAGAAACAGTAAAGTCACTCTTGACCACAATGAGAATGTCCAAATAATAAATTGCCCAAGCCTCCAGAATCTGAAAATACAAGTAATTTAAAAAGCACAGATGTTTTAGAATAAACACATATAATATGAAGCTGTTTATGAAATGTACTTAAGGTTGTATCCTCATATTTTGATTTTAGCATAAGCATAACAACGTGACCTCTAGCTGTAAGAGCCCCGTTAAAAATGTTTGAAAAAAAATTGTGTGTTGTAAAAGCAATCTGTACTACAGGCAGTGCTTTTTGACTATGAGTACATCCTTCACTGTTGAGGGGATCAAGGAAATCTCTGGTGCTGATTTGAAATGGGCCTAAACTCAGAGGAAAATACCAAAACAATCTGACAGATGGCTATTGCTTTTAGTAAAAAGGAGTAAATTCAGCAGAACTGGAGGAAACAGCATATTAGGACTGGTTTTTGAATAAACTGGAACATACCTTGAAGTAAGACACAAACATCAGCCAGGGCATGTGCTTCAATCTGCTCCTGAACTTTAGACCTTAATGATGGTCTTTTTTGACTGTTGTGAGCACTCAGGCAGGGGAAGGAAGAACAAGACAAAGCCAGCTCTGACAGCATTGCCATAGCAATGCTGGGTAGCACTGCTGTGTGAAACAGCCTCATGCTCACTGCAACAGCTCCCAGAGGTGTTTGGCTTGTCAGTGTCCCCCAAAGAGCACAACAACCCAAGCTGCCACTCCTCAGTGTGCTATGATTCACTTATGGACAGCCTGCTGTCCAACCTTGACAAGTGTTTTGCTGGTTTGAATTGCTTCTTTCCTCCATCCCAGTATATAAATAAGAACCAGCCCACTGTATAACACGCCACACATTTTGGTGACTTGCTTTTCTGGTATGTTTTAATTGAGTAAACTTGAATTAACTTAAAAGTAAGGAGGGAAAAAAAAAAAATAGAGAGGCAGACCAGCAAATACGTTGAAATTCACTTTGCCCGCTTAGTATATAATGAATGATGACAGCATTGGCTTTAAGGAGATCATTATTTTCATAGTCCATAAGAGTGAATATTTACTGGACACACTTAGAAGAATTTCTTTGCATGAGTGAACTAATAAATTTTAATGAAGACAAGTACGATATTCGAGGTTACACAATTAAAAGCAAACATACAGCTTATTTAGCAAATTGAAAACCTACTAGCTGCATGTATAAAATACACATTTGTTTTAGCAGTATTTTGTCATTTTTAAAAACTATGCACTCGCATCTACTTTTAATTAAAATTCTAAACTTTTTTCTAGGTTTAATACAAGTGTCCATAGCACCAAAAAGGTAGATATTACAAATATGAAACAATTTATTAATAACCTAAATAAACTGCAATTTAGAAATGAACTCAAGCCTTGTCCAGAAAAAAAACATCAACTCAAAACCAAACCCCAACCACTCACAACCTAATAGCCCATTGAACAGAAGGCAACATTGCAAGTTAAAACAAAGAAACTTCAAAGCAGGGGAGTGAGAAGAATGGTGGCTTGTGGACAGGGCCATGAAAAGGAAGTGGCTGTTTTATATTTCAAATGTAATAAACTAAAATCTGTGGTCATACTTTCAGCTGTTTGCATCTGCTTGTAGGAGATATGAGATTTTTATTTCTTGTTGCTACTTATGACAGCCACAGCACTGTGATCTAGTGAACTCTGCCAGTTTCACACAGTGACTTCGAAAATGTCTAAGCAAACAGACGGCTCTCCACTCTGATTCCTAGAACAATATTCTTGCTTTAACACTCCTGCAAATGCACAGGCCTGATAACTAATAAAATGAGTCTTAAAAAGGTCTTAAAACAGAAAACATTGGCACCACACTGGTCCTGTAGCATCTCTTGTGTTTTTCCTCAGCAGCCAGGCACAGGTTATAATAACCATCTTCAATATACAAACAGTTTCTGCAGCCCAGCAGACCCTTTACCAGCCCAAAGCAGCTCCACAACCTGCAGCTATTTCCCTCTCCTTTCCAGACATTACAAAGTAAGTGCCACACTGTCAAGAGTTCCCCTCTAAGAACAGGATTTTCCTCTGAGATCCCATTTATTTAGATAAGCAGTAAAAGTGACATGGCAGCAGAAAGAGAAGAAAAATGATGCTAATTGGGTATGTGGAAAAACCTCCACGCTGAGAACCAGGACTTCATTATCCCAGAGCACTTTTTGAGTGCCAAAAGATACTGTGCAATATTCAAACACAACATGATGACAGTCCAGGCAGGTCTGGGAGAAAGGCAGAAGAACAGCCAAATAGGGAATAGCACAGTTAGACAAATCCAGAGCAGATGGGTAACACAAACAGCAAAAGGAAGACACCATAGAAAGAAAATATTGTAACACCCTAATTCTATACAAGTGCAAACTTCCTGTCTGTGACCTGTTGGAACACTTACAGAATTCCAGTACAATTTTCCTAAAACACTGGTATAAATGTTGCCATTCTCCCCCCCATATTAAACTCTCTCATGTTGTCTACTTCTGCAAGTCCAGGTATACCTGCTCCAGTATGGAAGATATACAGCCATCTCAGGAAAAATATCTAGTCTCATTTCATTCAGCAAGTTATCAATAATTCTGAAGTCCTGTGTGCTAATTTTGCATTGAATTGAAAGTGATTCCAAGTCAGGCATGTGGGGTTTTAAGCAGTTTGCCTGAAATCATTGGATATGTCCTCAGAAGTCAGTCAAGCCATGTTGATTTTGGACTTGTCCTTTGTGCAATATAATAAGCAAAATGCTTCAAACCCCAAGTAACAGCACGGCTGTTGTGACATTTTTCATAAACTACCCATTGTGTCTGCCCAGATAATACTAAGCCCCGTATGCTCTTTTTTGGCGAGCCAACTGCATTCAACCTACCAGATTAATGACACTTATAAATAAATAAAAGCCTACAATTTACTGTTAATAGAAGACCAGCTGGCATCCTACAGTGGAGCTGAAGGTGCAGCATGCACTGAGAGATTGGTGAGAGGTTGCTGACTCATTTTTCATTTATTTTATGGGTGTTTTTCAGCACAAGGAGCTTACAAGCTATGATGCAGCTATCTCTGTCCGAGTTCCATCTCAACCTCATAACAGAAATTAGTAATCAGAAGAGTTTAATATGCAGCAATGAGACTGTCTGCATCTCTCAAGGGGGCACTAGAAGGAAATTAGCAAAGAACGATGCAAGTTTGATGGAAGGATTTGATAGCCAATTCTAAATTCATCTCCTTCAACTGGAAAATAGAAAATGCACCTCTGGGGTACCAGTCGTGTGTTTCCTGAAAGTTTCATGTCTAAATAAACACAGCACATGCCAAACTTTGAACTAGCTCCATGAAAACCCCTGCAACTGCCATGGATTTGTGCTGCAGAAGCTCCCTACTCTATCCTGATAACCCAAACTACCCCAGCATAAAACACTGTCATGCAGAGCCGGGCGGAAGGAGAGTAGACAGACAGCTGAAATTAGATGCTGATGAGATGCCAAGAGAAGATTGCTTCTAATGCTGTGCCACACCAGCAGCTGAATAAGATGAAGCCCTTTTAGCTGAAACAAGAATCAGCCTGTAGCACCTTTGCTCGTTTGTGCAAGGGAAAGGGTTTTTTGAAAGGTTATTCAAAAGGTTTCAGTGTTTTGAAAGGTTGTGGGCTTCTAGAAAGCTCATAAGTTTCAAGAATACTTTACCACTCCGAGTTCTCATTCAGCTCAAGTGAAGGCAGTTCCTTACCTACATTATTTATGCTTTGTACTCCCACCAAGCCATCTTTCTTTATGCAAACCAAGCAATGCCAGCAAATTCCCTCTGTGCCCAAGACGACTTCTTCCCACATTTTCCAGTGCTCTCAGTTTGCAGAGCAGTAAGCAAAGGGAATTATTTCTGCATCCTGGGTTACAGAATAGGTACTTCAGAGATGTATTTCACAGAAGATTTTCTGGCCTGGTTAGCAAAAGAACAGAAAGGCTTATTTAGCCTGCCCTACACTTCCATTTCTTCTAGTTCAGCCTCTATTACAACTCTCTGCTGTGCATGGCTGCAAGTGGCCATTTAGTAGCAAAAGTCTCCTATGTATATTTTCAAAATCAGCTTTTTAGCATGACTTCAAAGCGAGGTAGCATAGGATCTTTTAGGCTGGGAACTCTCACCGAGTTCTCTTCTCTGCAAGAAGAAGGTTTAAATATAAGATCTCTGTTCCCTGCTTCCCTGTATTTCAGGAAGGAATGAAATCCAGTTGTATTGATTTCAAACATGCAATGATACCTGAAATATGGAGCAAAAACCTGCAATAAAAGAGTGCAAGACAGATTCAAGACACAGGACTGATGTGCAGTGTCCAGCAATCCCACAGGTGTCTGTCCTGCATCAGCTCCTGGAAAAGAAACCTCCCTGCTGCTGGCTGAAAGATTGCCAGGTTTGGAAAGGAGCTTGTACATGTTGAGATGCAGATCCTTGGCTATGAGAAGACAATTGTGAGTTTGAGTCAAGTAGCTCAAATAAAGAAAGTGTCAGGTGCCAGCTGCTAATCTGAGCAAATCAATGGCATTTTGATTAGAGCAATGGCAATTTGAAGAAAAATTGCCAGGTTAACAAATTCACTTTTCTTTTGAAAGTCCCCATGTGTAAAAACTTATGTAAGCTTAATTGAAGTCAACAAAGTGCAACTTTTTAAAAATAATCTAAGTGCCTTTTTTAGGAGTCTAATTAATGATTGTAGTCACCAGGGCAAGTTTACAAAAAAAAAAGAAAACAGCAAAAGACAGAGAGGCTTATGCCTCTGTTTATAGTTATGGAAAACAAGTAACAATCCAGAGGGAAAGTTTCTTTTTTTGACATATGCAGCTTCTAATGAATATAGCAGGTTGGACTCTAATAGGGTCACTAATTTTCATTTCAAATATAAAAGGCTTGTGTCAACATTATTAAGATTAAACATCCCAGAGAAGTAGAACAAGATTTTTATTTTTTTTTTAATAAGGATAAATGCATGCTGGTTTGCTTTTCCTTGTTGTGGGAAATGTTTCACTTTTTCCAAAGTATTCCTTCTGTAATACCATTTGACATGAAGGAAGGGAGAGAGAGGAACAGGATAAAATTTAAAGGCAGAGGACTTTTCTCCAGCAAAGGACTCCTGTAAGAAGTGTCTGAACTTCAACAGAGTTTAAAAGAAGTAATTTTCTTCCAAACCCATGACTTATTTTGATGAAGGTGCTCTTATCTGACTTGATCTGTCTAGGCAGGTTAGCCCATGTATCTAATCAGTGAAACTCAAGTGCTCCTAGTGCTTGCTCAAGGAAAAATCTCCCCTACTCTATCAGGCTTCAAGATTGTCCAGAGGCCCTAAGAATCCTCATCAACATCCTCAAAGCATCAAGAGCCATGATAGCAGCAGCAAAAAATAAACACATGAAGTGTTCCAAAAGACAAGCTGAGTTCATCTTTTCTCCAGGCCTTGATATCTCCCCCATCTCACTGGTGGGGTTTTATTAATTTCTACTGCACATCCTCCACTTTGGTCCCACAATTTAACTCTGCAGTATAGAGCTTGGACCAACATTATCATTTGTATAGCTGGAGGAAAAACTCAGCAAATTGTGATTTCTTTCCCCCCTTGGGGCTTCCCTTGACAGGAACATATTTAGGACACTTCCTTCTACTCTCAGATTCTCCACCTTCCCTCTTACATCTGCATAATAATTTTGAATCTGACTCTGCCAACCTGACGTAAGAAAGCTGGCTTAGCATTACTCTTTGCATTGTCTAAATGCCCTAACAGTGATAGCATGCATATTGCTGAGCCCTTATGTGTTTGCAAACTGGCAGAGTTAAGTGGAACCTTGAGGGCGATGGCAAACTCCACCAAACCAGCCTGGCTACCCAGTGGTCTGACTGTGGTCTGGCACGTGTTCTGCTTGCAGCTGGCAGACACGTTTCATAGTTTTCTGTCTAAATATTTGGATCCCTCAAATTAATTTTTCTTCTCCCTGCCCACCAGCTTAACACAGTATTTTGAACAGATAATGCACCAGAATTGATTTCTGATGTAAGTTTCCTTCTTAGAAACAATTTTGTTTAAAAATATTAGCCTATAAAATAACTCTTGTTATTGTTCTGAGAACCCAGCTAATCATTACACAGATTTATTTACACTGTGAGCCTTCAAACTACTGTAATTGTCTCATTCTCCACATTTGTATCAGGCCACCATTGAAGGCAATAAAAGAACATGCACTAAGTGGTCCTATCCACAACTTTTCTTTTTACTTGTGTTGTCACAATATTACAGTATCTACGAGGGATTAATTTTTTTACTACCTGTTTCAAGGACAACTTTATAAAGGTGAAAACCTCCACATCCAGAAGAGTTCACTAAGGGTGCAGACAATCTAAGCACCAACATTATAATGATCCAAAGCTTGCCATTTCATATTTTTACTTAATGTTTGTCAATATAAGCTAGAAAAGATTAGTGTAAAGTTATTTTGTACTGAGCAAGATCACCCTTTGTGTTTATAGTTGATCAATAACAACTTGAGATGAGAACTGTGATGCAAATATTGTCCTATTTCCTGCTAATTTATCAGGGAATAAGGAGGGGCTGTACCACTGTCACACACTGTACAAATAAGCTTAATGCTATTTATTAACAATGCTTGAAATGGAACCTGAAAGTTTGTTCCGAAATCTTCCTTAGGTAAAGCAGAAGTTACAACATAAAGTTGCCTGAAACGGCCAAAAGCACATACAGCATTTAAAAAAAAGTTTTTCTTTCATTTAAGACTGAACACAAATGGAATTTCATCTTGCTTGGGAAGCTTTGTCTCATTTTTAGACTCTCAGGCCAAAAAGCTCTTTGTGTATCCACCAGCAGCCGAACACATATGCAAAATCTCCCGTTTACAGCATTTCCTTGCAGGCATCAGGCCAAAATAATCTGGTCCCATTATGACAACGCAGAGCCATCAGCAAGCCAGACCATACAAGAGGACCCGACCCACTGTCACCAATATTGTGGTGCTGCCTATGGACAGCTCTGCTGCAGCATCGTTATGCTGCTGCCTAATTGCTTTCCCCTGCAGCGACGGGTGGGTGCTTCTAGAAAAGCAACCAGCACTGCTGCTACAGGAGACTGGCTGAATTCTGCACAGAACTCAAAGTCAAGAGCACTGCCTAATAAAACAAAGAGCTCAGTCTCCGAGCGAGAATGAGCCCTCTCTGCACAAACAGGGAAATAAAGCCTTTGCAAGCCTCCTGCTGCCGGGCGCCATTTTGCAGAGATGGCAACATGTGAGGCATTGGAATAGCAAGGGCCTGGCAGCACGGCTGACAATGAGCCACCATACTGTGGGTGTCAGAAGCCTCACGTCAGCAAAACAGCATTCACCAGCTGGAGGCCCACAAGTGCCAGTTTTAATTATAAACTTTATTTTCAAATGGAGTTCAGTTTGCACAGGGTACACTTCATGCCATCAGAGCATTTGAGCGCTGCACCAGCCAAATTGGTGGCTTGCTATTTTCTTAGAAATAGAACTGTAGACCTAAAATACTTGTGCTCATTCAGAAGAACAATAATCTTTTGCAGTCAGTTTGTCAAGGACTGTTATCCAGATGTACAAGTAAAATACCTGGTGATTTCCGTACACAGAGCTATTATCCTCTGCTCTACTTTCACCTTTAGACTCATGATTTTTCCTCGTATATTTTTACTTCCTACAAAGTCGATGTTCTTAGTTCTACAAATTTAGCACATGTACATTCACCTAAATGTTGATTTAAATGTTTATTTAGGGTTTGCCAAGGAGATTCTTGCTTAGTTTTGCATACCTTGATTCTACTGTACTCATGCCACAACTCAGGAGGCAGAAAATATGCACACGAAAAGAATTGGTCAGTCAGTTTATGATTTCACCCGTGCTTTCCAACATTCATTTGGCATAAGTGACATTTCACTGCTGCTCTAGACTTCATTCTTCATTCTTTTGTTTTATAACCATCCCTCTTTTTCCAGACCACTGATGTAGTACATTTAATTAAGGGCTCCATTCTAAAGTTTCTGTATTAACATTAGGAAGGTCTTAAGATGTTCATTACTTCATATACTTACATAGAGCCCTAAGTGTATATATACCTACATATGCAGGTATATATACACACTATATATATACATAACATTATTCATGTATCCTTCTGAATCATCTTGGTATCATGATAATAGGACTTTAGAAACAATAAATATGAGCTGAAAAAGGTGTCATCTTTTCAGTTTATTCCAAATAATTTTGATCCATCAGAAAAATATTGGCCCAATTTTTGTTATCACAAATTATATCCATTCTTCCCTGCTACTCAAAGCTAATTTGAAACAGCTTGCAAAGAGGTTTCAGGTAAGGAATTCTCCTGACACAAGTTGCTTCATAATACTTTTAGAAACTGGAATCTGATGTAAAAAACATTGCACCCAGCTTATTCCATAAGCGGAAAAATGATGCAATGTTGATCACCTGTGGAGAACAGATCGCATGCATTAATTAACTGCTTCTTAAACTGTCCATTTAGATTAATGGAGAAAATTCCACTAGAGATGAAAACTGCCTCACTACAAAATAAGGCATCTGAGTGACAGACTGGTAATCTGCATTAAAAAAAAAAATGGAGGAGATAAGAATGAAACGACAGAGACATATCAGATATATGCTGTCAAAAATCTCTTCTAGAACTTGCTTCACTTAATTCCTTTATAACACACTGACAGGGATGATGTATCATTTAGTACTTTAAAACATTCTTCAGTAAGCCAGGAAAGTGATGAGCAGCTCTGGTGACCCTGGCACCCAGAATAATTATGATTATCTGCACTATTTAGCCTGAAAGGAATCGGACACTGTTCATGGTCTGTTAGCTCAGCTATGATGTTTGATAATCTACACACACAAGTCATTGGAGGCCACTCAACCTTGGAGTACTTCAAGCACACTTAGTTAGCCTTTACTGAACGGTAAAGTGCAAGTGCCCCATTTCTATTGCTGACACTATTGAAAGACTGAAACTGCTGAAGGATGAAAATAATTTCATTTTATGTCTGTTATGTAGAAAGATTTGAATACACTTAGTTGTTTGGTTGGACTGTAAATATGAAAAGCCTGCTAGGATGTCAAAAGAAGTGAAAACCAAGCAGATGGAAAATGAAGCTGAAGAAAATTAAGCTGATTCTGTGCAACTGGTTAGAAGTGCTACCAGAATCTTCCTCTTCACCCAAATACAGACAAAATCCCCAACCCTACAAGCATTCCTTAGCTAGAAGTTCGCCTGAACTGAGTAACAAAAGCATAACAATGGTTCTGTATATGGGTTTTCTTCAAAGTAAGTACAAAAGTAGCTTCTTGGTTGCATGATTAATGTTTTTATATTAAATTGAAGTCACATTGGAATTTTACTGACATACTAGAATTTGAAGAGGTGTTATTAAAAGCAAGTGTAATATAAAAAATGCACAATCAAACCACTAACTTATGTTTAAACATAAAACCATTAAAATTCTAAAAACAAAGTGGGTTTATTATGTCTGAGACCTACTCCATGGACTTTTGGCTTCAAGGGGAGGAGCCATGACATCATCACATAGGAGGACAAAAAAGAGGTATGTCAAAAGAGAAAGTGTTATTTATTAGATCTGTGCTCACTGAAAACCATGATAGATTTTCTGGGCGCTTTGGGGAGAAGATCCACTTGATCTTTCAGAGATAATGCCTTTTTCACTGCTTCACGTGTACAGGAAGCATCAGATGGAGTGGGTACAAGAATATTTTTCCAAGACCAATTTGATATTCTAGATTAGAAAAAATACAATTCAGAACTAAAGTTGAAATATTACATATAGGTATCTAGCTGCTACGGTGCCAAAGTTTTCTAACTTCTCCAGAAATCAATATTCTCACACTGATACAAAATTAAGAGTACAGAGGCTTGGCCCTCAGTATAGATTCAAGACATCCCTATGACTTGACCACGTTTGTAACAGCAAAAAACTTCCCAATGTATAATCTCTTTAGAAGTATAACCATTTAGGACACTGTATTCTGTGATGGTCTTTGCTGTTGCAAGTTCTGCTTCTATGGCAAAAAAACCCTTCCAAACCAAATCAAACTAAAGCCCCAAAACCACAGCTGCAGACTGTGTGGGATTCTATGAGACCTCCCTAACTCCCTGGGTACCTTTCTTTTTTGATGCTGCAATTTCCTCTTTGTAATTCATCTACCTTATGTGCACAGCTGCCCCAGCTTCCAGGTATCCCCCCTCTCACAAATGTCGTGAGCCAGTGCTGAGAGAAGAACGAGGCTCTTTGTACCCCTTATGGGTCATCTCCCACTGCTTTGCTTTCCAAGAGGTAACTACTGAGACCAAGACAGGCACAGCAAAAATTTCACAAAACCTCATTCTGGGTAAACTGGAAGTGCCTCTAAGAACAGTCTGAAGATGTTTTTCCTTTTCCCAAAAACTTTAAACCAGCAGCAGCTTGATATTTCTTTATGTTTCCTCCCCACTACCCTTCATATGTTGTTTATAAGAATCTCAGGACAAAAACCTGAGCTGACTTTTCTTAAAATTTGCTTCCTGAAATAGCCTAATTCTCAATATTTGCTGTAAAATTATTACTTATAAATAACCAAACTAAACACACACACAGAGTTCTGCTGAAGCTTTATGGAGGCAAGATGGTGTATTGAAATCAGAGGCTGAGAAAAGATCAATACACAATTATTTTTAAATACATCTATGTTATTCTGTTTTTCTTTGGATTTCTCTATTAATCTGGAATTAATTTTCTTTTTGCAATAGTTATAATACCATTACTGGGTTTTGTATCCAAAATACTTTAAAATAGAAAGAGGACCAAGTATTTTAATATATTATAAGGGAATCTATATCCAGGTAACAGATCAAAGCTGTGTATTTCATTTTTACAACCCAATAAAATTGCATATTCCTTAGTTTAGCACAAATAATTCATGCTGTGGCAAAGAATGGTATAAAGATCTGTCAGACAAGGATGCAGGTATTCCTTTTTTTTTGTTCTATTTCAAGCAGTACATTTTCTGTTCTATCAAGCACCTGTGATCACTAAGAAAAATATTAATACCTCAACACTTATCCCACGGTGTCCATGCTCACTGTGCCTGCATTTCTATTGATGAAAACCCTTTCACTGAGCTCAACATTGGTAGTAGAACCTGCTCGCGTAAGTTCCAGCCTAGACACGTACTCAGGACAACTTCCCCGTCAGAAACCTCAGAATAGTGTTGGGAAAAGGTGCTATGTACCTTCATCTAGCTCTCCTTTTCATCATACAAGCCAGTTTGTTGGTTTTATTTGGTTGGGTTTTTTTCATGGTAGAATAAAGAAGGAAGAAGCTTGCCCACAACTACTTTTCAGGAATTGGTCTCTTCTCACTACCAGCCATAATACAGCTCCAGTATTTAGTGAATAGCTCGTGAACATATTGAGTTTCCTTATATTGTGGATTTTCTTAATTTTGAAGGATTTCCCATCTGGCACAGAAATTTGATTGTTCCACCCCAAGTTTCAGTGACTGTCAATTCAGAACATAAACTGTAATGTGCTCAAGGGCTAAAAGACTTGCTCCTTAAACTTAAAATGAAGAAAGTATGACAAAAGCAATTTCAAGTATTTCAGTCTTTAGATAAAGCTTCATACTTCTTTCCCCTCCTCAGTCTTCCTCATTAACTCTCTCCCATAAAGTTTATTTAAGTCAAGGAATGATAAAAAAGTCAAATGTAAGATATTAAAAACTAAAGCACACTTCAGCAGAAAGACAGTTCAACTACCCTTGTTCTGATCAAAAGTCAAATCAGCTCGCGATTTTAAGCAGTGCCACTTTCTCATTCTTACTTTCCCCTAAAATCAGATTATCCCCGCCCATCAAGCACCCCCTGCCAGTTTTCAGATGTGTAGACAAAAACTTATTTCTCATAGGTCCTAGAAGCTCCCTCTATGGTACCAGGAAGAAGAGTTTGATGACAGCAAGCTTGCTCAGCATCCTTCTTTTCCACTACTCTAAAAGGATGAGTAAAAGGGTGCAGAAAGAAGATATGACAGCCAGAGAAAATAGGGTGATGTTTATCTTTCAAGGGAGCAGGAGACAATTTTGCTTAATCATAGCTTTAAATAGCATCAAACTCTTCATGCAATGTTATAAACTTCTAATTGCTCCATTGCCTTACTTTCCAAGGAAACTTCAACTTGAATATCACCAAACAACTCTAGTTGTTGACAGAGAAGTGAGAGTGATTAGGAACATAAATAAAATTAACAAAGAGAGGAAAAGGTAAACCAGAAATTGAGTCACTGTCAATGAAAACTAGGGCTGTCAGCAGGAGAGAAAAACCCCCAGAGCTGAACCTGATGAAAACATCTCAGTAGTAAGGCTTCTGTGCAGCAGATACTATGAAGGAGTTCAGATTTATCGAGAGAACTTGATTCACAATCATAAATGGATAAGGTCTAGAGGCACAACAGAGAACAAAGCGACTGGACAAAACAAACCTCTTTAGTTCAGGTTCCAGGCCATTCAGTCACCCATCCTATAAAGAGTATAATTTTTTATGATTTAGGGTATGATTTTCTTGCTACTGTGATGGTCTAAGGGAAGAAGATTTGTTAAAATAAAAATCAGATAACATATTATAATCTAAGGAAAAAAGCAACCAGCTTTTGGACACCAGCCTTCCTAACTTCCTGTGTAATCAATCATAATTCTAAAACACATGACCCTCCAAGCAAAATGCGTCAATACTGTTCTTCAAGACTGACAAAACTGGGAAAAAAGCAGCCTTTGATATATTTGCTATTTCACCCACATAAGAGCAAATCTCAGTTTATTTCTATCTCACTGCTGATGTCCCTGTCAGCTGTTACTGGTCATTAGCATCTCAGCTCATTCAAGTAACTTTGCCATTCAATAGCTTCCTCACCCTTCACAGTAATACTTCATGTGGCTTATTACTGGAATTAATGAGCACTTTAAAAAAAGAATTTGGCAATTACTTGTGACTTTTGAGTTTTGACTAGGCAGCCAGCAAGCAACAAGGCTGAACTCAGACTTTCAGGCAGTTACATATTTATCATTACATTTCACAGAATACCATGTTGGAAGGGACCTGAAGGATCATCTGGTCCAACCTTTCTTGTGAAAAGCAGTCTAGACAAGATGGCTCAGCACCCTGTCCAGCAGTATCTTGAAAGTGTCCAATGTTGTGGAATGTACCACTTCCCTGGGAAGGTTATTCCAATGATTGAATGCTGGGAAAAGTTTTCCTCTTGTGTCTAATTGCAATCTCCCCAGACGCCTGATTTATCAAGACTTATTCTGATATGGGAAACCTGCAACCGGTCTTGTATTCAGATATCTTAGGCAACTTTTTTAGGCATATGGGTATCTTGAATTACAATGGACAACAAATAGCATAAAAGAGAATCCTATATATGTTTGAGGTCCATAACAGATAAGCATCCTCTCCCTTTGCTTCTTCTCCTTGACTACCAATGATGTCAGGAAAACTCAATGTCAATCAACAATTTTTCACCCACAGACAGTTTAGGTACACTGCACCATTTCACTATCAGAGCTGCTTTGTAACCGGCACATTTTCCATTATTCTCTCAAATCTAAGGCAGCATGTCCTGTGGTTTTAAGGGAAAGACACTTTCAGGTGGCGTTTGCGGCTAACAAAAGGCTGTCTCTGTGCACAGTATCACAGAAAACTTGTTTTGCTTTTGCCTCGCAGAAGTGTTAGCTACAAACCCTGTCAGCAAAAACAGCCTGGTTTTTGCTTGCAGCACAGCCAGGCTCGGGTTTCACTTTGCTGAGGGCTTTGCCACGTCCCAGCAGAAGTGTAATGGGGCTTGTTTGTGCCGGCGGGGGGAGCAGGTCTGCCACGCCACATGGCACTCGGAGCTGCTGCCACACACGAGCCAGTCACATTCTGTTTGTGAACTTCCAACTTAAGCTGTGCTCTGCTGCAAACAAACACGGGGGCTTGGGTTTTTCCTTCAGCATCTAGCACAGACTACAACAGGCACCTTTTGCAACCAAAACCCAGCCACCACAAAGATACAGAGCCCTTGAGAGAAGGTGCAATGCCACGGGGGCAAGAGTTTGCATTTAACACAGTAAACAGATAATATCCAGAGAGAAGTATGCTTTGGAGCATTCCTTAAGGCAGAAAGCACATGGACTCTGCTTCAAATATCTTCTGTGTGATGTGGAGGCAAAGAGGCATCTTTCAATGCCTTTAACATCGTTCTGATAAACTAGTGCTTCTAAATTCTTGCAGATGCCTTATGAAAACTCCTACCTACATTCACTGATTGTAATAATAAAAATAATATTGTTAAGACCCACTCACCTACTGTAAATGTCATTTTGGTAATTGGCAATACATAAGAAATCTCACCAACAAATACATGTGTATTATTTACCACCCGTAGGGTAATCCCAGTTTGCAGGTTAAGAAAAATAAACTAGCTCAGTACTACTGAAGTCCTCCCCAAGATGTGGAGAATCAAGTAGCTAAATGAGATCACATGACAATAATAATTTACAATCATTATCATGACAATTGAAGTTGCTGTTATATCCCATATGCTTTTTTTTTCCACATGCATGTGCCACACACTTGCTACATTAGAAAAAAAATCCCAACAAAGCAAACCCCAAAAACCTTTCAGGCAGGCTGACTGTTGTTTCCTGAACAACTTTGCCCAAACCCACAAAGTGCAGGCTTTTTCAACCCAGTTGTGCCAAGAGACACGAGTCAGATAAGCCACCTCACGTTTCCATCCTTATGGACAAGTTGGGTAACACTTAAAACAGAGCTTCAGCCCCCTCTAAATGGCTTCGAGACTTAGAAAATTTGGGTCCTTCTCTTGATTGATCCCGTGGAGGACAAGCATGGCAAAGTGGACTCATGTGCTTGTGCTATGGCAGTGTGGCAGCCATATCATTTTTCTCACAGCAACATAAACCCATAATTTTTTAAGCCTCTGATGGCTGCAGAAGGTGTATAGAAGATTCCCCTGTTTTCTCTGGTAGAAATAATAAGACCTTGAAAAATGGACAAAAACCTTGGGAAAAAAAAAAGGTTCTATATGTTTCTAGGCTGATTAATCAATATTTAATTATTTAGAAGCTCTAAATGGCTGTCTTTGGCTAGCATGGGTACTAAACATGTTATCATCTGTCAATAGAGGCCAGGAAATCAGATCTTAAGCATGTAGCAGGGCATTGTTTTGCAGAGAAAGTGTTTACTCTATTTGCTGCACTTTACCATTTCATTTCATCAAAGGTGTTTATGTCACACTTAATGAGATAAGGGACAGCAGAGGCCTCAATTGCAGGTCCTAGCACTGTCTGATAACTGCAACAATCTGGGAATAAACACTGCTTTGCAGAAACCATTTTTTAGAGCCCTAATAAAGTAATCGTAGGCCTTAGTAGAAATTGGTTAATTGGATCATCTCTGTTTTGTTCTGGGAGTAAAATGTGTATTACTATGATTAATTCATTAGAGAGTGCTCTTAGTGGAGTTAATTTGATAGTTCTGAACCAAGGCATCACACTGCTGAGTGGCTATTGTGCTTCTGCAGAATTTACGTACTAAAGCCTCAAAACATTTCTGCCTTGCTAAAGGTGACAGAATTTTTCTGATCCTCCGGATAAAATGAGATTCTCCTTGATTCAGCTCATGGCCAGCACAGCCACTGCTCCCCAGAGCTCAGGGTTAATTCACAGCTGTTCTGTGAATGTGATGAGATGGGAACACCCAGTGTATCCAAAATGGTCTGCCGAATTTTTTCTGGTTCTTTTTACATCTCCCCAGGCAGCGCATAAGCTTTCTTCTACATTCACCACAACCTGAAAGGCTCAGAGAAATGGTGGCACTGGCCTCCATCTAGTCAGTAGCTACTAAAAGGGATGTGCTCCACAACCTGCTTGACAAGCTCAGACAGCTGACACAGTCCAGCAGCTTTTGAGCTCTTTTGGGTGCAGCTTTTTAGCAACTGATCTGCTCTGACAGACTCAGCTGCTAGTGAACCCCTCTACAGCCTTTTAGGTACTTGGTCTCATACATGTATTTGTACCCTTAACAGATGTATCTTCAGCAAATACCACTGAAGTGCCCATGTATGAGAAATTAGCTGCTTATCAGCTGTGAGGATGCCTATAGACAGCAGAGTATTGTCATACAAACTAGATGGAGCTTGAAATTACATTTCACTGAGGCAAAGAAAATAGAAATCTTTTACTGCCCATCTCAAACAAGATTATGATACCATTTCAAGAAAGTAGTCTAGAACCTTCTACCTTACATAGTCTTCTTATACCCTCTGATATCTCTAGATAACAGTTACTAAATATTGATATTATTTATAATATAATATCACTCAGAGTCTTACTAAACTTTATTGGACTAGGTCCTGTACTGGTACACAGCTAGAAAATAATTTTTTGCCTGGAATAAACTGGTCTGTAGAGTGGGCTGCTGGGAAATTAACACACAGAGATAGAAGGATAAAGGAAACTTAGTGACTTCTCTCATCATGGCTATTCTAGCTCCCTCTCTCATGTGTTCCATCTAAGCCATAAATCTTTAACCCTATAAAGTAGTAAGAAGCAAAGACTAAACTGAATTATTTATTATCCTTAAGTCAAATTAGAATATTTCTCCCATCTTCCATTCCTGGGATTTGACATGTTGTGAACAAGGAAAAGTTTTTTCTTACAGACAGGAAAACTTTCCATTGCTCTCAAAGTTTATGTGCTTGTTAAATAGGCTGTAATAATTAAATGCATACACATGCTTGAATGATAAATTTTAGTAATAAGTGCATTGGGACTTACCATGACCTTATCAAGTGGGGCTAGCCAGTCATTAATTCAGATAACGCAATTTATTACCATAATCTTTCGCTTATACTATTGTAGGGCATATGATTTATCCTAATTTGCATATGCAGATTGAGATGCAATCATTTCATTAATTTTAATGCTTTTTCTTAATCCCATCAAGATTAACAGTTTGTCTAAAAATTCTGTACAACGTACTTGCAACTGCCCATTAATGTGTTATCCTAATATTAGTATGGGTGAATTATAATGAACAAAGTGCATTAATTTGAATGTGCTAGTTCCAAATGAGAAACTGCACCAACAGGGCACATACATAATTATCTTTTTCTACATACAGGTACCTGCATTTGTTGGGAACAATGCAGTTCCTGTGCACATCCTGGGCACTGCTTCAGGCAGGAGTTTGGCACCCATCTCTGACCCTCTCTACAGCCACTGTCAGAGATACCACATGACATTTTACACATCACCACCAAATACTTGACTTTCCTGCTTTTCAGTAAGACACACAGTGGCAGAGTCAACCATTGGTTATTACTTCAGAAGTGAAGACTCAAAGCAGATGCCTGAAACTTTGTTTACCAACCACAGATTAGGAACAGATGCATCACTTGAATTCATGTGTAATGTTCGACAGGATCATCATCTTTATTCTAATATTTGCATTGATTCAACCTAATGACATCTCCATTTTATATAGACTCAGTGTGTATCTGAGTGTATAAATGTTCTTATTCGAATGCAGGGCAAGTAACTACCTTCCATTTACAAAACCCAGAATGAATGTGTAGCAAGCAAATTTTTTTAATTGCTGACAGTGAAACTCTGATCATGTTAATTTGCTAAAACTGCTGAACAGATATTAGATAGGAATTTCGGTCATCAGTGATAGCAACAGATACCAGTAAAATCAAAGCAAAGTTTAAATTCAATTTACCATTTTATTGGAAAGGAAGTTTGATTTTTAAGCTTGCTGGCAGAGGAGAATCTAAAACTAAAAACTTTCAGCAAATGTCTATAGCTGCTTCTGTAGATTATTTTGTTTAATTATGAAAAACAATAAACTGTCTGGATGTATTGTTTTCCTATCTTGCCTTAGATCAGAATAAGAAGCTGAAACCAAGTATTCCATTGTACTTTTATATTTTTAACCAGATTCAAGGTTTGACCCATTTAAGCATATGCAAGAGGAAACACATCAAGCACTGAAATATATTAGGCATCCTAATTAGGTAGTGAAGATTTATCAGTGATGAGTAGGTTTTCCTCAAGCAAGTAAATATACATTATGTCCCTAGTTCTATTGGAGATGCTTAAGGTAATAGATTTGGGCCAACATGTTTTATTCATGACTTAAAGCTGGTGTTATTTTCCAATGGGAAAAAGCAGTTGTAAGTTTGAGTAATTACTATATTACTCTAACCTTTTGCTGTTATTAGCCAGCTGGGATAATATTGAGGATTTTAACTTCATTCAGGCCTCCACTGAGTTCAAAGGACTCATTCTGCTCTCCTCATTCCTTCCTAGGCTCTTTCTAAAACTTGTCAATGCCTTCTAGCTAGGCTTAATCAGAATTTCAGCCAGCCAGGGGACCAGAGGGTGGGTCGATCACTTTGACATAGATCTTAAGTTGGATGTCTGCAATTCTCACTCAAATGCATTTTTGTTAGGGTTTGTTTTCAGTTTTGCTACTTTCACCAGCAGTATTTGTTTTTCATTCCAAGTTAGCATTATCCCAAAATTATTTATTTAATAACTAAGCAACCTACTGATACTGCATCCACTTCAAAGGCACACTAAGCAGACAGTGTGGTTGTGAAGTTCTGGGGAATGCATAGCAAGGACATTCTCACTATAATTTTAATATATCTTTACATTATTGTACAGAAGCAAAAAAACTGAAAAAATCAGTGCAGTATTACAGAACATCTATACTTTGGAGGTACAGGACTGTGTCCAAAGTTATCTTGATCTTTATTAAAAGTGTCCTGCGATATCTGGAAGGAACGTTCAACAACATGAGTATAATTTTTATTATTTCTCACTTCATAAGAACATTCTAATGAGAGCACACATATTTGGGAGGGGAGAACTGTATTTCACACAGATTTTGCACTACATAATAGTTAACCTTGAGTTAAGCTGAGGCTTCCTTCATTCTCTTCCATCTTTACTTTTATGAACACCAAGTACTCGAAATGATTCCTGTACATGCAGTTCAACCCCCTGGACATTCCAGGCACCTGCAAATAAGTCTCCTACTAACCCCACCACCGGCAAGGGCAGGGCAGAGGCATCCGAGACACCACGGCAGCGCAGACGCGAGTCACCAGCTCCTGTTCTCAAACCAGCGCTAATGAGCCCGTGCTCATTAGCACCAGCTCCACCTCAGCCACGCCGGAACAAGGCGGCTCAATGCCTCCTCCTGCTGGGCTCCCACCCAAGCGATCCCCAGCATCCCGGCACCCATTCGCTGCTCACACCGCCTCAACTACCAATTCACATCAGAGGAGTAGGCTTCTTTGCGTACAAACGGCACTGAAATCCTTCCCACTGAACCTAAAAATACAGCACGTGGCACATAAATGGGATTTTAAAAGGTGGAGGAATACTCTTTGATCCGAAGGCATGCAAAAATCCCACTGATTAGCATATTTTAGCACCAGATACAAAAAAGAAAATTGAGAACACCAAGATATAGATCAAACTCTTCCAAAGTAAATGTTGCCATACTGAAAGAGTATGAAAAGAACACTTTTTTTGTTGTTGTAGAGTATTGATCTTTTTTATGTTAACTACAAGGCTTAATTAAAACTTCAGGTACTATTATCATGCCACATAATTTAGAAGAAAAACCAGTCGAGTTTAGAGATGATACAAATTTTATGGCTTGTTTCTTTGTTTTTAATTAGTAGCAGGGAAACCCCTTACAAGTGAGAGAATATTTCCAACCACTGGACTGTTAGGATGCTATCCTAAAAAAAGCCCTAAATTTGTTCCATACCATCCAGGGTGCTAAATTCCTCAGCTTTATGTCAGGCTGACTGTAAGGAATCCAGTCTTTTCTTTCACTCCCTCAGTCAGACATGGTTATAAATGCTGGGTTTTTCCTTATGGGTCCTCAGAAGCTTATACTATCATCTTGCAGTATGTTTTTTTTTTCCTATTGCCTTACTATGGGTTTTCCCACTGATTCTTTTTTGCTAAAAAGGAGGAGGGAAGAATCTAATTCTTTCTTCTGGATTCCTATTTTAGCATGATAAAGTTCATCTGTGTCTCCTTGCATATTTCATAGGTAATAATCCAACAGCAAAGACTGAGCTTGAGTGTCAGACTTGGACCCTGCTACCAGCAATTAGGAGATGCTTACACCTCCTTCCTATTTTTCATTATTCCAACATCTTCAATTTGTTTCTCAATTTACTTAAAACAAACTTGCCTCTCAGCACTCATTCAGTGATCAGAAGAGTGCTAACTGGAAGTACAACAACAAAACCTCCTGAGAGTGCTTTGGTCACAAATGAACTTTAAGTTAGAGATGCAAAAAAACTGATTCTGAGCTCACTTTCCCATGGTCACTTCTGGAGAATCCCAATCAAGCCAGCATCTTGAATGAAAAGGAGATGATCCTCCACAACATCCTCATTCAAGACTAGTGCTTATTTTATTTTCACGCTTTAATGGACTTCTTTTTCCAATACTTCCTTAGTTGTATGCATTTGCACTTCCTAAAGCCAAGGGAATTGGTTTTAACAAGCCAATACTGTTATTCTAGTCTCCTTTGCATGGAGACGATGAAATAGAATCTTGTGATTTTCTTGCAGATACTGCTATTATTAATAATCACAATAAAAATAGCAAATTTTACCAAGCAACTCGGCAGAAGGAACTGTTGCCCCGTGGAAGTGCCAATTAAAACCTGTTCAACAGGGAGAGATGGTTACTTATAAGAGGATTTTCTTTGAACATCCCTATCGAGTGTCTTTGCCCTGGCCATGTGCATATCCTCATCAACACGAGATGGTTCCTCTGTGCCATGACTTGCATCACCTCATAACGTGGTTGGTGGGGGTATGGCTGATAAACAAACCTTCATAACCACAGCTATACGATGCACTCGACAGCAGTTTGAGAAATACGTGCACTTGCAGATTTAAATGACTGTGTGATCCACAAGCAAATCTGAAAAAGCAAAACATGTTGATCACGCATTGTAGATAAGCTATTCTAACAATTGTTTCATTACAATTGCAGCATCTTCAAACAGATGGAATGATAATTACTAGTAAGTGAATTTTATATCCAATTCATAGAGCTGAACTTCAGAGATAAGCTGCCAGCAATTTTGAAAATACTTTAAAGACCCTAAAGATTTGGATATTACTTTAAAAATTCTCCCTTAAAACCAGAAACAAAAGTTTAATTTTTTCTTCTGATCTGCAAATATATTCATTTCTCTTTAATTCAAATGGTCTCTTTTCAACTTTGAAGGATATGCTAGTGTATGTATATATACAGAACATATAAAATATATGTTAGCTTGTCTTCAGCCTTCAAAAAGGGCTTTAATTTGCTACTGTTTCAAAAGACTGAGGAGATTGCCTTCAGTAGGATGAGAAGAGTGGCAAATGTGACAGCCACAGGGCTCTGCAAGACGTGGTAGAGAAACATAAACGGACATGGGATTGAGTTGCTGAAGCCAGTCATGCTCCCTGTCCCTCAAGGCCTGGCCAGTGCAGTGACTGGGAGGATTCTGTCTGCAGTCTGCTGCAGCTAAGAGTCAGACCAAACCCTGGCAGAGACATTGGAGGTCTTTCTTGCCCTGCTATGTCAGCTCACCTCTCAACCACCCCTGCTGACCACAACATGGCTCCTATTTATGCTTGAAGTGAGCCAGCAGGCAGGAGGCACAGGCAGAGCAAGGTGCCCAACTAGCACCCAGCCCTGCAGGCAGGGCAGGGCACAAAGCATCTCCCCAGCTCCTTTCCCCTCTGGCAGACGCTGAGCTCCACTGCCCCAGCCAGCACAGGCACCAAAGCCCCAGCTCTGAACAGGAAAGAGCAGGCTGAGGAGGAGATCAAGCACAGGCAATCAGGCTGCACACCTCCTTCTTCACTAAATGAACTCAGATGTACAACTGGAGGATGACTGGTACTGACTTACTCTTGCTTCTTTCCAACTCAAATCACACAACTTTATTAAGAAGTCATTTCAGGACAGTAAGCTCTGTGTTACCATAAGCCAAACTTCAGCCACTAAATGCTACCATAGTGTTATATCATTGGTAGTTGCAAAAGAATAGAAAGATAAAGTTCTCTGCGAAGTTTGTACATGAAGGTCATGTATTCAACATTAGTAATTATGGTTCACTATGGGATGAATGTGCATTATGTCAATATTTCTAACTTTTTTCCCTCTCTGCAGCACAAAGATTTACTCAATTATTTCACTGGCCAATAATGATAGGTGTTCTTTCAATTAAAAGAAAAGCCCACAGACCTATATAACCTATTGTGTTCTAGAGACACTGGGTAAATCATTATCTCCTGTACAAGACCATTATCACTGTGTGCCATAACAATCAGACTTAATGAACTTTTCCTCTTGCCTCCTCTCCTGACTGCCACCAGCAATGTTTTCTGTTTACCAAGTTCCTCAATGCTGATTGTGTGTTGAAATTACAATCCATCCTTTTTCCAGAGAACACTGTTTATAACAGCAGCTGAAAAGTAGCAAAAAGGCATTTCTGTTCTAAAAGCACAAGGAACATCTTGGGTATTCCGGGTTTAAATAAGTTTTCTGCCCTGACTTAGGCAAAATCATTAAAAGTTTTGATAAGTCCTGGCACATTTTAAGGGCTCAGGGTTGTCATGCAAGCCAGGAAGGCAGTTTTGCAACCCCCAGAAGAAGACCCAGGACCTTCCCTGTCCACTTAAGGTCCCAGCTATGTCAGATGTTCCTCTCAGAGTGATGTTTCCTTTAATAGATTCATCTTTCATTAAAACATTCTGAAAGAAGGACAGCTCCACTCTTTTCATCACAACAATAATAGACCACTGTTATTAATTTCTGAACTTCTACAGGAACTGCATACTTACCCCATAAAAATGGGTAGGTGAACCATTTTCTCGATTTTAGTCACGTGGTCTCACACCTTAAAAGCTTGATGTTCCAGCAAGCCAAACATCCCAAAGCAACATCTGAGACATTATCATTACATCACTGCCTTAAATCAGTGCCAGCTGAACCAGGATGAGGCCTCACAGGGCCCTTTTGAGCTCCATTGACAGAGTGAACTGCAGTTTGCAGAGAAATATAAATAAGAAGCTTTATATTTCACAAGAAAATAAAAGTTATGGGTTTTGTAATAAGGTGAACTTTAAAAAATACTCATGACAGGATGCAATCTGAAATGCAAATACAAAGCCTGTCTTCTCCCAGTGTTTAAATATCAAGAATGACCTAAAAGTTTACAGTGGCTCCGTGGAAGATGTTAGACTTATTGTTATATTAAAATTATTTTTTTTAGATCTGAGTGTCAGGAACAGGATTTCCAAAAATTAAGCATGGCAGAGGTGATTGTGAGTTTCTTTTTCTAAAGCTGGCTTTTGTTAGAACAGAAGATGTTCAACTTGAACAAACCAAGGCAAATTGATGGGCAGCATGTGACAAAAGATGCCAACACAAATCTTCCCTTTGCCCTCTATGACCTTTTAAAGCATTTCCCAATTTAAGTCAAGACTTGCTTTTAACACAACAGATGGTAGAGACTTTGTGTTGCAAGGAAACCTAATATATGTTATCCTCCCACACAGTAGAGTACAAATGTCCACCCTAAAACTCAACTCTCATCCTCAGACATCCAAACTAAGGGTTGACAGAGGTGGGATGCTATTGGGTTTGGCTAGGGTTCTTTGTGTTGTCAAAAAACCAATTGTCTCCTTTCTCATCACATTTGCATGTCTTGACTATATGCTTGAACAAAGAGCTAATGTAATATATTGAGGACATATTTTTGACATCTTTTGAACAACATAGCACTAGTTTATTTAGATAATGTTGTGTGGAGAGACAGTAATGTAAGAGCATGAGGACAACTTCTGCACCCCTCAGTATAATGTCAAATTCTGCTACCAACAAGTAAATATATGTAATTTTGATAAATTACGTAGATTATTCTATCTGTACTACACTGACTGGCATAAACAAGATTCCTAGTTTTCGGTATTATGACAGATAAGTTGCATCATCTAGAGCTAATAATACTGAATAAATAGATTTAATATCTGAAAGTTCAATAAAAAAACCCCAACCAAACAAAAAGCCCCCACTCACTGAAGATTAAACTTGAGGTTCATGAAAACAAATAGTTTTCATTTACTCAATTTTGAGCCAGAGGTTTAGATGCAGTAGAACTTCAAATTTGTTTAAAGGTACATTAATGTGAAGGGAGAGCTTTTTGTTCTGAAGCTACGAGGCTGCCCAGAGAGGAAGTTTGTCTCAAGAGCAGGGAAAGAATCATCTCTCTTAGACTCAAAACCATGATGTTCTGAGTTGCACGGAAATCCATGCTCAGAAACATGAGGCAGTCAGGTAGGTGAGAGTTAAGGTCAGTAGGTTAAACAAATGCACAAAGTGACTGCTAGAGGGTTTTATAGCCTTTCTGCTCCACACGAGGGATAAATAAGGTGTGGAATTGTTTCTGAAATTACTTTGGCTCAACAGTCTGTCCATTGCCTCTCCTCTGGGTAATCTTGAAGCTTTGCCAGGATGTTATGTTCTTTGATACAGAACATTTGTCATGATGAATAGCATTATGTAAAAGTTGTGTTTTCCCCTTCTGTCTCGATTCATAATATGAGAGATCATAACATGGATTTAATGTTAAGAGGTCTGAGTACTTTAAATCTTTAAAACACCTGAGCAATTGAGAGCTTCATATTTACAGTGTCAAAAACACCCTTCTGGATCGCCTATATTCATACAAAGCTCCCATGATCTGGTTTACAAATACAGTTTAAAAGAAACAGCATTTTTTCCTCACAGCAAGAAACATTTCCCCCTCAATAAGTAAAAATTACTAAATACAAAACCTCAGACATTTGTATTTTGATTTCCCAGTCCTTCCTCAGTCTTAGCATCTAACACTGGTTGCAAGGTACTAAACTTACTTTGAACATTCCCCTCTTTTTTTGCCCATTCCCTCCAGGTTCCTGCTTACACACATCTTTAATACAGAGTACTAGAGTACCTCTCCTTGTTCGTTTTTCAGCAGATATGCAGGTAGGCTGATGAACAGCACGAGATACAATTGCACTGTCATTTACCACTTACACTGATCAAACCACAATCACTAGCAGCAGCCCTTGAGTGATAACTCTCAGTACTGCTCTGCGTAAGCAAGGATCACAGGCTGCGGCCAGAACAATCACACTGCTTGCCAGCCAGGCACAGGGCTCTTGATCTCCAAGCTCCCTTTGTTCCCTCAGACTCTGTACAGAAGTCAATTACACATTTACTGATAACGTGGCTTACCCTGCCAGAAGGGTACTTCCATTAATATTACATCTAGTATCAGAATAAATGCAGAATAAAGGCAATTCCGTGGTTAAAACCTGTGATATCTTGATGCCCACTTTCTGAAAACAACAGAAAAATGTATCTATGGCAATAACAAGGTACAGAACCACATGACAGTTCTTCAGAGAAAGCCAAAATGCTTTGAAAAAGATCAATTACTACAAAATCATAGCGCACTGCTGTCAATCTTCTACTTTCCTTTAAAGTGAGAAATGAAATATAAATAGCCTTTTGCAGTGGGTTGGAGTACTCCTCGATTAAGGGGAGAGTTTGCAGTGGAGTCTAAGGCCCATTCTGCTGACTTTCATGAGCAGTGCAATGTCCTATACTCCATTTTGCAAGGCAGGGATAGATAATCATCACAACCCTGCTGCTTCCAGATGCCACTGATACTCCTTTAGTCAACTCTAATGAGAAATCAACTCTCCATAGCTCAAATTGGTTAGGGTGCCCACAAGAAATGTCTATAAAAGAAGCCCTTTTTGACAGCCATTTAAAAGGGGAAAACCATTTTAAGGTAATCAGGAGCGTAGGAAAAGGAAGCATTTTCCTCTTTCCTTACAATGGCCACAAAGAGCATGCAAAAATAACAAGTCTGAGAAATAAGGAAAAGGTCATTGAACCACTACTGCCTAAGAAAGATGTCTCATTTCTATTAATGTCAACTCAGAGAGGCCCAAGTGTGTCAGGCTTTGCAAATGTCACCAGTGTTATTACCTCGTTGTGAGTATTATCGGTGTGCTAAAGGTACATATTCTTCTAGATGGCTTTATGCTGATCTGGCAGAATAAGGCAAATGAAGCATGAATAATGTGTGAATTTATATCATCATGAAAAGTGCTCATAACTACTTCTCTCCCTTGACATCTTCATAAAAAGATATTTCATTACAGGACATGGAAGATACTTTTCCAACTCAAACTCAGCTGCAAAGTAGAAAACGGATTTTGTTGTGAGCAGTATTAAGCAGCAGAACTGAAGGTAAATTGTGTGCAACACTGGAATAAAATGCTGTTAACTGGAGTCACCAGTCAGAGATGAGAGCCCATCTTCTGGGCTGGGCTATCCACCAGCAAGCAGAGCTGTCAGAGCTGTAATTGGGCAGCAGGGCCACAGCAATTTGAGAGAACAGGGCAAGCACCATAACCTGCCCCCTCTGTGTTGCCATGTGCTTGAACATAGAGAGCACAGACATGTCTAACACTACCCATCCCTGGCTTTCGTACAATTTATACTCCTTGTTTATCTCCACCTGAATGCTTTTTCCCAGTCTTCTTTGTAAAGCAATAATGACCCTGTACCCTGAGCAGGACACAAAATAAGATGGGTGGTTTCTTTAGGGTGTCAAAAACTGCTTGAGACTGACAGCAAGAAGTAATTTTGATTTTAACCTCCTTGTCCTCTTCAGAATTAGTTCAGAATCTCAGCAATTCTAGAAAGAATATTACAGAACGAGCAAAAAGTGCTACATTTTACAATGGTAAGGCACACTAAGAAATAAGTGTAATTTTTCTCTTAAACTATCAAAGTAATTTAAAACCCTTAGTGAGTACCTTAATAGACAAGAGCACTCTAGCTTCAAATGGGTTTTAATGGGAGGGTAACCACAAGAATAAAATCAATTAATGAATACTATAAATAGATTCGTGAAAACTCTCAGCTCTTTTTCAAACATCCTCCTACCCCACCACCCATGGAACTACTTCCAGAACAATATGATAAAACAGCCCACATAAGAAATAAAATGCTGCTACCATTTCGAGTTCTTTACACTGAATTTTCTGGAAAGTTTATGCAACTTAATACTACAAAAAAACTGGAGTGTTGTAACATCACTAACAATACATTCACATGGAAACAGAACACCAGCATTTTTGACGTATTTGGCAGCATTTGGAATGTCAGAAATAACTGCCTTGAAAGTTAAGCTTTTTAGGAGACTTGATCTATTTGTTAAGATCCATTTATAAGTTTTGCCAAGCTACATCCTCTGAAAACAGTAAAGACTTTTGAAAGTCATAAAGTGTCAGTTGCAATAAAACTCAAGTAAATACTAACAACCACACAAGTGCCTCTTATATGTTTAAGGTGGTAGAAGCAGAGAAAACGCTTGATGTGAGTATTCAGGAATTAGAGAATATACTTGTGGGTTCTCTAACATTTAAAGAATGACAGAAATGCTAACAGAAATGTAAATTCCACCGTTAATAGATATCGTAATACAATCAGGGTGTGACTTGCTATGGAACAATGCAGAATCAATAACCAATAACTAGGTGTTGAATCCACATGAATGGTGTTCCAAAGTCTTTCCATCCTAATAATGCATGGTAGACACAGATCTGACCTCCTTTTACTGATGCGATTGTAATTACACAGTTTCTTCTGAAAAGCAGCCAAAGGTCTTTCTTTGAGTACTTAACCAATGAGCCACAGCTGTATTTCCCTTTCACAGTCTCTCAAGTGTGTTGGAGAAATCTGTAACCACACTCAACATCCCGAGGGTTGCAACATGAGAATGGAATATGACGAAGGACAAGAGTGGTGTTGAGAGCGTGTACATGGCCAGGAGTACCAGACGTGGGGCTGTTATCTTCTGCTGAGGCCACACAAAACTCCCATTCATAAGAAGCGCATATGGTGGAATTCAATAAAAGAACAACTGTAACAAAGCTGTACTAAGCAAGAAGGAAGCAAAAGCAGGAATTAAACACCTCTTCCTGCATGCTGTTTAGGTGGGGATTTACTTTTCCAGCATCTATGTGACAGAAAAGTAACCATGGAAATAGCCTATGAATGTTTATACATAGAGGTTCTCTGTGCATCATAGCTGTTTCATTTGTAGCCTTTAAAGGATGTGAATTAAGTTGTCCAATTAGTCCATGTTTGTTCTTTTAATTGCCTCTGTTCTGCTGCATCCTCAATGACGCAATTTGTGCCCTCCAATGTCACAATAGGTCATGCCAGACATACAAAACCACCGACAATGCAAAGTTCAATAAAGATTTCCACAGAATAGATTTATTCACTATTGCTGTGAAGGGTGGGAGAGCTCACATAGACCTCACTGCAAGCTAAGACTTGATAAAGTCCGTTACAGAATTGGCTGATTTGTCTCCATATCTCTACCAGAAAAACACATTCACACATGGAGAATTTATAGCTCTTATCAGGAAGCTTGAGTAATTAATATTATTAATTATTATTAGTTATCAATTTCAGCAGTATAATTTCTCCATAAGACTTATGATGGCAATTAGAAATCAGTTATCTTGTGAGGAGAGATTTAGACATTACCATGATGACTTGAATGTATACAACCTGACAAACCCTTTGTTTCATGGGCTCCCAATCCCAACAGAGCAATTCTGTGACCATACCTGCTCTCCACCGCAGTTAAATTGTTTTAAAATAAATCTGCCTCATGTATACACTGCTCATTCACTACCATTGCACTTGAATCCAGCCCAAGGGATTTATTAACCAGAACCTCAGTTATGCTGCTCCAGAGGTCATAACACCACCTTCCCAAGCAGCATGCCCCAGGCCCTTCAGGAATCCAGATGCTGACCCATGTGGGGCTCTGAAGATAGGAGGTCAGATTTGAAATAGCAGATGTGCCCAAAGAGAAAACTGAGCTGACCAAGCTTTTGGTGATGTCTAAGTATTAAACTATTGATGCAACAGCAAGACACCTAGAATCTGGTTATATTTAGAAAAGACAGGACAAGAGTGCACACACCCACTGGTCCACAGGAAACCTCATCACATCATGAAAGGTTTCTCAGATAGAGAAGAGATTCTATTGAGGTGCTCCTCCACTTCCATTTCTTGCAGAAGAGATGTGAATGACACTGGGAACATTTCCATCTGCAATGAATTCTTTGTTCTGAATATATCAGAGTAGTTTGAACAATTTCAAGCGAGCATACAGGATATAGCAGAAAAAAATGACTAAGTTAAATGCTCATAATTCAAGATCCAAATGAGGAAATTAGTTCAGAAAAATAACCTGCTTGAAAGGCTCTTGCAAATCAGACTGAATAGCAAGCACTAGGAAACATTTGGATTTTTAAAATCATATTGAAGCATGAAGGACCAGCTTTATGAGCTGAGCCTTTTGGAAAGCAAGAAATCAAAGTCTGAACTGGTGCTTGGTCTTCCTCTTAGTCAAAGACATTCAAGACAAAGCAAAGGGTAATTAGCAAGAAGTTCACTGGTTGCAGCACGTGTTCAAATGAGTCAGTATTCATTCAGATGAGTACAAACTTACTTCATTTCTGTTCTTTAGAGTAGCTAAACATTACTCAAGGCATCCAGTACCTGTTTGTCTCTATATTCTACAAACAAAAATGAAAAATCTTGCAACAACTGAGGAAACAAACAGAATGAATTAAGATTGAAGTCTGACTTAACAACATTGTTTTGTCACACTGTCTGCCTAAATCACTGCAAGAAAACACCGATTCACTTCTTCAATGTCTGTGTAACTATCCTTGACTTACAGAGGATGTAAATTCCCAGACAGAGTATGACAATCACAGAAAAATGCAAAAGTATCATTTCAGTAATGTGATTAGTGCCACAAAAGCTGTAACCACATCCTTACAGTTAATCGCGCAGCTAAGTGCTCTTCCTAGCTCAGACTCTAAACCAGCAGCTTAGTGCAGAATTACACTTTAATAAGGACACAACTCATTGTCTGTGCTAAGACATTCCAGATGTGTCCCCTTGACAGCAAAGGAGGCGCATTTGTACCTCTCATGTTTGCATTTAAAGTTACTGTACGTGCATCAAGCATTCTAATTTTATAATGTCTAGATGTATGAGTACAAACTAGGATTCAATAAAATACTCAAAATTCATATTTATGTGGATTTGCAACTCTTGGTTGAAAAAAGAATTGACCGGGAATCAATTCATAGCCACTACTCACATATTTTTATGAAGTGTAATATACATAAATGTATACACAGACATATCAAAATATATGCAGAGGGAGCAAGATGAAGTACTGGAATGATCACTTTAGTCCAAATACACTGACATAACATGGAAAAAAGCACTCCTTTCTGTATTAGGAGATGCAAAGCTTGGTTGTGGGGTGCTTGGTGTTTTTATTTCAGGGGTGTGGGTAGGGAACAGAGAAGACCTCTGCTTTAGATTTTTTTCCCTTTTTTCATTATTTTTTGAACATAGCCTGAACCCCATCTCCCACATGGGTCAGGCTGGACCCCCACCTACGACCTAATGACAGGCTCCCATGCACTCCAGCAGAAACATTCGTCTGACAGCTGGCTGAACCCTCTGAGTACCCCTCATGTATCATTATTCCAATTACATTGACACCTGTGCAACTAGCTTCAACTAAATTCACTGTGAAACCTGTGTCCAGAGGCCTGGGCTATCCCCTGTTCCTTCCCAGGGGCAGGGAGCCACAGGGTTATTATCCAGTCTGTTAAAGCTTTTTACATGAAGTAAAGATTAGCATTACACCATAGAGAGGCTGACAAACATGGCACACCTGGACTCCTTATTTAGCTGTATTTAGCTGAGCACAGGAAACAGTTTTTATTACATGCCAGGGAAATAACTCAAAGAACAAATCTGGCTTCCTAACTGAGAATCAACCGTACTGTAGCCAAAAGCAGTGCCAATCAAGGACAGGTGCACAGTAAGCAAGCAGGTGGAAGATAAATCCCGTTGTGGGAAGCTCAAGCATGCTTATCTCACCACAAAGAATGCCTGTGTCTCTGGTACTGGTTCAGTCTTTTACTGTCTGCTTCTACTGGGACTGAGTTTCTGCTCTGGAAGACATCACAGGAAAATGGGAGATCACAAAAGCAGGCTTGGAACCCTCCCCAACTTTTCAAATTAATGACTATTTCTGAGGTAGAGCTGTCCCTTCCTTCCTAATAAGCTAAAGTAGTTCATTAGATTTCTGATCAAAAGTAGCTCTAAAAGTAAAATTGAAAAGAGAAAAAACTGTGCCCTTGAGTGGGTAGAAAAACATATTTAGTGATACAGTGTTAAAATAAAGATACTGCTCCTTCTGACCTGAGTAAGTAACGGAGAATCAAAGCCTGGAAACTCCAGGGTGGTCATCGGGAGTTTGCCTGCTCTAGGATTGTGTTCCCAACTCTAGGAATGCATCCATTGCACACATCACAGGGACAATCTCTGACATAATTTCTCCAAATCTACAGTATTACACAGACAACAGGGGACTTGCTGAATGTAAAGGACCAAGTAATTTCAGCTGTATAGCTCCTGTGCTTAGGTTGGGGTTCTGACTTTCAGTCAGCATTTTTAGTTGTCACATTTTGAAGAGGAAAGAACAAAAGCAAAGAAGCAGCAAGTAAAATGAGGGCAGTATGCAGCGTCACAGTTAAAATGAACAGCTACACTCCAAGCTCTTTCAACATCAAGAATTCTAAGAAAGGGTAGAGTTGAATATGAAATATTCCATAAAAATCAAAAAGTCAAAATAAGATACATAATTTTTCCTACATTCAGTGTAGGTAAACAGTGAACTCCACAAAGCAGCCAGTCACCTCAATCGGTTTCGAACCACATATCAAGAATGTGTGCTGTGCAAGCTGAGGGAAAGTAGTAGCAGTGGGATGGAAATGCAGCCAGCATCAAAAACTGCTCACTGAGGTCAGACTGCCTTCCCACTTCACTGAAGTCAGGTGCAAATCTCTTAGAAGATGAGTCTTCAGCCACAGGCTGCTTTCCTTAAAATTCTTGTGCTTTCCAATAAATATCACAAATACAAACCTTAAGCACAGCAATGGCCGTACTTTTTTCTTTTCTGGAAATCAACCCCTTATAGATTAATTATAAAATTTATTTTTTTACTGTAGATTTGTCTCAAGCAGAGATGAACCATGAATTTAAGTGTAATCACCTTGATAGCAATTATATATGTAAGTTCCACCTCCATTGCACTTTGAAAATTTCCTTAATTAATGACATGTCTTTCTGCTACGCTAAACGTAGCAAGACAGAAGTCTGGATTCCAGCTGCTAGGGAGAGATGAACATCCTGAAAGATTTTTGCCTGTCTCCCACCCACCACAGTCTCTCATTTAGAGTCCAGAACCACACCCAGCCTGTAAAGTGACCTGCTGCAGCAGTGAGGAGATCATCCTTTCCCATGTTCCTGCATTTCTTGACCTTCCAACAGATGTCAAGTGAGTTCCAGCTCAAGATAAACATGCAGGGATGTCTGACACCCCAGGAGTGGGGCTCTGTACTAAACAGGGCATCCACACAATTGAGAAGCCGTGGGTCCTGCACAGCACAAGGTGTTTCTCTCACCTTGGCCGGCAGCACTGCCAGGAAGCCATCAGCGCAATACAACTTAGCCTGAATTAGCCACTACTTGTTAAAAGCAGGACTGGACACATAAAAATAGCAGCAATGCAGGATTATTTACTGACTTGGAGTTTCAGGGCTGTTTAAAGTCATTATAAGAAAGTCCTAACAGCTACTTTCCTTGAGGAAACTATGACTGTCTAGAAACAAATAATGAGGGAAACACTGCCAGTTTTCAACATTTTACAGTAAAAAAACCATCAGAAAGCCCCCCAAAACCAAAACACCTGCTAGTAAAAAAACCTTTTACAAAGTTTGGCATCATGAAGTGGAGATTAACTCAAGGCTCACAGGCCAGTAACAGCATTCCCAGGTAATGCTACTGAATATTTTGAATCAGGCTTTTAGAAACTCATTTCCTGTAGCAGTCAAAAACTCACATGAACTACTAGTTTCTCCTATTTATAAATTCTGGGGGAAAGAACATGTTACTAAACATTTACTAAACAATGCTTAGTAATTGTTGAATGATGTTAGCTCCTTTTTTAAATACTATTTTATACACGTAAAGTATTTGTTTTGAAAAGCTAAACAAGCTAGTGCAAGAACAGGCTTATTTTTTTTAGCCTTGGAGTTGAAAAGGAGGATATTTGGAAGATGCAGCAATGGTACACACTCCTTGACCTATCAGGTATCACTGGCAACATATTAATATAAACCAAAATATAAGAGGATTTCATAACGATTCCTATGGGAATTACTTCTGTGCACACACATGCCTCATTAGATATGTTAAATAAACTAATGGGAGACTGTAGAAAGAACAACTCTCATGTAATAAAACCATAACATAGTTTTAAGTTTTTTGTTCCTCTTTTTTGCAGATTTGGAAATAAAAGTTGACAAGGAAGAAAAGAAATGTGGTTAAATCACCCAGATATGAATATTTGTGTAGTAGCTTTTCAATAGGCTCCAAATGGTTCCTCAGGCCAAGCAGGGAGTATTTAAGCCTTAACATACAAGCTTCAAAGCCAGTTGCACTGCATTGTTCACTAGTGTTATAATCTCTAGGAAAAAAACACGGCTGATATAAACTGAAATCCAATGTTCGTTCATCTATTTCTTCACCATTCTAACAAGCATCTACCAAATTTGCCGTTGGTGTATTTAGACAACAAAATGAGGGCTGAGTGCTTGCAACTGCTTTTTTGGTATGCATGGGGAAGTGATCAGCAATTCTACAATCGCACTTGGAGATCTGCTCGTTTTAAGTTTCCATGAAACAGATGCATTGTTCTTCAAAAACATGTCACAGGGGTTCCTCATAAGCAATTTTAAAAAATGTCATTTTCTTATCCATACAAATGTAAGTCAAATAAAATTACTCCACAGCTGCTGGGTTTCTAGCTTTTCTAATTGTATTTATTCACGGATTTCCTTGGCATTTCAAAGTGGAACTAGAAACAAAAGCAAACAAAAAAAATCCAACCCAACAAACACAATGCATACATTGATGAAACCTCCTGAGTGCTTTAACATAATCCAAGGCAATTTTCTCCAAGAAACAAAATGAATGAAATTTGCTTATGGACCCCTAAGCTTCACAAACCCTTCAACTAGAACAAGAGAAATATGTGGCTGGAAGCCAATCGGCAGCCAAATGTGTTAGATGTGTTCCATTTATTATTAATGTGACAACATTCTATATAGCAGCAACAGGGCAGGCAAGTAAAGGGTTGCCATGGAGATGAGTTACTCAAGATGCAGCTAAAAATACTCCCTTCTTCCCTTACTGTAATAAATATTGCATTATGTGAAGGCTAACAATGATGATATCAAATGCCATCTCACAAAGGCTTCCAGCTGTGAGCATTCTGGCTACCTAATGGATCACCCAGTGGACACTTCTTGCCTCCGGACGTCAAAAAAAGCCTATTTTTGCCCTTCTTACATGGTTAAATGTTAGATGGCAACTGTTGACATGATTAGGATAAAATATTGCTCCCTACTCAGGGTAGATTTCTTACACCATCGCGACTTTGGGGGATTACAGTCGTGTCCTGGGAGGAGATGCAACTTAAAGTGGAAAACAAACATATGGAAATGTCCTTTGAACAAGATCACAGGAGATTATCAGGCCTTGTCTCTGAGGACTGCAGTCACAAATTTCACCTTTTTGCTGCTCAGCAGGTGCCTTAAGATTACCAAAAATTCTAACAGTGCCCATTAATCAGAGACAAAAAAAAAACTTAAAAAAAATTGTTCAGGCTTTTTGGAAGGACTCTTTCCCACCTTCTGCTTTCTTGTAGTTTAGATATGTCCAAACACCAGCATAGTTTTTAGAGAGATGGAAAAAGCTATGTTGCAAAATTCTTTGCCCTCCACAGGAAGTCTTTAAAAGTACAAAGCTTTCATTTTTTTAGTTTTACTTTTTCTTCCTCAGTCAAACTTTCTAATGACTCTGATATGAAGTGAATCTTAATCAACCAGTTTAGCTGAGAGATTAAAATATTTAATACCAGAGCAAAACATAATTCAGGTCTTTGCTAATGTCATAACCATTCTTACTTTTTCTCTGCTTACAGTCTTTAAAAGATGGAATTCACATTTATTTCTTAGTTGATCATCTAATTGAACAAAGGAATTATTTTCATAGAATTTCAGATTGCACTAGTCAGAAGATCTCATCAATCAGCCAAGTTGTGTCCTTGTTAAAGTCTACTAAAGAGTAGTAGATCATATCTGGCCTTTTTTTTAGTCAGAAACACACCTTCAGCACTGTACCTGTAGAGCTTCTTGTGAATACACAATCACATATAAAATTCTCCTATTTCTAATTCAGTTTACATCTTTTTGTTTTGCTTAGGGTGACATGATTATTTTTCAGTAGACTAAGCTATATCTTAAAAAAAAAATAAAAAATAATTACACTTGAAAAATCCAGGAATTGTTCCTAGAAAAACAGAAGGCAGGGTGGAAGCTTTAATTTTACCATTTCTCAAAGAGCAAGATTGTATCTGCTATTAATAGGCAGCAGAAAGGACACATGGGAAATGCAACCAGGGAATTTAAGAAAATGGGGTAATACTACACACAACTGCTGTCAGTGTGTCCCAGGAGCAGAGCTCCGTGATCAGCACCATTCCCCCTGCAGTGGCACACTTTATCACTTCTCTGAGAGCAGGAACCTCCCCTTGGCAACACACACAGCCACTTCCTTCAGGAACACTGTTTTTAACTATCATTTTCCCTCTTTTTCTGTGTGTACTCTGTTCTTACCCATGATGGCACAAAAATGAGCTCTCTAACACTACCCCCCAAGCACACTCAGCTGCTGGCTGAGTAAACACAGGAGCAAGTCTGTCCTGAACAGCAGGTGAGCCTACAGTCACAGAAACGTCTGGGTACTTCCTCAAAAGAAAAAGCACTCTTCAAAATAGGCCTCCCTACCACGCATAATTCCTGCTTCTCCCCTTTACCCAAAGAGGTTACTTCATTTTAAATGCGCACCTGGGCTCAACCCCACAGAGCCTCTAAGCATGGGCTTTGTGGTTTACTTGTTGGCTCTAAAGGACTTAACACACATTTGGCACGGCATTAATGATATCATTACTACCATTGCATGGAAAATAATTGGACTCAGATATGCCTGTGGCTCTTGAGCTCTCTCTACTTGACTCTCCATCGCCTTCCACTACACCAGGTTGCTTAAAGGCCCATCCAATGGTCTCCTCAAGTATCAAGAAGGATGGGCCATGCCCAGATTCTCCAGACAACCTGCTCCAAAAGGGATTTATCCTCTTAAATAGCCTGTTCCAGTTTCATTATTCTCCCTGAAATAGCAAATTCTCTCGATTTCAAGAAGCAGGTTAGTAATTCTTTGGGAAGGGACTTTGGCTTTTCATTTCTCCACTGTTGTTATGCACATTTACCCTGTGCTAGCCTTTTTTTTTCCTGTTGTTCCAAGTAAGATGTTTTCCTGCTTTTAACAAGTGGCACAGCTCTGCTGTGGGCCTCCAGCCTCCCTCCAAAGGCTCAGTGCCAGGCAGTTCCTGGTCTGTGTGCTTTGCCATGCAGGTGGAATCACAGTGACCTTGGATGATACATTTGCCGGACAAGCCTCCAGAGGATTGCATTATTTCTGGAGCGAGGCTTCCTGTCAGATGTTGTAATACATGGCACAGATGCCTGTTCCTAACAGACACTTCACTTGGAAAAAGCATTCTCTTGTTTTTCACATCCATTACATAAAGGATAGTTAAGAGAAAGAAAACTTGCTTTTAGCCATACCCTGATTGTGTTTGCTCCCATCAAATCTTCCTTTTTTAAAATTATCCTTTTTTTTCTTTTTGCAAATCTTATGGTTTACATATGCCAATTATAATAGCACAGATAACAACAAAAAACCCAAACCAAATATCAGATAGATGGGAACCCTGGGGAATGGTGTTTTTAGGAAAGGACTGATTTGTACAGGACTATGATTACACTGAATAAATATACTCGGTGTTAGAACACTCCAGTGGTTGAAGATGTCAAACTACAGTAGAAGGGGCTCTCAGAGGGACAATGTTTATTTTCTGTCTACTATAGAATCCTTGTTCTAGGATGAGGATCTAGCAGAAGGACACCAGGATAACACCGACAACATTTTTAAAACATTGATCGTGTATATCTCTTCTTAAAAAGAGGAAAAAAAAACCAATAAGGAAAAGCAAAGTTGTTGGGGGATTTCTGGGTGGTTTTGTGTATTTTTGTTTTGTTGGGTTTGTTGTTGGTTCTGTTGGTTTTGTCTGCAGGTTGGGATTTTTCTGCTGCTGTTTTTGTTTGTTTGGGTTTTTTTTTATAGCTTGGGATAGGATGTGCATTTAAAAAAAATAAAAATTAGTACGGTTTAGAAGCCAAAAACATCGAGTGGTAAAAAGTCCAGGTGGATAAGATGACGATTTCCTATCAATGAGAGCAATTAATCACAACACACTCTTAAGCAAAACGGTAGATAATATACCTTGAAGACTGGCTGCCTTTCAGGTAGGAATGCTCTAGCTAACCAGAACTTCTGCCTTAAAGAAAAGTTACATAGATGTAAAAAGACTTAATGAATCTCATTATACAGGTACTGGTTTAAAATTAATGATCCCTTCCAAGTTTAAATGCAAACTGTAAAACACTCTTCATACAGTTTATATCACTTATGGTAACGCAGCCATTTTCACCTGAGATACTCTAACTCTAAAGAAAAAAAAGAAAAAACCAGCTCTTTTATACATAAGACAATATTGCTCACATAGATCAAAATTTTAAGAATTACTTCAGTTGTGACACAGAGCAAACCAACGACAATGCAGAGCCCATACTATAGATTAGGAATAGCTTGAAGAAGTATTTGAACGGAGAGCTTGAAGGCCCTTTCCACAGCCCCCTGAGGAGTCCCCTGAGAGCAGTCTCCTTCAAGAGCAGGAGCACTGAGCTTAGAGGACTTTGTGAGTTCCAGGTCACTGCTTTCCTGTTCTTGCTTTGAATACGAAGTTCTGCATCTGTCCTCCATCCTCACACCTCTCTGATGCCTTTGCAGATATTTCTGCTCAGAAAACAATAATGGGCTCACATGTCTTAGAGCTGAATTGGTTGTCCTAACTGGTTGCTACCTCACATGGTCCTGCATTCAAAGGTCACACTGACTCAAGCCAAATATGCAGAAACAATTCACTAAAAATAAGAGGTTTTTTTTTTTAAATTCAGTGGAGTTATAACTAGGGAGTGATGTCATTTACATTGAAATGATGTATAAGCAATGACAAACTCCACCTTTGATATCCATCGATATATTTTGGTCTCTAGCTTAGTTTCACTCTTCCATATTTGAATATTTTCTAAAAACATCAATTACAACTTCAGTAATTAACCAACAAATGTCATTTTTCATTAAAGCATATTTAATCGTCACAAAAATTAGGAACAGCTAACAACCAAAACCAGTATAATTACTCCTAATGCAAATGTGCTAATTTAAATTGTGGAATACTTCTTTAAGAGAAGTCTGTGTTAATTGGGGTCTGTTCATGAAAGCAAGCTGCTAATTGAGCTGGCATGTGCCAGATAAACTAGTCCGACTGGAAGAAAGACAATATTTGCAATGTAACACTGATTTTAAAAGTTAACATTTTAATGAAAAAAGCTGCTATCAGGCTCATGCCAGTTCAATTAGTCACTCCTTCCCATGAGCAGACCCCAATAAAGACACTTTTTTGAAAGAAATATCCCACTGTTCAATTAAAACATGGAAGCAAAGATGATTACACAAGTCTATTTTGATAATTAGTCTTACTTGATCTGTCTCAAATGTGTTCTGAACTTCTGCATCTCAAAACTTATGGATTATTTTTGAGCAAATGCTTTTTATCTGCATTAAGCAGGCACTGTCTGCACTACAGAACCAAAGCAGCTCAACAATGCAGCAGTGGCAAGGTAACACCTTGGTGCCTGTTGGAAATAGCAGAGCTCACAGTATGATCATTATGATCAGATGGAGCAATCAGGGGAACAGGATTTCTGTTCTGAGGGAGCTCTTGTACAGTCCTACAATAAACATGAGTAAATAAAAGCAGGCATAGGTTGATCCAAAGCTTGAGGTCAATGAGAATCTATCTTCAGTGAGTGTTGGATTAGGTCCCCACGTTCCATGGGAGAAGAGGAATTGCAGTGCATCAGGCAGTGGGAGCTGGCAACTTGGCAAATATTGATTTGGCATGGTAACTGCTATAATATTGATTTTTAACACAACTTGAATATAGATTTATCAACCCTTTTGCAGCACTGTGTCAATGTGGAATAACGACAGCCTTTGATGGCTCAGTAAAGTAACAATAGTGAGGAAGAACGAAGGAAGATCACTGCAAATGTTCCCTCAGAAGTATCATGATCCACATACCTGGGGAGCTCGTCACCTAACTGAGCTACTGAAAGGATTGGTAAGTTGTGTCTAATTAGCTAAGAGTGATGTTAATCAATAAAGTCACACAGAACTTGGGAATTTCCCCTGTATTTGGGACTGCAGCATAAAGCACCGTGGTTTCCTGTGGAAGGAATCCATCTTGCCTACTAGTAAGTTAAAACAACGCCTCTTACCATTGATCCCTTCAAATCAATATTGGGCTTTTTGCTTGATACGATGGAACAGGCAATTCTGAATTCACAAGTACAGATGGAGTGAAGGCAGATGTGCCATCACTAAAGCAAGCAATGTGCAAGTACAGTGCCCCTGCAGCCCACTAGCAGTAATCCTAGTTTCAGCAAGAGTCTCTCTTTGCATGGTTGGACCAAACTTCTGCTATTACTACTTGTCAAAAGTACTTATCACTATGATTCCCTGAGGAGACGTTCTTACTGATCTAAAGTGTCTTTAGAGAGTGCAACACAATCACCCAATCTGAAGAAGAACATACGAATCTATTTGCCTTAGGATATTACATGCTTGCTAACTCATCATTGCTGCATCTAATGCCATTACCTAATGTAGTATGCAGGCATTCCTGTCACCCAGAATTTATATTAAAGACAAAACCCAAAAAAACCCATTACCATGCTTTGGGAAATTATTCTGACCAAATCAGAACAGATTGTTAGGTATCCGTCTTCAAAATACTGGGAGGATAGGGCAGAAAGACTCAATGGCATATGGTCTTTAATGCACACATTTCCTTCCCTTGAGGTAGTTGCTGTAAAAGTACCACCCACATTCCTAGCATTCAGGAATACTATCATATGTGAAATGCAATAGAGGTCTATTCACTAAAATATTTTCATTTTGAAGGAGAGGCTGCACTTCTGTTGGAACTCGGTTAATTTCTGCAACTCCAGAGCACCAGGAAAACCACAGAGGCTTGACTTGAACTGAGAAACTGCAATGAGACTGGAGGATTTGCTACAGGATCCCAGAAGCTTTGCTACACAAGCACCTGCCCAATGGCAAAGAGCTTGAATAAAGGCTGTAGGAAGGTAGTGCAGGACAAAAGCTGCAGATGGCAGACTGCAGCCAGCCCCCGGTCTGGTGGGTCAGAACCACCTTCAGACAGGTCATTGCGAAGGAGACCATTGGTGTCTTTAAAATTAATATTGTCTTTTATTTTTCCTGGGGATAGAGTCTGCCTTCTCCCCCTAGCATCAATTGTAACAGTTTTTAAGTCACTAATATGTTTCTTCCCTTTATGGGGTTTTTGTTTGTTTTTTTTTTTTTTTAAAAAAGGTTGAAGCAGGAGAGACACAAGTTATGGCATTGCATTGATTTCAGTGGAGATGCATGTCAGTGCAGAATTTGCCTCACTTTTTCTATCTTTTCAAGTATGCACAGCTATCCTGAACCTCTCTGCAGAAACTTGGCAAGAAAAAAAAAAAGTAGGGGTAAGGGAAAAGGAATGAGAAAAACTTGCTTTTCAGGAGATGCTTTGCATTTCTGATGCCTCTCAGAATCCATCACTCTGCCCCTATATAGGACACACTCCTCTGTTCCTACTCCCAGTATTCCTACAGTTACAGCTGCCCCCTTTTTTCAAGTTATTTAGTTTTTTTCTTGTTGATTATGGCACATTCACTATCACATAAATTTTCATGCTATGTCATAGTTTAAGTATTTGGCCTCTAGCAGCACAAAACATTTTTTATTTTATTCAGAATACCCCTGTTCTCAGTTTTGTCACCAACCACCAGCAACCTCACATTTAAATTCAGGAATTCAAACCCTTGCAATAAACTTCACATTGAATGAGTTGACATAGATGTACAATTTTTTTTTTTCCTCAGGCTGGAGATAAAGACCATGTAAAATCAAAACAAAGTATTTCTGTTTTAACCAAGCATTCAAAATCCAAAATTAAATATCTCAGTTTTAAGTACAAGGAAATCTTTTCAGTGGACCTAAAGTTTCAACAACTTCTCCAAATCTGGGAGGGGAAAACAAGTCCACATTAAAATACCAATACTTCTTACATTTCAAACCTATTTATCTCCTGAGGTAGTAGAAAAAGAATTTAATGTACTTCCACAGAAATTCAGGGCCTACTTGAACCAGTAGGTCTTAATACACTTTTTGACTTAAGTCCTCATTGAGCTTATCAAACAGAAAATAAGCGGTTTGTGCTTTTCAAGAATTACAACATTAACTTCTGTTTCAGGCTGAGATGAGAAAGAATACAAAGTCAAACACTCCGCATCATATGATGAACTAAGGATGCAAAATAAAAGCAGCCTGGGACTGCCCTAGTCAAAGGAGCACAAAAATATTTGTCAGTAACTTCAAGATACTATGAGATAGGTGTTTAAAAAAAAAAAAAAACAAAACAAAAAAAAAAAAAAAACCACCAAAGCAAAAAAACCCCACCAAAACACACCAATAAAAAACAAAGAAAAAAAGGAGATCTCTATGACCCAGCTACAGAAGTAAAAGCAAAGTGCAGAATGCAGCAATAGCAGATCTAAGAAGACATTGTTTCTAAAAAAACTGAAGGAAGGGAGCCAGCAGGGAAAGGGAAACATGTTCTCCATTTTGATGTTGGCATCTCTCAGGCTCCTTGCCAGAGGCTACAGGCATCCCCAGGGCCCACCCAAACCCACTCAGGAGATGCTACTACAGAAAGCTTCAGGTAAGCCATGCAAGTATCTCCCTGTCCCCATACTTTGTATGGAGCCTTGCAGCAATCAGGCTGTATGTGCCATTTTTTCCAATTCTGTTCCCAAAATAACTGAGGTCTGTTCCTATTGAACTAGACTTGTTAGGCATTAACACGAAGCTCGAGCACGTTCCTCAGGTACAGGAGCAAACTTATGAGTGGCAAATAAACAGGTTTCACAAGGCACTACTGGCCCTACACACAGCAACAGTTATTAGCACCCCAGATATCTATTAAGATACACAATGCACATACTTATTTGGTGAGGCTTAACAGAGAACTAGACTTTCTCAGGTACAGCCAGAAAATTCACTATTCAACTGCAGAGGCAGAGAAATTGGGGACATCTTAAGAAGACCAACCCTCTCAAAGAGTGTAGCATACATGCCCATCTTACATAATCAGCAGTTCTACCTTCTCAATGGCTCATGTTCCAGAAACCCTAAAACAGCCAGAACAACTCACGTCATCTCTGCATTTTCCAATCTTTCATCTCCTTAAGTCCCTGACTCAGGAGCGTCAGAGTCTCTTGATCTAATATACATTACAGAAAAAGAAATGTAATTCTATAAGCAGTGACTCACCCTCACAGCCTCCACCTGGGCAACGCAGCTCCGCAAAGGACGGCTCCAGCTTTGTGTGTGACTCCTTCTCCCTGAGCTAGCACCTCTCTGAGGGCAGGCAGAGCTGGGCAGCAGGGTGGAACTAGAAGGTGACCCTGCCCAGCCTGCCCATCTGCAGAGATTGGGAACAGCTGAGATGGCCATGCTGTTAACCACACACAGGTGCAGCTCACTCCCACCTCTCTTCCAAGGCCCACTCAGGTGCAGCCAATCCCTGGGCTTTGGCTGGACAGGTTGATGCCTAGAAAGGCTGATCTGGAACCGAGACTAGACAGAGTTAAATGAACAAAATAGGTTTTTACTGAAAAGCCTTAAAAGGATACACCTCGGGCAGCACAAGAGCCTGGCCAGGGCTACCCCCAGGTTGAATCCAAGATGGATCTCAGTCATGAGTTTTTACCCTTGTATAAGTTTTTGTTCATCTACATATTGGGTGCAGTTGTCCAATTACAGCTCCAGGTTATGAAGTCCTAACCCCTTGTCTTGGCCCCTTCCCTTTGCTGTTGTTTATGCCTTTGGGTAACAGTTGTGCTTGATTCCATAGCTGAGAAGGAATGGTTTTGTCCAACTGCCCTGTGGAGAGAACTTACTAACACCTGATATGAAGTTTCAGAGTTACATATCAAGCAGCAGAGAATCTGAAAAACATAAAAGCTAAAACCCAAGGCATCATTTCCCCGATTCCCAGTGCCCTGCCTGCAGAGAGGGCACTGACACAGCCTTCTTCACTTTCTCCTTTCCACCAGTGGTCGTAATGAGCTACTCCATGACTTCAAAAATATAAACTGAGAGCTGAGGGAGAGCTGATCATTACAGTTAGTACTGTCCTTTCCACACTAAGGACAAACAAGAACTTTCAGAGCTTTCATGGGAAATCAAGAGAGCTGCCAGACCACAAAGAAGGACAGTGGCCAGCTTGGAACCTCCCAGGAGACAGAAAACCCACCTCTGCCTTTGATGGCTTGCTAAAAAGCACATTGTTAGCACAGGCAGGCAGGAACATAGTGCTGAGACTTTCACCTCTGTCAAAAAAGGAGCTTAAGCCCTGATCCCTTTCCCAAGGTGCTTTCAGGCTTTGCCTCCTGCACTGTCACAACAGATTGGGCTGTGACAGGTTGGTCAGGAAAACCAGAGATGTTTTACATTTTCTGCTTGACTTGCAGTCCTTTTACCAGGCTGAGGCTTGGGACAGTTTTTCCACTGGTATTTTTATTATGCTTTAGGAGAAAAACAGGTCTGAGGTTGACACTCAGCATTACAATTTCAGTACTATGCACATAAATTTAACTACTTAATTCCACTGAGCATTGGGTAAGTGGGGCAGCTAAACCCAGTATATCGCATGGAACATTTATCACTAACTACAGTATACAATTCCCTTTGCCATTTAGGCTTACACATTTTACAGCATTTACAATCATGCTGAATTATGCTGGAATTCCCATTTCAAAGGATTTCATGAATGTATTGCTTGAATGCTGCCAAACTCTTTTTTTTTTTTTTTGCTCATGCAGACTTTAAGGGGAAGTGAGGTCCTGTGAGGCTGCTTATGCACTGCTGGATCCCAAGTACTGTTGGATTGTCTGGATTTCGCTGAGAAGCTGCTGGAATAAAAAGTTAAGAGGGATCTGACTGAAAGCTGCAAAGAGAAAACTGATTTAATTTTTAATCCAGTGTACCAAAACTATTAGTGAATGTTGATTTCTAACTGACACCTAATTGGTAATAGTCTTTATCAGATTTTTATGATTGGGGACGGTCAATAGGGTCCCTCAGCCTGGCTGGGACCCCACCTCTGTACCGGGGCAGAGTGACCCACCTTCATGCCCCTGCTGAGGGGGCTCACCGGGCCTCAGTGATGTCTGACACAATGTCATGAGAGGGGGGCAGAAATCAGCTCTTGCCTTCAAGTGAACTCTCCTTCCTCTCAGAGTAGCTCATCCAGCCAGGGAGCCCCACTACTGTCTTTCATGAGGGAAAATGTACCGGCTGGCTTGCAGCCATCCTCTCCTTTAAAATTTCCCAATGTATTTTCACAGTTAAAACCTGGCTTTGTCTGGTTTGGGAAAACAAAAGCAAGCTCAGAAACCTCATAACTCTCACAAAACAAACCTCCCCCTTGTGCAGGGGGTACACCTGGCCTGCTACTCAATTACTTCTACTCACTAGTTTGGTGGTGCAAATTTTTTGGATATAGAAAACACTTCCAACCATAACCCTGGCTTGTGAGAAGTGCAGAAATATCATTCTAGGTCTCCTTAAACAGATGACAAAATGAATCCAGACTTTCCTACTTCTCCTGCAAATCCTGCCTATGATCTTCCCAGTTTCCTTTACGTATCTTAAACCCTGAAGGTTTAAGAGTAATATTTCTGTAAGTCAGATACTATTAGATACTTTTAGAACTCTTCCTCCTCTTCTTGCAAAAAAAAATAAAAATAGAATCAATTAAAAGCAAAGTCTCACTCTGACTTCAGCTGTACTATAAAACTGTTATTAAAACGATTGTGGATGTGACAGAAATAAAGAAGGTGATGAGGAGATATTTATGATGTGCAAAAAATGTCTAGGGAGTATGCCTAATGATGTGATCAGGATTTTTTAGGCCCTTAATACAGTGATTATTAATGCAAGTCTGCTTCCATGCTTATGCAAATAGGCCTGGGACATTACAAGAAATTTCCAGTCATGTTGCATGAGAAGGCCGAGTGGGGATGTGAGGCTGTCTGAAGCCTGAAGAGACTTTCTTAATGGAGTCCAACAAGATTAGTTGTCCTTCCCCACTACATGACTCTGTAAAAAAAGCAAATAAATCACTAACAGTCTCTTAATAGACTTAGCTCTCTCCTGTTCTGAATTAATATTGCTTGGAATAAGCTCTGCAATGGCTAACTCTGATATTGCCACAGTGACTTGTTTTTTTTCAAGGCTGTGTGAAAGATTTCCAAGTTTCTTAAAATGCTGCCCCTTGTCCTGTGTGCAAGAGGATAAAAGGCATTCTGCTGATGGGCTGGAGCCCAATTACTGGAATGATTTTCACCTGATCATGTTCTCCAGCTGGATCTCTGAGGTGAAAGGGGGAACTGGAGTTCCCTCCCTTCCTGCCAGTAACCCAATACATTCCTCCTCTCAGTGTTAATGGATTTATTATGGACTGTGTGATATATTGGTGCCTTACCCAAGAGTCAGCTGTGTCTAGTGGAGCAGCCTGATTCTGACTAGCCTGGCTGCACTGAGCAGGGATCATTACCCTTTTTTCGGGATATATTATATATATTTTTAATTTTTTTTACATTTACACTATTATTTACTTTATATATTATCCTTCTGGATGTTTTCTTTTCATAAATTATTTTTGTCTCTTCTGTGCAAACTCAATTTTAAGTATGTTACAAGATACTGCTCCATTCCTTTGTTAGTGACCGGTGATCCCAGCAATTCAGTATGCTTTCTGGGATGGAGAAAGTCCAGATAATCCCACGAAGTGGGAGAATAAAATTTGATCAGGTGGTTGAAATGGCTGTGCACGAGAAGTTAGGAGTGAGGGACACAGAAGCTGTGCTACAGGTGAGTCTCATGCCCAGGCAAGGGAACTGGGACACTTGCTGAAACAACAGAGGAAAAAAACCACAAACCAAAGGAAGCCATAGGAAAAGTGATTCCAGATAAGAAGTCAGCTCAGGACGGCAAGCCCAGCTCACTGAGTCTGGGTCTGATATGCTCCTGTTTTCCAGTAATTGGGTCTGACCTGATTCATTCCCACCTTTGTTGCAAATCTGGGGGCCACAGGGCATTTCTGCCATGCAGGTGATAGAATTGAGAAGCCAGTTCCTCTTCCCACACCAGAGTCAGTTTGCAGTATCAGGTTTCTCATGGAAGGTGTGCAGCCCCACAGCCAAGGATCTCCTCCTTTCCTGCAGAGCAGCCTGTCTGCTGTGAGCCACATCCCTTTGTGGAACATCAGGAATTAACTGAAAGCAAGGAGGACTCTTTCATGATAGCAATTTCCTTTCAAAGGTCTTGTTCTGCAGTGAGGGTTAACCCATTAGATATATCTTGTTTGTTCCCACTTAGTAACCATCATACTCTCAATCTGCATTTGTAGCTATCATCTAGAACTTCAGAAGTTTTATTAACTAGCACTTTGACAGACCCTTCCTTGATATTTTGTAGGCAAGCAACACATTTTTGAAATGGTGGGTACCCTTTTGCATATATTTATTTACTACGGTAGAGTGATAAAATGCTAAAGTAATATAAATCAAAGCTTTTGATTATGATATAGATTGGTCTTTTCTTTGCAGGAACTATGGACCTTTATTAATGCAAGTATGAAAGACCAAAATTAGCCCTAGTTTTCCTCAAAGACTTTTAGAGGGAGGGTGGTGTAGGGCCTACCAAGTCGCTGTTTTCTGTGCTTATCCAAAGAAACTTCTAAATAAAAATGATTGACATTTTGATAGAAATAACACTGCAATTGACAATCAATTACTGACTTCAGAAGTTTTATGCCTCCCTCAGCTGAGTCAGTGCAGATGTTTGTGATAGTAAAATGTCTATTTTTTTTTTAAACAGGAAAAACTCCCTGCAAGGCAAAAAACTTAATACAACTGTAGCAGAAGTTAAAGCTGGAAAAGTACCACCGATTTGCCACTGACTTTTGTTTTGATAAAGTATTTTATCTTCAGAATTCAGAACTCCTTACTTCTAAAGTGGCTTGAGATATGCTTTATGCTTCAGGGGAAATTATTTCTATCAATCCCAAAGCTAGAAGGGACTCACTCTAAATTCCCCTGTTAAAATAATGTCAAAGTGTTATTAGCTAGAGCCTTTTTACATTTGGATTAAGAGCACCCTGTTTTCAATCCATATTCTCAAGTTTGATTTAGTTTATTTACAGATGGTTATCTAACAATGCTAAAGGAAAATCAAAGGCTCCTCTTTTCCCCATACAATACTTTACTTCTCAAAAAGTGCTGTTTCCTTTTTTATGTGGAAATAAAAGATGTTGTTCCTAACCTGTTAACAATAAATAATGATATTGGACAAATCTCAGAATACAAAATACATTTGGATACTATACAAATGTTTGGAAAATGCAAACATACTCCACAGGGAATATGTGACAATTGGAGCTTCAGCTGGAAACAAAATGTTGCAGATTATTAGAAATATCTATTCTCACTGCAGCAGAGCACTCACACAAGTACACTTCAGTCCAATCAGTAGGAAATTTAGATTGATAGGATAAATTGACAGTAGATAGACTGACCAATCTGTACCCTTAACCTATCCAACAAATTTAACACAACAAAATGGGGTTTTCACAATTCAGAGGGCTGAATTAAGACACCTCCAGACACCCGCTCCAGTAGATTTGTTTTAATTTTTAGGAGATTCAATAAAATTTTGAAAGAGTTTCTAAAACAGAGCAAGGGACTACTTTTGGGAAACACCCAGCTGCCTCCTCAGCGCTCAACAATGCTATAAACCAAATATAATCACCAGGTTTGGGTTGCAAACCCTGAGAGTGCAGATAAGGAGAAAGCAGACGCCTGCTGAGGATCCATCCCTCCCTAATGAGCAGCTGAAATATTTCTGTTTGGATTGTCCCTGCAGTGTTCAATAGCAGCTGTATTGGACATTGCAGGGAATTAAAGGTACAATCGATTGAGACAGGTTTGGGGAAGTGACTGCATTAAGCATTACCTGCTACTGCCCTGTCTGCCCAGGATGGTCCCTCCCACACCTGCAGGTAGCTTCTAGAAACGTAATTTTCAATTCATTAATTTCCTTAACTCTACCATCAAGAGCAAATATACAGATATACAGCAGCACACAACTAAATTTCCTTCCAAACTTGCAAATAGACATTTCAGTCGTGGTTACTAACATTTTCATTGTTTCCTAAACATTATGTGGATTATAGCACACCGAATAGAAATACAATATAACAACTCTGAAATTCCAGATTTTGGGTATGGAAACGCTAGGTGTAGATTTTGGGCAAAACCCCAGGTTTTTGTCCTGAATTCTTCTTAAAGGGAAGCAGAAATTCTTAGAAATTTCTTTAATTAGACCAGATTTTCATTTAGTAAAACAAGAATCAAATAATCAGTAGCTTTATTCTTAAGCCACACACGTGCATAAAAGTGCCTATAATACCTTCAAGTTTATTAAAATCACAAGTAAATTTGTAAAAATCTGAAATTATAATGATTACAGTAGTACTATTAATTAACCTTTGTTATCATCAGCATTGAACTTTAAACCCTACATGGTGCATTTGAATGACTGAGCTTTCAGTCATTTCTTGCTGAGAGTCTAGATGGAAAAAAAGTGATTTCTTCACTAAAGGGAATGTCGGTTTTGGGATACCAAATTCCACCGCATCTCCCATATGGATAGAAACATGGGTATTCAAGGGAAGAAAAATCAAACAGAAACTGATCTATATAAAATGCATTGGCACTACAATAGCCATTTCTTCTATTTTGTGCAAAACAATGACATTTTCTTCCTATCTTCTCACCATATCTGTACAATGGAATAGGAAAGAAATTTTACTTGAGTGATAATGTTTTGATCCTGGTTTATGTAACAACTTTAGGTGAAAATTTAGGCACATCCTCACGATTTTGTAAAGTTAACATTGGTGTGGAAGAGTTATATGACAACTTTTTTCTTACATATTGGTTTTAGGCTTTATAGCACCAGGAAAAAGAAAGGGGAAAATTATTTCTACATGTGTGGAATATTAAAGATGTTTAGAAGTCTGAACATTGTTTGCAATACGTTTATTCAAATTCAAGTGTTTTACAATTCTGACTGTAGAACAACAAAATTCGTATCAATTTTCCATAATGATGGTGTTAGGCTTGTACTAAGGAGAAAAGAAATCTTAATATGCTTGGTTTGTAGCATTCTCAGGAAGCAATTAATGCTGATAGTCCAGCAGACTGGAAGTTGGAACATTATAAATTCCATCTTGGGCTCCAGATTGCAGAGGGAAATTTTGAATTAACTTATACTTTCCAAAGTTAAGATATTTCTTAAAACTGAGATATCCAAAGCAGTCAGTTTAAATACAATCAATATGATCAGTATAATCAGGACAAACTTATGCCCTTCACTGGGAAATATCTCTTGATAAACAAGAGAGGCTTCCTGGGAAAGACCAGAGGATTTTTGTCTGGTTTTGCACTGTATCTTTTACCTTGACTTGCAATATGAGTTGCAATGACCACAGTAGTCCATCACATATTTATAAATAGTGCGTATAGCTCCATTACAATACACTTTCCTTCCAAACTTGGATGTACTATTCAGTTTATCACGGCCTTACACCCTCTATGCAGTGCTGGCATGCTGAACTTAGCAGTCTCTGTCGCTGCAATGATGTGGCTTTTATACTCAAAACGAAGATGCCCAAAGACACTTATGGAGCAAGAGTGTAGAGACAAATACCAGCCACAGTGCTAAAACTCTGCGAAAATAAAATACAATTGTCACCAGCAGTTGCTAAGTGACAGCAATTCCTTTGTGATACAAATAATGTCCTAAAAAATTTACAGTGCTTCTTCAGTGCTTTATTTTTTACCTTGAAAGAGATGATCTTACTAACAGTGACATGTCAAGGGCTAAGGGCTTGTATCTGAATTGTAGACTGCAGTGCCATGTAATGATGCTGCTGAATTAGGCCTAAACTAGCTGGGGATATGGAAATGGAGCTGGCATTTGGGGGAGCTCCTGGGCTCTCAACTGTGCAGGGAAGCATTAGTCAAACAAGGGAGAGGTCTAGGAGGCATTTTTGTATCCCTTCAGCAAATAGTTGGAAGCAAGTCTGCCACAAGAAAATCTCTGATGACGATACCCTTTAATGATGATAAAATTATTAGCAAAGGTGAAAATGAGAATGCACTTTGGAAGATTAACTCTAGGAAGGGAAATAAAAAATGTTTTAGAAAGTCTCAGTTTTGCTTATAGGCTTTAGGCAAGGACATTTGTTGACCTACAGCCTCAGAGGTCATGCACTTGTATTTTTTTTGCAAAATTATCAGTCATTTTACATTCTCTTGTGCCAACTTGTTATTTTCTGCAATTGTCTCCAGCCCATCAAAAAATCCTATTGTTAGAGCTGCATGAGAAGATCAAATTATATTCAAAAGGTGAGGAATAGCAACAGCCTTTGGCGAGATGCAATGATTTTTAAGCCAAAGGTGAGATCATGCCTGCATGAGTTCACAATGGGGAGATTAGTTTTACAACACTAAAAGGGATTTCAGAAATTTTTAAGTGCCACAAAACCTGCATTTGAGACTTACTTTACATCTTCATTACATCACTTGAACATTAAAGGAAGCCTGGGCAAAATTCTGAGAAGCCGATTGTGCTTCCAGTTAATAACGTCAGGAACCAGCCCAAGGACAAACATCTCAATCATGTGGCAGCAAATGACACAGGGAGATTCTTTGGTGTCTGAGGTGTGCACACACACACTGAGAGCTATGGCACACTCCCCTCTTCCCTGTCCTTGCTTCTCCCACTCACTCCATGGATGCTCACACACACTGAGAGCTATGGCACACTCCCCTCTTCCCGGTCCTGGTTTCTGCCACACTATGGATGCTCACACAGAGTCACTGCCATGCCCTGCTGGTCCCCACCCCACATGCCTTCATGGCTGCTGTGGCTCTTTCTCCCTCCCTGTTCTTGAGCTCTGGAGGTACAAAAGGAGAGTCAGCCCTGAGTAGACTCTCCCTCACATGTGTGTTGCTGGGACCACAACTCCCTGAGGACTGATCATCAGAGTGGGGAGGAGATCTCACAAGGCTGACTCTTCATAGATGTACAGACAGAGTAATTCTGACCTACACCTGCTGCCTTTCTCCCCTAGCCCTTACACACCTCATAAAGCTGTACTGAGAACACATATATAGCTCCAAAACCTACACAGAGCATTATATTTTGTGTTTCAGTACTTTCCTCATTATTTTAGAGAGCATAATCCACATGAGCTACTTGGAGCTAAGATTATCAAAAGGCCTCTTCACCATGAATATTATTTTCCCTCTCAGTGGCAGTTTTGTGAAGGTCAGGCCACAGTGAGATCTCTGTACTTGTGTCAGGTGTCTCCATCACATATCAAATCCTTGTGTCCCATATCATTTTACACCACATGAAAAACATGGACTTAAAAAGTCATGAACTCATCATGATGACTTCATGTTGATGATCTTTAATAAGTCACTTTCTGACACTGTCACTTTCTGGAATGACGCTGATCTTTTTTGTGAGGTGACTTAAGATCCGTGAATTAATATTATGCACATGAGGCTGACTCATCAACTTTAGAAGCAATATGAAAGTGGCTGTAGGCAAGGCAAGAGAATTATCTTTGCCCAAAAATAAGGCAAACGGGAAAAAAAAAATCTTCCTATGGATGCAGTTCCTGAAGATTTCTAGAATATTGAATGCCACGAGGTTCCTGAAGAATGTTTCCATTTTCTTAGTGAATTGCTTTTTTAATTATGAAAACAAAGCTTTAGTCTTATTTTTACATATGTTTAGACCAGAAGTATTTCAAAGAACCAAAAAAGGGGTGTCCCTGTGGACACTGGTGAGGCTGCCATGGGCAAGCCAGGCTATGGAGAACTGACCTTGGCTTTCCACCCGTGCCTAGTGACAGGATGACCTGCAAGGGTCCCCCCACACCTGCAGCAGAGACTGTGAATTTGCTGGCATACACCAGTCTTGCGTGGAGGTGGGGGAGTACACAAAATAAAACCTTTTTTCACAGAAAAACAATTCAAGGTAATACATCATAATATTTAATTTTTTAATTTTTTTTGAGAAAAACATTCAGAGTTGTTAATTTTCTCAGGCCATTTCATTTGGATTTATTATGATTATTCACACTTAGAATTAATAGCACATTATACTCTTAAGTAGGTGATAACCTTCAAGTTACGGAAATAAAATGAGGCCTGCAGAGAACAGCTGAATAGTCATGATATGGAATTTTACATTTCAGGTTTAGGTCTGTCCAGAAATCCCTAAATATACCTTTTACAACTACATGTTTCCTTTTTTTCAAATTGTCAGAACTCAAGAGCTGAAAAATCTCCTTATCCACTTCAATGGAAATATTATGAAAATCAAGTTGCTTCTGTCCTGGCATTCTTTCTAATAACAATGTAAGCTGATTCATCTTTAAGGCTAAAGTATTATTACCGAGAAGTTTCATCTAGTATGTTCAGGAAGAAAAAAAGTAAAAATTGAGACCTAAGATTCAATATTTTTTGCATAAAAAGCAAGCAGTAATAGCGATGAAACCATGTTGGCTGAAAGATATGGGAAGAAATGAGAATATTTTTTACTATAAAAACATTAATTTCAGCAGTGATGAAGCATTTTGAGAAACTGATATCCATAATCAGCCACAAAATATAAGCATTGAAGCTCCAGCTGACCTGATTCGGGGAACTGAACACACAGCACAGAGAATTATCCAGACTGCTGCACATTTTTCTCTTCTTGCACAGATATATGAGGTGGTTTATCTGAGTAATAGGCAAGGAAGGATGTCTTCTTCTAAAAATAGAAATTTAAAATAATTTTTTCCACTTAATAATGCAGGCAGGCAGAGCATTACTCGGAGCTGAAAGTTGGTGGGCACTTTCAAAAGCTCTCGGTCTGCTGATCAATCCTATTTTGAGAGGACAACATGTCCCTGTACAGTAATACCCAGCAATGACCTCCAGTGCTTTTGAGAATGTAAGGTGGATGGCAATTATAGGAGTATCCTGAATTGTCTTTATTTTGTAGCTGTATGGCATAGTAAAGACAAAGCTTGTAGGTACAGATAATACCTCTTACAGTGTTAGTTTGTATAACTGTAAAAAAACCAGGTGAATTTTCAGCCAATACAGAAAAAACAGTGTTAAAGAAAAGTAAATTAGGAGTAATCACCAATTGCCCATAATTTTTTTTTTCAGACATAGCCTTAAAAATGAACAGTAGGAATTAAAGTTTTTCAAGTAATTCTTCAGAAATTGAAGAAATTTTTCATCATTATTTATGACTGATATACCCCAGAGAATTCCATATGTCATCTTTTACCAACTACCAAGAATCTGAGCATTATTGATATAAGCCTCTGTTCTTCTCAGCCACATCTCTTGCAGTTTGCATATGAAGTAATATTTTTTTAAGACTAGACTTTATTGGTGATATTCAACATTATTCCATCAGAAATGAAAACAAAGGGATAAAATATATTTTAAATAATGTATTATATTTCATTAGATTAAAAACTATGTTTTACTTCAAGCAATATGTGTTCTGATCATAATAAATATCAAAAATTTATTTAATCTCAGTTAGTTGGATATTCAGAATGTGCAAGGAGCAGGAAAGGGACAGGTGTTTTTTTGTTTTTTTCATTAAAAAAGAAAATTATCAGATTTATTGCCCAAAAGAAATACTACAGCAAGCTAATAAATACAGCCTTGTGTTTCTGCGAAATACTCAAACTTGTATCTTTATTTCTTTGATAATTTAATAGATTAAATGGAAATAATATTTTGGTATGCTACCAAGTAGAAAATTTCATTGAAAAATAGCATTTCCACTGAAATCAAGAAGAAATTTTCCAGCGTAATGAATGTGGCAAAGCAACCTACTCAGCTACAAGGAGATGCTGACAGATTTCTCAGAGTCACTTTTCTTTTTAGACCACAAGTCCAGCGAAAATATTTTCCTATTCAGTACCTGCCTGCATGTACTTAGTTTATGCTTACTCCTCAGTCAGATTTCATTTCCAAGAGTTCAATATGTTTTTAAGGTATGTAGTCAAGAGGCAAAGATATCTGTTGTGAAATTAAGGTACTTGGAACTGGCTGTGGGCCTGGCCTTTTGAATACATCATGTATGTATTAAGAGCTTTCACTGTAATTCAGAGTAAATAACAGTGTCAGAAAGAATGAGATGGAATCAGCCACAGTGGGCATGAACTCTAGAAATAGCTTCAGCTTATTCATTACTCTTTCATATCACATCCCAATCCAGATATACTTCCATTTAGCTTTGGTCAGAGCAGCATTTTTTCACATTCTTGATGGAATCTGGTTTATTACAGCACTTGACCTCTCTTCCTTCTCAGGAGATGCTTAATTCTTGATATAAGGATGGAAATGCTTACCCACTTGGGGCACACAAAACTGACTTCTATTACAAAATGTGATTTATAAAATGAGAGCCCTGGTTAAATGGGAGTTTTTAGGGGCAGGGGTGGTAGGCAGGTGAAGTTTGGATGTGGCAAAGCTATTAAAGCAGTGTTAGCAACCGCACGCCCCACAAAAAAAACCCTGACAGATTGAGAGATGGTGTGCTGATTGTGATCTTTCAGGAATGTATTCAGACGTGTACTTCTGCTGCAAATTCACTATAAAAACCATTTAAGCAGCATGTTTTATATGCAATTCCGAACGCTTTTCTAAATTAGGGCCTTTTTTCCCCCTAGTTTCCTAAGATGGTATTTAATTATGTGAAATGTTTCCCATTTATTTACTAAAAGCTCATAGCTGCAGTGGGATGGTGGGATTTGCTACTGCTCCCAATCTAATTGTTCATTCAACTCACTGAGAGGCAGATTCTGCCTGCCACTCACACAGGAGCGGGATGAAGGGTGGAGATGTGAGCAGAGAAAGGAGGGCTGCCCAGTCAGACTCACTTTGTAGGAAACAAGAAACTTAAACACAGGAAGAAAGCACTTAATTCTGCTCCCCAAACTCTCAGGTCAATGAAATGGGTGGTAGCTGAGGAGAGGCCAGATCCTCATGGCTGAGCAGCAGCAGGCAAATCAGAAGCTTTGAGAAGGAGGCTTGGCAAGGTGACCACTACAGATCTCTTCCACCCTGAATAATCCTTCTGTCCAGCACTCCTCTAGCTTTTCCTGGGAGGGCTCAGTTACAAACTGCTCTTTTTTTTTCATGAAAACACACCGAGTGCTGTAATGCACAACAATGTGGGAGTAACACCTGCTTCTCTCTCCAGCACGTGTCTGTAGACATAATTTGCACTGTGTGTTTACCTCACTCTTTCAGTTATGGGGACGTCCAAAGGATGTCAGGTAGGTTAGCAACCTCCAACACCTACTACTGGCACTCTGTGGTTGCTAGTGTCCTGCCACTGCTTTAGATTTGTAGCCGGTCTGGACACTCTATTAAAATATTCCATTCCCTTGTAAGAAAATAGTACTTGGATCTGGGAAAAAAAAATAAAATAAAAGCATTCTCCTTTAATTTGTGCTTCCTTGCATTTGGGGTGGCACAATTACACTGGAAGATCAATTTCACCTTTAATTTTAGTGATCTTCTGACTGGTTCCTGAACATCCTACATGCACAGAACGCATCGAGAGAATGTTTACACCATCACCAATGTGGAACCTGTAGCAAGCTGACAGTGCACATACAAACTACTGACACCTCAATAAAAGAATTCATTTGCAAAACAGACAGGATAAAGAGAAAAAGAGCTGCTCTTAACAACAATTTGCCCCAGCAGAAGTATGCATAATTCGACTGAATTAAAAAGGAATTATAAGGTCACTTTGATGCCTATGATCCATTATATGACCTCACAAGTCTTACATGTCCTGTAGGCAAAGCTTAAGGTCTTCAGTTTGCTGCTATTATTTACAAGCAGCAAACATTAGTGTCTGTGCACTAGGTCACTGAAAGCATGGTGTGCCTCAGGGCCAGGTGTGTGAAGCACTCGGGCAGGGCAGGTGTTGACATCACCTCCCATGATCAAGAGGCAGGGAAGATATGTCATGTACCATGTAGGCACATTTAAGGCTTCCTCACTGTCAGCCTCAAGTTTCAGATGATTTTATTAAGCTTTCCTCATTGCAAAAAATATTTTTACTTCTGGGATTAAAGGAGCACTATCGCCTTCATATTACATTCTTATAGCTTAAAGTTGTCCTTCGTGTGTCTTTAAACGCGTTCATCCTCTCACAAATGAGATGCTTGTACACTGGTCCACATCCTCCTCTATCCAACACCCAAGTACATCCCAACCCAACCGAGGCTGGGCTCGGCACCTCTGTCACAGCTGCACTGGCCTCACCTGTGGGTTCTGCTACACAAAACACACACCCCCGAGAGAGCTGCTCCTACCCAGGGATGCAAAGATGATCTGGAGCCTATGGACACCATTAGTGCATTGAAATTTGATTTGCAAATTTCTGCAAGAGGAAAACATTGCCTTTAATTGTTCCCAGTGTGTCTGGCTAAAGAATGATTATCTCTTTTTCTTCCTGTTGGGCATTTGTTTTAGCTGAAGATGGTGAAAGTCATTACAGCAGTTAATTTGTTAATAAAACAAAGGTAGGCACAGGCCCTGCACTGGGCTGAGCAGTGCACAATGTTTAGCACTCCCTGCACTGGATCAGGAGCACAGCAGAAAGAAACTGGGAAAAAATTTCATCAGTAATGAAAAAAAGAGATTACAAAGTCAATGAAACCAGAAAATGTGGGACTTGAAAGAAAAGACATAAGCAATATGAAGGCACCTTTGTATCCAATGGCCCATCTTGTAGCCAAGCTCAAAATTGCATGACGAAAGAAAGGCAGTGATCTTGAGGGTTATTATTTTCAACACAATACAAAGGAAAGCCGCAAGTAAAACTTAGAGCACTTAGAATTATTCTCAACTTTGGAAACCACAGTGTGAATCCATAGAATGAACTGTCTGAACTTTTAAAAAAATCAAACATATAAGACAAACTTATTTTCTTCTCTTATAAATGAAAAAAAAAGTCATTGGAAATGTCCTCATTATGCTCAAATAAAACTTTCCCCAAAATCTCTTATCCTAAATAAACTGAGTGTTATTACCATTATTATTGAGAAATTACTAAAAAAAAAAAATAAAATCAAATCATATGCTTAGATCTGTAAGAAATGTATATTGTGCAATCCTGGTATCTTTATTTTTAATGAACATTATATATGCTGTTTGTTATTTTATTTCTTCAAGTTAATTAACTAACTACATTCTCTCCGTGCTTTGGTCAGACTACATAAAATACTAAAGAACTGGAGCTTCACAAAGGGAACTGGATGAATCACCAATTCAGCCTTTCTTACTGCAATATAGATGAATTTTGGCCATACACATAAAAACTGGCAGTTTCAGAGAAACTGAAAAACGTCAGTGATAGAAGCCTGATATGAATATATTTTTTTTCTTTTAACTGTTTCTTGAGTATTCTGTATGAGTATGGTATTAATTTTATTAATGTATATGGAGAAAAAAACAGTGACCATTTATTGTTTAGTTTCTCAGTGACTGTAACATGAAGGAAGAAAATTCTGTAAATACATTGCACCTAAACCCAAGCTTCTCTGCAGTATGAGGGTGGCGTATAGCAGGGGAGCTTGGATTGTAAGGAAGGACTGAAAACACAACACCTATTAGACAATTTGCAGTAATTCAGTGGAGAGACTAAATTTCCCAAAGTTTTAGAAGAGAACGTCACAAGCAAGAACTGTCAATAAAGAACAGAACCTTGTACACTTTTTCGTTGTCCCACCTCCCTCATCTGAATAATGTCAGAGATTTCAAACCCCAGTGTTGTGGGTTGTTTGAATTGTTTCCTTGTTCCAATGCAGACATCAAGAAGAGAAAATCACAATATACCATTCCAGCTAATACTTCAATTTGGGTCACAGTCAGAAACTTCAAAAAGCGTTTGTGTGTCTTTGCACCATAAAACCCCATTATAAGGGCTCCCAGGTCATCCACATGCTTTTAAAAATCCCTCGGGTGAAATCTTAGTAACTCTGTTATTGACTGCAATGTGAACAGGATTCTACACCTTGTTTTATGGTGTCAGTTTTATCTTTTCTGTTTTCATCCATGGCTAGACTGAAAAATGTCAATATCCCCCAAATTCTGACAGCTGCTTACTGACAATTCTATTGAATCTAAAGCTTTTTGAGTCTGAGCACCAAAACTGCCAAATGAAGGGAAAAAATCCCAAAAAACCCAGAAAAATCCAAACTAGAAAAAAGGGCTTTCATTCAATTGGAGAAAAAAGTTTACTTTGCTCAATATCTGAAGACCACCACAGATCAGAGGATTCTTCTTTCTTCTGCTTTATCTCATTTTACAACAATATGGTTTCAGATAAAAGTAATAGATTGTTTTGCCAGATGTGAAGAGGAAGAAAAGATACCTTTGGAAACAATAAGCTCATTGCATTATTTTGTTACGAGTAAGAAAATCATATTTTACCTACAACAAAGAGCTGGAACCGATACACTCCAATATATGAAAGATTTCAGGGCACATTAAGTTCTCAGGCTTTAAAGACTGATGATATAGTATTGGAGATAAAACTAAATCAGGACAAATCCAGCATTTCACCTAAGTTCACTTACACCTGTTTGTACTTGTGGGCCTCTTTTGGTGTCTCATAAATCTCTCAGAGATAGGCATTGAGTGTGATGCTTTTAGAACACATCCATCTGGAACATTAAACTGACATAGCATGGTCATGAGGAAAAATAAATAAATGACTGGTCAAAAGGAATGATTTAACTTGAACAACAGACAACCTCCCTTCCTAGGCAGGCTCTTGGAGTTACAGATCAGAGTCTTAGGGGAAGACCTCTATTTCTCTTCAGTGTTACGACAAGAGTGGCTTTTCTTTGTTAAAATATTTCTTCTCATTACATTTAAGAAAAAGAGGAGAACAAGAAAAAAATGAAATAAGGTTGTTGACCTTGGACATTCCAATTATTTTTTAAGAACTCAAGAAATCTCAGAGATTTGAGGGTAACACCTTTTTTTATTCCTTCAGCAGAGACAGATAAAAGCATGCACACATTTATGAATATTTGGAGAAGAGAATTTGATTTGTACCATGGTTGCAGTTCTCGAGGAAGGCAAATCTGTTGAATCCCTGCCTGTTCAAAACAGCTCAGATGGGCATATAATTTTCAACAATGTAATTGCCTGGATAAAGTGGTCTTCCTGTGATATAAATCAGGGGCAGACAGTTTGGTCCATAAACAACTCAGCAATGAGAGTCACTCTTCCAGAGGATGTGGTGTGGAAGAACACTTTCCTGGAAGGAGCAGGGTTTATCAGCATTAGCAAAGGAGTTTGCAAGCTTCCATACCTCAGAGCGAGATGAAATGAACAGTTCCACTCATGATTATGACAGTCTGTTTTACAAGACCAGTAAAATGTGGTCGGGTACTCAAGCCGATCAAATGTCAGCCATTTGTTTTATTTTCCAACAGCCAAGAAAGAAAATTAATCTTTCTCAAAGTGAGTTATAAAACATGCTAGATATAAAACTGATTCAGAACCATTGTCTCAGAACCTGGATCGGCTTAACGGTGCTGTACTTGTATTTTTAGCCAGGAAAATCAGATAATTTTTTTTTAATTCTTCCTAGGAATTTGTGGGCTAATAATAGGCCTACTCCCACTTTTATATCAACAATTTACAGAGAGCCAGAAATTAAACAATGTTTCCTCCAGGGACTGTAATAAAAGATAAAATATTTCAATGCCATGTTTTCTCATGCACAGTACCCTCCATCTCTGATATCCTCAAGTTTCTTTAAAACCCTTCTTCATGAAATAGCTCTGAGAGAGCATCCACCCTTACACAGCTCACATGCTCAGACAACCTTCTCAGAATCAGCAGCAGAGCATGCGTGAGACACAGCTGATTTTGGAAGAGAGGAGAAATTCATTGTTGGAATCCGAAAAAAGTACTGAGAGAATGAAGTATTAGGAAAAGAATTACCGAAGGAACTCTTGATGTGGAGGCTCTTTTTAAAAAGTCTCTTTTTTTTGCTTGCCCATGTGCATAACCCACAAGGCTGTTATCTCTAAATGTCTCTTTCAATTCATGAACAATGGAAAAAAACCCTTGCTTTTGTTATGTTCACATCCCTGTTTATAGAAGGAGGTAAGTACTGAACTAGTTTCACTCATTTAGAGACCCAAAGCAGAAATGCTTAAAATTTTGTTGCACAGAGGCTTTTCATTAAAATGTGTGGATTTTTTGTTTTGTTTTGTTTTTTTTTTTCCCTTTAATTTGAGGAAATATATAACAGAGGCTGCTGACCTGACACCTGATTTGCTGTGTGTCTGGTGGCCACAAACATGTTTGAGCTCATAAAAGTCCTCCGTCGCTACAATCCCTAATTCTTGCTGAGGATCTGAAAAGATGGTACAAGGTTGCAACATGTAAGAGTAATTTCAAACCCTGACTGTAAAGCCAAATCCCATTTCCAGGAGCAGTTTGAACTGAAATCCCAATAAGCAGTTGACAGATACAGGTGCTGACAATAACCATAGCTGCAGCAAGCTGCTCATTAAAGATCCTGCCTCAAATAAACAGACCCCACTGGGCCTCATGGAAATCACTGTCTCCTGCCTCCATTTGCTCATTAGGCTCATCCTCAGCTTGCTCAGGCTCGCTGTCACTTTGCACAACAGCTCCTCTCTCCATGATACTGTGAAGGCTGTCCATCCCCCTTCTGTTCTAAGCACTGCTGCTTGTCTTGAAAGCAGGTTTGGGGACTTGGAAGCTCACACTAAGAAGGGTGTGTCTGCATAAATTTTTCATATTCCCCCAGCTGGCCCCAGTGCTATTGCAGAACAGGCACTTTGGAGTGCAAGAACAGGGATTTCCGTTTACCTCTCCACTGCTGATCCTTTTGGCAAGGTTCAGTGCAGCAGCAAAATGATAAAAATCCTACTTCAAAGATAACGAACCAGTACATGAAGCAAAATGTGAAGTGAGGCAGTTGTCCTGTTTATTACTCAGGATATGAAATAACCAAGAGCAATAACAAGTTCCCTTGATTTGTACGGCAGGAATGCTGCAAAATTTGCACCGAAATTTCCTGTCTGTGTGAGGAAATGTATTTGTGAGTATGTAGAAATTTGATCTGAGACCAATGCACTGAGCTTGATCCAGAGCATGCTGAAATCAGTAGAAATGGAAACAATCCTGTGGCACTGGCTGAACTTTGGACCAAGTTTTTATGATCCATATTCTCTCTCCTCTGCTATTCCTCCCCCTGCAAAGTCAAAATGACCCCGGTTTCAGGACACGCTTCAAACCCCATTAAAACTGCAGATTTAATTTGACTGAACAATTCTGAGAGTATAAAAGCATCCATTTTTGCCTGAGCCACCTTTCTAATGTAGGTGCCACACTTAGTACCTTGCAAAGCACTCTGAGGAGCCACAATAGCAGATGATAATCCTGGGGCCCTGCACGTCATCGAGATAAAACTGGTGAATAATGCATGACTATTTTGGGTATTCATTTGTATGCTTGATGGATATCTCAATTTAGCTGTCAGATATGATAATTTAAGCTACAATTCTAGCCAAAAGACTATGTCCATGCTTTTTTCATTATTAAACCAGAAATTTAAACACATATACAAGTAAACACTGTAGTAGAGAAAACCTACAGATACAAAGAAGTAACACTCTAAAAAATAAACTTTCCATATAGCTTGTATGACAAGTATTTGCAACCAATACTCAATCTGAAGTTCCAAACAAATCATCTGAAGTGACTTCATATACTCTGTACTTATTGTACTTTAAAAGTACAATTCATATTGAAGCAAGGTGTTTAATTTGATGCACATGTTTATGGATCTATTATTGAATGGAAAGTAAATAAAATACAAAATCAAAAAGTCAAAAAAAATGTTTTTTCTTCTGTCAGTTTTCTCAGATATATTTGAAAATATCTTTTTTTTTCCTTTATATGCTTAATTGGCTTCATTTATGTAATTTACAACTTTAAAATCAAATTTACCATACATATTCACATGTCTAAAAAGAAATAACGAAATAAAATGAGAGTCACAGGTAACTTGTCCTGTTTTAATCTTTTTACTCCTCCACTGTTCCATATCCCTACCTTAACAAGGATTTCCACGGTCGTATTTCTGCCTACACCTGTGCAATCACACTCACAGAGATCTGTAGGCAAGCAGACACAAGAATTCTCATCTCCTACATTAGAAATACAGTTCTTAAAATTAAGCCCTAAACCTACCACCATGCAGATTTCTCTGCAGTCTTTAGGTATAGCTACAGCAATCTAAAGTTCCTGTTCTTCCTAATTCATGGTGACACCATTTTTGTCTTTGATCTTAGCATAGATTAATTCTAGGTTGGTCTAATCAGAATTATTATTTTTTAAATACATATGATTTTCTCACTAATATTTCATATTTACTCCCTCACGTGCATGTTTTGCCCATTGTTTGTTTTTTTTCACCTGAGCTTTTTGCAGATAAATGTTAAAAATGCACAGAAACTTTGCATTTCAGGAAAAGGAGAGAAAATAAACACCCCTTCCCCCCGTTTTGTTCTTGCAAGCCACCTTAATAGATTTACTGAGAAGGACAAGGCAGTCCATCTTGAAGGCTATAATGCTATTTCACTTTGACATCTGTTCTAAGGTAATGGTATCTATCATTAACAATGTCATTAGTGACCACTCTCAGTCCATTGTTCTCAGTGTCTCAGCTGGCTATAAAGATCTCATTTTAGACACTTAGCTCTGTGCATATGCCCTTTCATGACATGGTTCTCTGGGAAAAAAATGCTTTATGACTAGTCATACTATAATAACTCATTTCCATTTAAAAATACAGCATGTGGGATTTCAAATGAGGGAGAAGGCTAAAAAAATTACAAGTTTTCTGACCATTCATCAATATAATACTCAGCATTTTCTAATTAAGCTGTAGTGGCCAAGCATTAGATGTACAAAACAGGAAATCAAAGGGAATAGCTGAAAAAGTGTGAGCTGTTTTAAGTGAAGCTCCGTGTTCATCCTTCTGTGTCAACTTTTTTTAAACATGCATAAGGTGTATCCACTAAAAACAAAAATCTTGGGTTATGCACACCACACCTCCCAAATATGCATCATCAGATCTATACCATCTCCCAGATTTTGCAGATATTACCCTATTATGAGTATTACATTACTTAATAGCCAACTTCTGCCGCATTATCTGTGTGAATATATCCAAATAAGCCCTTATCATCATTAGCAAAGCTTCCTGCCCTCATAGAGATTTAAAGTAGAATCATCAAAGACAACACTGCTCAGTATTTCACCTCCACCTGGAAACTTTGAGGCTAACCTAACTAAATATTCTGGAATTAACCCCATGTACCTTGATTCTTAGTGCCGGGGTTTTGATCTGGTCCTATCCTTTCTCTCCCTGACGCTGCAGAGGCAAATCCAGCTCCTCTCTGCAAGCCCCTGAAGTCAAGGGTATCTTGCCATGCAGGAGGTCTCAAATCATTCTATCAGCAGCCCAAACTCCAGATTCCAGAGGAACTTCCACCTGTCTCCTGGATGCTGCTACTTTTGCGAGTATAGCACCTCACCTTCACACTCATTTCATTACAATAATGTTGGGAAGTAGTTTCAAAACAGTTTGCAAGAAGTTCTTTTTTTGATACTCCTCTCTCCTGATGAAAGGTGGAGAGCCTAAGGTGGTTAGCCAAATTTGAAAGAGAAGATGAACGACATAGATGATGTGAGATCACCACAAACAAATGAGGCATCAGCTGGAACACCTTACAGTAAGAGCTGCTGATGACATACAGCCAAAATGAACATTTTGTATATTTATATTTTGACAGAGAAAATTTAGAAGGGTAGCAAAGGCTAATGAAAAAAAATAAGCTGACTTGGCATGTAAGTCAGCTTCTTTTCCACAGATTACTGGAAATTTTAGAGCATACTTAGTCAAAACAGGAATAGGACCATATATCTTAAAACTAATAAAAAATGACAGCAAATGTGATGATATTTGTATGGCAACATAGACTAATGTCCTTGATATTCTGAGCTCAAGGGATTTCCATAAAACATAAAAGCCATGAGGATGTACTCCAGGCTACATCAGTATGAGTTTTGCTTGTAGGTTCAATGGGAGTTGATTTTAGCCTGACAATATGAATTTAAAATGATGGAACTAGAAAATTACTGACACAAATCCATACACTTATCCTGGTAGTTACTTGGCCTGTTAGACATTGGTAGCCCAGGGAAGCTGTAATTTCGCTACGCCTCTATGCCTGTAAGTATGTCCGTTCTGCTGTGGGCCTAAACTGGAGCCTATTAAAGCTTAATGGGACCTCTGCACTGGCTTCATTGCACTTTGGAAAGGCACATTAAATAGGACATCTGAGTCAGCAACAGAATTTGAACAAAGCCCAAAAAACTGGTTGCTGTTTGGAGATAAAAAATTCTGCTATGTACGTCCTGTGTGCAGTCAAAACACTTGGGCTGATCTCAAGATCTCTTATCTTCAGTTTCTGATACTTGGTTGTTGAAACCAGCTTGTGTGTGTATACCCAAAGGAGCATTTTTTTTGTTTTCTTGCAATAATATTGCTGCCAATATTTTAAACAAATAATTGATGTAAAAGGGTGCATTTCAGAAATTATTCATGACAAATAATATCAATCATCCAGTATTCTTTTTGCTAATTTTATTACTCTTTCTTCCAAAATTTACTTCATTCTGAGCCATCAGTTTGTTAATATCAGTTGTTCCTATGGCAGCAGAGCACAATCCTGCAGATGGGATGTAAAGGAAGCAAAGACAGCAAATTCATTATCTGCTGTGGTTTGCAGGTGTTCAGCTTAGAACCAGCACTGAGTTAATTCTGATGGATAAATGGGCCAGACAGCCTTGACCAGATGCTTATCCAGACATTTTGGGTGCATCTTACTAGATCTTTACAGTAAGCACAGCAAGAACCCAACGGGGCTTTAAATTCTACATCAGTGTTTTATCAGAGCACAAATTGCAACACAGAAACACAATAAAATGGGGTGAGGTAAATTAAGATAAAAGCCCCATGTTGAAAAAAATTCTTTGCCCTAATGTGGTTCACACAGCATGTCCTCGATGCTCTGTTTTTCATGCAGCATCTTAGATTGACTTCCTGGATTGCAGCAAATTCTGCAAAATCCCCTCTGGGTCTTTAAGAGGGATTTTATTTTTTCTGTCACCTCTGAGGCCAGCTGAATGCCTGTGCCTTTTTTTTTCTCAGTGATCTCCTTGCCACTTCTCACTGTCCTTTAGCTGCTTTCTGATTTGCTGCTTATTCCTGTAAGCTTCCCAGGCACACAAAGCTGTACCTGGCAAACAAGAAGTGTGCCCAACATCAGACAGACTCAGGTGTTAACACGACTCTGTGAACATGAAACTGTCTGCAAAGACTCAACTCCTAGGATTTTGAAAATGGAACTTACCACAGGCTTCATTGAACAGCAATGGGTTTGGAGAAGGAAAGTTGAAAAATTCCACTGAACTGGGCTGGAGAAGTTGTTATTTGTCAGCTTGAACTCACACTGAAATGAAAAGAATAGCAAATTTGGAAAGACAGAAAGTATAGCTCGTGTTTCCAGATTCTCCTTGCAATCTCACTGCTGGGGACAAACAGGCAGAGGAGAAGAATCTGCTCTGTGGTTTCAAGATGAGCACAATCCCAGCAGCACCTGTGGGCACACACAGCTGGTCCTGACCTCCTCCAGGCAGGATGTGCTCCTGGAGCAGCCACAGGAGCAAGCTCTATGGGCAGCCTTCACCAGGGCAGTTAATAGAGAGTTAATACAATTTAAATAGTAATAAAAATTTACTCTTCGCTCACCAAACCTGTAAACTCCTATTTTTAAGAATTTCAGAGGAGAGGAGTAGATGGAATATCCTGACCTTTTGCCCACCAGTTAAGCCCGATTTCTGACAGCTGCTGGTTCATGAATTAGAAATTAAGGACCTGCACACCTAAAGCCCGACAAAGTAAGGCAGTCCTGCTAATAGGTGCACGTGGCTGAGGAGCTCTGCACCCTCACACAGACGCATGGACACAAACATGTTAGAATTTTCCTTGCTCTAGTTTTGATCCATTTGGGAGCCAGAAATCATCATAAAAGTACAGGAAAGTTGTGTTTCAGCTGAATAGTTTCAAAGTTTGGATAGACTAGATAATATTGTTGACATGTTCAGTTGCTTATTCAAACTTTTTGTTGGTTTATCCAAGTTTTCCCTCTGAACCAGGGCTGATTGCATACTTCAAAATGGTGTTTGCAAACATTCTTCAGCATTCTGAGCAGCTGCTCCATTCATTCATGTTTTTGCTGCTTTTTATTTACTATTCATGAACATCTGGACTATTAAGATTCTGTTTGCATAAATGGCTGAAGAATTGCTGTTCCCTATATTAATACCTGTATAGCTCTCACGAAAAGTTAAGCGTTCACACAAAAACAAAATTTATAAGCATTTGGTGTAGTGATAGGACTTTTTTTTGCTGAATATTTTACTTGTCCACCAGAAAGCAAAAATAAAAGCACATGGTTTGAGTGGCAAATAGGAAATAATGAATGTTTCATAGATATCACATAGGTTAAAGTTTACTAGCACAAGGTTTTTATCAAATACTAACTAAGAACAAATTAACCATTCTAAGAAGCAGCAGAAAAGGAGTTAAATCTTGGGACTGTTCATTCATGGGAAGTATATTTCATATTTCTGTAATGATAAACTTTTGAGGTCTGCCTACTGCTAGCTAACTGTGAACTTTAGTGTCTTTGAAGTATTGATAACTTCCCTCTGGGATTTATTTGTGTCTGTTCCAGGGTTTATATCCTGATGGGTGCCAGATGACAGATTCCTCCCCGTTTCGGTAGGTGCTTTGAGAATAAGATGTCTCTTACTACTTCCTTTTCTTTTCTCCCCGACTCATCATTTTCCACCCTGCCTCTAAGCAGCTGTCATATGTTCCTCCCAGCTTTGTAAGCAATAAGGAGGAACGTGGGCGAGTTTACAAGATTTCCACACTCATAACTTTCAGGTCTTCTACCTAATGTCTCCTGTTTTCCTAGGGTTTTAAAATTATTTTTCTATACTTTTTCTTCAACTTTCCCCTACTGTACCGTGAAAGTACACAAAACTTAGAACTTCTGTATTGATTTTTGAAATTGGGGACATTGAAACGGTCCTTAACACATGGTGGACACTCCTGGTGTAATTAGCTATGTCTTACCTGCAGTTCATGAAAAAAGGTGAATAATAAACCTAAACATGCCCATAAATCTAAGGATTTAACCTCAGCTTTCTCCAGCTGAAGCAAATATCTGTATCACTGATCTATAGTCATTTTTCTGAAAATATTAACATTTTTAATATTAGTATTTAAAAAATAACTCCAAAAGTCTTATCCAGAATAAACAACTGAGGGAGATAGAGAAAGGAGTCTTAGCCATCTTTCATCCAAACAATTTAATGCCTAGAATTGCAATTAAATCCCTCCCCGGAAAGGAGGTTGGGGTCCCTCAGCTGAATTTGTCAGACTCAGCACACTCATCCCAAGAGACAGAAACAGCCCAGCAAAGCACGATCCAGTCACTGGAGAGGCCAGGAGATTTATCTTTTGGGTCCTGTGGCTGAATGCTTGGTCACACACAAGCCACCAGTGTTTACACACAGCGCACGGAAAATGAGGGGTGTGGGGCCTCTGTTAAGTTTTTCTGAAGTTAAATATTTAATAAAGTTACTGTGAGAGTCGTTTCCAGCACAGTGCGGTGCTGAGAGGTTTGTTGTGCTGCCCAGAGCCATGGTAACCAGGTACTTTCATGTACAGCGAGAACTTGCATATGAAATTAAGCATTCAAGCTCTCCTTGCATCACTGTGTGCAGGCTTTTTGGCATCAGACATTCCCATTACTCCTGGGAGGGTAACATTTTCGGAAGAGACCCTCAAGCGTAGTTCTGATTGGGAATTGGAGTTAGAATAACATAAAATTTGGAATTACTAAACTTATATCTCTATCTAAATGTGCTGTTTATTCAACTGCTGTTCGTTCAGCAATATGCAGCTTAATTTGAAATAATTATTTTCTAACACTTTGAAAAACATAATTGAGATAGAAGCAGGAAGCATCCAAGTCTTGCAGATAATAATAACAGTAATAACTAAAATACTAAAGAAAAGCTTTTTATGTGAATATTTTTATGTCTTAATCTCCGTTTGGCAATCTGTAGGTTTTTGTATTTAGCAAACATTCAGATTCTCAAGATCTTTTGAAACATTTCCTCTAATGGCAAATTTTAACACATTTTATGCTAGGTTATAGTATATCTGGTTATTGCATTTTAGAACCTATAGAGCCATAATGTATATAGTTACAGCCTCTGTAACAAATTATATTCAGAAATTCAGATAAGCTTACATTATTACTTGGTTTTGGAAGAAAATGTAGCCTAAAAGGAGGTAGTTTTTNAAAAAAAAAAAAAAGAAGGAACTGGTGTTAGACAAAACTTCCAGGGGTGCTTTACCTTGAGGATATTAACCAAAGACATCCTAATGTCAAGGTAGCTGTATATATCTTTCATTATGAATTATATCACATCACCTGCAATATTTGATGGATGCACGCCAATTAATGACCAGATGTGATGAAGACTACAAAAAATATGCATTTTTAAACTCCACTGGTAAAGCACTCACTTAAGATGGCATTCTTCTATGGCTTTCTCATATTTTGCTTGTAGCTCCTTGAACTTAAATATAGCAATTTCAAAATCATACCAAATTTTCCAAATGCTTACAGAAAGATATTTGGTCTTGTTATCCAATTAATAATAATTTATTACCAAGCAGTGTGAAATGGGCCAGAGAGATGGAAACAAACAGTATTTTTATTTTCTGTTAATAAGCATCAGCTTTTTTTCTAACTAACTTTTTAGCTATCATACTTTGGGAGACAAATGTTGACAGCTATTCTGCTGTCTACTCAAATCCAGGGAAATTGTTAGTCAAACCTGCAGGTAAACATGCACTGTTAATATTTGTGATGATGATGAGTTTAGGAAGGATCTTCTCTTTAGAGAAATCAGAATACCTCTGAAACCCTAACAAGGCAAGATCAATAGACTACATAGTTCAGAGTAATATTTAGTGTATTATTGTTGTGTGCACTGAGCTTGCTTGCTGTAGTGCTACCTCCAGTGCAAAGCAGTGTGTTCAGCAGGCAGTGTGGTGGGAAAACACACGAATTCTGGAGCAGGAGGAGCAGCCCCCGAGGAGCAGGCTCTGGGGAGGGAGCAGGAGGGGATGAGAGAAGAGGCTCTGAGCTGCCTGTGCAGAGTGAGTGCTTCCTCTCCCTGGAGTCCTGCAGCACCGCCCTGCTGTGCCTGAAACCCGGGGCCAAATTCCTATGCACTCAACAGGGCAGGAACTTCCCTTCATCTTTGTCCATCGTGAGGACAGCCATCATTACAGGGCCACGTTCCTGGGTCTGCTCGGATTTTATTCAGGCTGTACTCTAATAGGCAAGTGCCTATTAGAACCATTAAGGTCAGATCGCTGTAGCGACCCCCAGCTCCTGTTTAGTTTAATTTCTGAAGCAGGGGTAAAAAGATGCTGCAGTTCTACCAAAGGGATGGATTTGCTCACTTGCATCTTTGCCCCATTTGCAATAAGGAAATTTTTTTCTGAGAAAAATTCTCAGGGTTTTCTGTACAAAAGTGTTTCGTTTTTTTTTTTTAGTCCCTAATTATATAAGTTGTCTCATCTAACAGAAAGAGCTAAGCACTGACAATAAAACAATAACCAGCCTGATTTAAAACCTGTTTTCAATATAACTGTAAATTTTTTTCTTAAGGCCCCTTACTTCCTTGATAATTAGTTTCTGACAATTCATTGTTGTTTGTTTTCACACAAAGAAACCACAAATGTATAGACAGCAGAGATGGTAAGAAATGCTAAGTTTATCTAATCAATTTCTTGAATGTAATTTTCAAGATAACATTTTCATTAGAAATATACAGATAAGAGATAGAAATGCACATTTTCCATTAAGGCTTTTGCAGTATTTTTCCATGAGCTAATCACTCCCTCCCAAAATTTTTTTCCCAGTATAAATGTAAATTATTCTTTTCTTGATTTCATTCTATCATCCCCCACTTTACAGACTGGTATAATCCCTAAAAAATTATTTTTTATCTTTCTGATATTTAAATGTCACTTTTCAAATATTACAAAAATTAGCTTCAGTGAAAAGAAAACATACTGAAAAACATACTAATTCTACACATATTTTTAAGAGAAAAACCATCAGGATCTGCATCATTCTCTTTCCAGGTAATATTACCTTGCAAAATCTGAAGTGGTTTTGTTGCTTGTTGCTACCTACAGGCTTATTAGAGCTGACAACTCACATATGGGTGACCTGGTGATTCACTTCACTTCTTCTATTAGGTGTAGAAAAGGCAAGGAAGCAGTGCTGAATAGAGTACATGTGAATAATGATGCTGGGAAAATGTGGTATTTTACTTGAATGTCAAGTGTTGTATCCTCAAGCATGTTCATATTTTTTAACAAATTAAGAGTGCATCCTTTAGAGGAATGATGAATGTACATCATGAATTGGACAAAGGAAGAAGAATGTAAGGTTTGCAATTAATTACTCAAACGTGAAATTAAACAATTATCTTTTCACCGGGATTTTGTTATATAAATTTCAGCATAAACGCAGCATTCTTTTCTACCCTGCAACAAATGCTTTTCCTTAATAAAACTTGACTTTGGCAAGGATCAGTTGACTAATTTGTTCTCCAGCATCCCTGGCTTGAAATCAGAAGAAGACTAATGATGCAGTCAGTAGATACTTCTCAGTTTGTACAGGTTTACCCAAGGCATTGGACATCTGTTTATGAGAGATCACGCTGAGAAAATGCCTACATAGTGCCATCTTTCATCTTAACAAGTAGTGGAAATAACAATTAACATCCTTGATTTATAGATTTTTTTTTTGGATTTTTGTACAGTCTGTCAGCTATTATTTTCTTTATTATCCACAAAGGATACTGTTCCCTGTTAATTATCTTTGCTCCTGTGTTTTGAATTTGTACCTTATTCTGACTTGTATGACAGTGTTTTACAGCTAACAAGAAGCACTGCTCAATGGAAAACTAAAATGTTTTCATACACAGCTGCTAAAAAAGGACTTGGACAAAAATCTGCAAAATTTTATGGACTAAATTGTTCTCTGAAATTGGCTTTCAGTTTCCTTAGGTCAAAGATTTTGTCACTTTTGGTTTGTATATTTGACATTTCTTTGACAAACGAAGTTGGCACAGAACTGAGAAAACAAAACATTGGAAAACAATATGTCTGGTGTGAAATTTATCTTTGTTGATGAAAAAGTAGCTGAATAGGAAATGAGAACTTGCATTTTGCTTTCCTTTCAGATTCTAAGAGTTTCTAAACCACTCTTCGATTACCTGTAAAATATAACAATGACCATGTCAGTACTCATCATTATTCTGATAATGATGAAGAGTTTTGTGTGTATTTATGAGGTATATATATATATATGAGGCTATATATATGTGTATGCTTTCTTCTTGCAGAAAAAAAAAAAAAGTTCCTGTGTGTAGTCTGAATGTCTATATCTTTGCCTCCTGTTTTCAGTAATACAGATATTTGATATTTCCCACAAGAAAGCACAGATTGGGCCCTTTTGATAGGTATGTAGCACACTCTGCACAATTGTTTAATTCTTTTGAAATGCGTGATTTCAAAATATTTAACTCATAGTCCATCTGAGTTTCTCCTTGGTTTTCTGTTGCCAGATATTAAAACAGATATTAATTGCTGATAGATTAATAAATAATTAAATTTTATTAAACAATAAGATTATTTCACTGAAAATAACAGGACCTAACAGTATATTTGAAAACATTTTACTGACAATCATGAGGAGGAAGAACAAAATGATGGACTTTATATTTGCATAGATAGATGTTCATTTAGGAGAGAAAAGAAATATAGACCACATGAATACAGGAAATAGAGACTAAGTGAAGGCCTTAATTCTGTGAGTGAACATGAGAACATAAAAACAGCCTGCAGCCTGTAACTGCTTTAGTCCCTACTTTTGTATCTTTACATGAATATTTCAGCAACTATGTCAACATCTTAGTTTTCCTTCCCTCCTGAAAAAACGTTAAGCAAACTGTTGTGAATATGTTAAAACCAAGTATGACGGATTGCAAGTCATACAAAACATGGCACAGCTCAACTGTCTCATTTTTCATGAGTTTATTTTTTATCCTCATTGCATAGCTTACCTGTTTTCCCTACAGAACTACACTGCACCACTCTCCTTGGCTGTTACAGACACACACCATTAAATAAATTTTATTTTAAAAAAATTATATTTCAAACCAATAATTTTCACCATGAATAACACTGTCTGTGCTTGTTTCTCAACATTTTTTTTTTTTTAAGTCTAGACTAGATTTCTAAATACAGGCTTCAATGCCAAAATTACTGCTTATGACTCACTTAATGTACACAGATTTTACCAATGATCTTATATTCATACATATATTTGCAGAAGCAACAGACGACATATGCCAAAATAAATAGAGGAAATATTAACTGTATGGATGAAAAATAAAGCATTACTATTTCAGCACAATAGCATAAAATAATAAGAAAAAAAACCTAATTCGATGAATTTTTTTTGTTTTGTAACTGCATTCCTAGACAGTTATGCCATGCAATGACAGGTATGGTGAGAGGATTGTTTGTCAGCTAGTCAATTAGCTAGCTATTGTCTGTCAGTAGAGAAAAAGAGAGACCTTACCTCCGAGAGACCAGATGGTACAAAAATCTCACCAGTATCACAAGAAAGTTGCAGATTTAGTGGATAATCTAAACCAGTAAATTTTTTCCAAAATATTAGTTTAGTGTGCCTTTCAAGGATAAACATTACACACAGGTCAGTGAAAGGATCTTGTGTCCAGAAACCATGAATTTGAAGGTCACCCAAAGCTACTCAGACAAGGTACCTGTAGCTCACAATTGTGGAACGCCTGAAGGGAATGAATTATCCCATATTTTAATTTCTTGTTAAATTCTGAGGGGTTTTTTCAGCAAATCTTCTAATTTCTTAGGAAATACAACAGTCTCCGATCGCAAATAATTTCTTCCTAAATTCTCTTTTGTTTCACCATATTTTAATTTCTTAGAAAATAAAACAAGCTCTGATTGCAAACCATGTTATCAGCTAACATAAACTGTCAAATTCTTATGACTATATAGATCGTGTTAGCCACACAAAAACCACTACACCAGGAAACAGCTCCCACACAGAATTGCTCAAACTCCTGTTATAACTAAGTTTTTTAAAGACCAGTTTTCAGTGGCTGAAAATCTCTCTGTGCCTGAGGTGTTCATGTGAGGACCCAAACACTCAAAGCCTCAGTCCCACACGTAATTGGCAGCAGATATTTTTCCTCCTGTACTGCACACAGGCCTGAGTGTATCATGATCTGACTCTGCAGCAGCACCACCACAAATCTTTGGGCTTGCAGACCTAAAAGGCTCTTATGGTGCCAACAAGAATACGGACAGAGATTGAATAACTAAATTTCCTGCTTAATCCACCTTATCTGTCTCTTGCAAATATAAATATTTTTCTCTTCTCACTGAACCCCACATTTTTATTTTTCTTTTATTGACTTTTTAGATTCACTAAACTTTTTCTCACAGTATAGCTCACATTCAGACAGAGGAATTTTATAGCCATATCCCAGTTTTAATTTAAAAATCTTGCTATTTACACAAGCTGTTACAATGATTTTTTCAGTGCCTTGTTCAATTTATAAGATCCCTCAAATCCCCCAAATTTTGGCTGCAGAGAAATGTCACAACCCAAGGACTTCATCTTTCCTTTCTTCCCTCCTATCTCCTCAGGCACAAGGATTGCATTTTCAGACATGACCACCACGTGTGTAATAAATTCTCACTTCCTTTCCTACAACCTCAGAGATTTTTTTATAGTCTGTTTCACATTTCTTCTCTTTGGCCAGTCTCTGGTAATCTCTAAAAGTATCTACTGGTGTTTGGAGTTTAATCTTCGATCTTGCTTACTTCCACTCTTATTTTTGTGCTCTGTCTCAGTCAGTATGCTGTTGCTACAAGTTAATCTCCCATTACAGCCCCTCTTCAGATTGGCTTTGTGCTGTAAATCACAGAAGGCTCCCTGGCACTTAAACTGGGACATGATTGCAATTGAGTTAAACTTGCTGAAGCTCAGTTAATAGCAAACACAGCACCAGAGATGCTGCCTCGGTGCCTGACAGGGAGAAGTCACACAAATAAGATCTAAGAGGGAGAAGTCACAGAAATAACTGTATTTACCTTGGCACGAGGCACTCCCAGGAAAGGGCATTTGGGGTGGATCAATGACAGCATCGAGGTTTAGATCCTGCTTGCTACAGCGCTGGCTTTGACTTCCCTAGACCCCGATGACCCGTGCAGGGGAGAGGTAATTGATGACAGCCTGATACTGAGAGCAGCTTATAATATTCCTCTGGTCCAGCCACACAGGCAGCCTCATTTTCTCCTGTGTCTAGAAACCAGCTCACCTCAGACACCTGGGCTCACAGATTAGTGTTGCATGTGGGCTTTTTGGACACAATGATGCTCGATACCCTTAGCATGTCAATATCAGGGATAAAGGGTATTATTACTATTATTATTATTACAGTATTGACCGTACAGTTTTGGCAGTGCAGGAAGATTATCTCAACAGTCCCCTTTCTTTAGTTTATTTCTAAGCAATTTTCCAATAATGCTGTAACTCTAAGCCAGTTATAAATTTAGGATATGAAAAATAAAATAGTTTTTTCCTGATATGATGCATGACTGCAATCCAGTAATATTTATACATTAACCAGATGTATAATGATTTAGTTGGGCATATTTTATCTCATTTCTTTTAGGGATACCAATATACGTAGTCCTTACTACTTTTAAAAAATGTGTTCTTACTACTTTTAAAAAAATCTGTTCTAAAATTTTGCCCTTTCTTTTCCATTTCTCTTTTATCTAAGACATGCACTGTTTCCCTCTTCTTGAAGTTTCTCCTCTCAATTATTTTTATTGTTCTGATCATGCTTATAATGTTGTCACATTTCTAGAATCAACTGAAGTATAAGTTGCAAAGAACTAGTTTAGAAAAAAAGAATCTTTTTATGTTTGCTTGTTTGTGGACAATCTGGCCAAAATTCTTGGAATGCAGTCATTACTTTGAAGTGTTTAGAAAATAGATCAGCTCAATGCATTTTTGGTTACAAGTTGCCTGTATTTCTTAAAACTTTACCAAAAGAAGAAATCATTGCCAAGAGAGGAAACATAAATCTAATCCTGTCTTGCAATGGAGCTCTCTGTTACCTGTATTTGTAAGATATTTTTCCCCTCACAGGATCATAATATGTTGGGGGTGTGTGGGGGAAAAAGTCCATAGAGAAAGAGAGGCTTTACATTGAGTAACAGCGTTTTAGAGAACTAAACTTCATAAATTCAATTGCATGTGTAATCCTTTCTAAAGATTTCCAGATGCTGCCTGGGAATAATTAGGCTGAATGTGGCATTTAGATAAGTAGACTTGGTTTAATTTATCTGTACACATGATCACTCTATACCCCCTTTGTCAGTCTGCGCCATCCTTGTGCATTTTAAGCACACATATAACCAAAGGGGACTGAGCAAAATATCTTTCACTGATGCTCCCTCCCAATATTCCCAGAAGCTGACAGAAATACCGGGTTTAATTCTGTTATCATCTGAACCTTGACGCAAAATCCAGCAGAGATTTCTCCCAGGTTGCTGCACTCAGCACTTTCCATTGATGTGCCCATGCAGCTGAGAAAGACTGAGGGGAACTGGCGCAGTGAAACACAACCTGGTGCATCAGCCCTTTCTCCCTCTCCCTGCTCCCCAAAAAGCCCTCAGAGAAGGATGAATGACAATTAGAACTAGCTGAATGGGCCGACTAAAAACTTCAGGGACTCATGGGAAACTCTGGCTTTGTTATTAATGGCAGTGTCAGGAAATCAATGAAGATTGCAAGTTTCACCCGGTAATATCCTGGACTACATTCCTCTCTGGCAGTTTTACATGTTACTCAACACAGCTGGCCTCTACTTGGGTACCATGCCAGCAAAAGCCTGCAAAACCCTTCAGCACTGCAAAAGAACATTTTAACAGATGCATCATGTCCTGCCCATAGTCTAGAAGGGTTGAAAAAGCAGCATTCATCTTTATGAGACCCCTTGCTGGCTCCCACATACACACATGCATGACCCAGAAAGCAGCCTAAGACTTTTTTTCCTCTTTCTTTTCTTTTTTTTTTTTTAATGAATGGATTAGCCACCAATAACTTAGAGGAAGACAATCTGCCTTTCTCATTTTCTTCCCACACGCACTTGCTACTTTAGATTCAAAAAGGAAATGAGCAATAACAAGATGTTTTTCTACTGGCGTTATGTAATTAATACAGGGAAATTCCCTGACAATGTAATTGCTATAATGAGAAATATCAGAACAGGCTTACATGTTGACACTGGTTCTTGAATTCACCAGTTTGTGATACTCTTGCTCACCAATATACAGAAGGTTTGACAGAAATGGCTGGCCTATTAACTCACCCTTGGAGGGAAGTGTCTTACACTTCCCATCCCGCTTGTCAAGAGGCATTTGCAAGTCTTAAAATGCGTTTAATGAATTCTCTAGTGCTTGCACATTCAATTTCCATCCTTTCTTTTTAATCTTTAGTGATTTTAGCAGCAATGTCCTGGGAACCATTTTGGTACAAAAACTCTAATAAGGAAAAAAGCAGGGTGACATTTAATTAACAAAATTAATTAGTGCTAAATAGTGAAAGAGCATTCTCTAGCCATTTATGAGACAACAGCTGAGAATGGAGGAATGCTGGGGATGACAGCTGGAAATTGCACTCAATTAAAAATTAAAGCACATTCTGAGACTACGAGGGGGAAAAATAATTTCCACACTCAAATTTTTCATGATCTGAAACTTCTCTGATCCTGATATCATAATGGAGGTTATCAACTCTTTTTGAGGTGCCACCCTGACAATTTTCCACTGCAGATATAATAGCCTATATAGGGAATTTAAGGTTGCTAATAATAACCTTGCTTTTATTTTGTGGCCCTGTAGAAAGACTCTGCAGGACCTCTCCTCCACCACAGATATTTTGGAATGGAGCTTGGTATTCTCATCATGTAATTGAATGTGAAGTTCATTGAAAGTAGGAGCCAAAAAGAATCAGTTACATCCTCCAGTCCCACTAATTAGATATTGTATAGTTCTTGACCACTTTAGTTCTATGAACCAAACAAAAAGATGTTCTTAAATGGTAAAAAGCAGCAAATATGTTTCATGGTAGGGATTTTTTATTATTATTTTTAACTCACTTCTGCTTATTGCTCTAAACTCTCTGTGAGATAAATTCAGGGAATAAATCCTGCTATATAATCTTAGCTTGCTTTTTTTCTTTATTTTTTTAGCTCTGATGTTTAGTACTAAACTATCTAAAGCCAATGTATTGTAAATTAAGATAAAACTGCAGTCAAACAATATATTGCCTGTAGGAAGTGGTGATAAATGATGCTAACATACATACCGGGTTCTTCAAAGGCAAAGGGCCACAAAGCTGTACGTGGAGTCTCTGCTCATGCCAAATTGTTTGTCCTTGTTTCTGGAAACCAGGCAAGGCAGGTTACCCAGCTGCCCTTGAGCATTCATACAGGCTTATCTCTTTCAAGACAGACTCTCATTTTCTCCGAAAGATTTTTTCCTTCACAGGAAGGAATGTCCTGCCTGGCTGCATCTTTATCCCTCTGAAACAGAGGTCTCTGAGCCCTTGTCCTTGGAAGGTAAAGTTGCACACAGCCTGGACAGTCAACCTGTTCCTAAGGACTGACATATTCTTTATGTGTCCTACTAATGACCCTATAACTTAAAGCCCAGCTTTAGTCAGTTTGCTTTGCCTGTTTCTGTTCAGGAAAGTCCACATCAACCTGGAGCTCCTTCTCCTTAAAACACCTGCATCCAAAATTGTCATGCAAGTTCTTGAGAATGCCTTTGATTTTTTTTCTATAATCAAGATGGATAATTATTTTAAGACTCGTAATTTAATTATTTTTATTTTTTAAGCTCTGTTCTACAAAAAGCCTTTTTTAAAAATACTGATTTTAGTTGAAACCTGAAGGAATTATGAAGATATTCTCTAAAGAGATGGTGCACATTAGAATGTCTAAACAAAACTCCAGTCTATTAGTTATTGGCAAAACTAATTACAGCAGGATTACTGAATTTATAAACCAAGAGAAAAACCACAGAGATGGGGAGCTGGGGATTTTAGATAGCCACATGAAATACACATGCAATATACCCAAGTGTGAGCGCTCACATTTTGATGATGTTCTTTCCACAAGACAAATATAGAACCAGGCATGGGGTTCACTCAAATTAATGGAGAGTAACATTCTAAAGGAAAAATACACGTAGTTTATGATCTAGATGACATGGAAAAATCATTTTCCACACTAAAAAGTATTCTGAAGACTCTGAGCCCAATAGTTTAAATCGCGTCACACTTGTTCCCTTAAAATTTATTCCCTTTTATTTTATTCTTCTTTAATGCAAGATTTAGAAATATTTTCAGGACTTATACTTGTTTTATGACTAAAATGTTGTACTTGACCTTGCACAAATTTATAAACCTGAAAAACTAGATACTTTTAGTACAGTTGAATAATTTTACTGTTTGCAGGACGGGCTCTACATGTACATTTAGATACTTATGTAGAGAGGTTCCTGTGGCTTTCTTCGTCCTCAGTGGGAAGTATTCCAAACTGAAAATATTGGTCCAGCTTACATAATTTTCTAAGTCAATAAAATTATTGTGTAAGTACATATGTTTTATGTCTATACTCTTTTACAACTCTGAGTTGTTCAAAACCTCTAAGGGGACATGAAGTCAAAATCAAATAATTACTGAAATCAGTGAGGGTCTTTCCACTGCTCTCAGGACTGAACACAAAATTTAGAACTCAGGAACAGTTTTTTTTATTTGTCTGCAGATCAATACTTTGTTAATTTTTTACTAATGTTTACTAATGTTAATAGTACACTACTCAGATTCCTTCGCAGATACTCTCATTTTTCAAATGTCTTCTGTTCTGATACTGAGAAATAATGCAAAACCATTTTTCCAGCACAAAGAGAACAGTGTGACTAGCTCTTAGTTCAGTTATCTACCGAACACTGAATCTCAGTGTTGTTACACATTCTCTTGAGAGCATTTCTTCAAAAAACAGAAAAGAACTTTCCCTAGTAAATGCTCATTTATTATTAAGTGCACACTGGAAGATTCATTAATGAATATTTGAGAAATGTTAATAATGTATCTTCCATACTTCTTTTATCTGGAAAGAAATGTTTCCTAATTAGCTACATGAGCCACCATATATTCTCCAAAGTGCTATCAAAATAATTTGGGATTTACTGTATTTTCAAAGACATAACAGTACTATTTCCGATTAAAAAACAACAACAAAAAAAAAACAACCAAAACCAAAACAAATTAAAAAACCCCACAAAACAAAACCAACCAAACAAAAAACCCCAAAACCCAAAAGACCAAGACATGTGTTAAGGATGTTCTTGTGAATGCTTTGAGCACTGTGCTAAGGAAGAGGTTTGTTCACCATCCAGGGGTGGTTTGTGAGTGCAACTCATTAGCCAGTTTCTTATGGTCACCTGAAAACCCTCATGGAGTGGAACTATCCCACTGGGAATGCAGCAGTAGGGTAGTAAAAGAATATACATTCTTTGAATTGTAGACCTTGATTCTACATGTTTAAGGTTGATTAGGAAGACTGCCATCAAACAGTATATGAACATGTTTAGTTTATGAACATTCCTAGAAATATCACACTTGAACAGTGGGTACAAAGGTTAAGCACTTGTGTTTAAATTTAAACGTTGCAATCAGTTTACCATACAATAAACTATTCTCATAAAAAAAACAGAAATAAATAAGTCCTGTCCCAGACTCAGATCAAATATCTAAATTCATACAAATCTTAATGAAAATGTAGTTTGACTGAGAAATACTGAAATTTAAAAATCACATCTGTAACCATCAGTCTTTGCCTGCGAGAAGGTAAACCCCTGTTGTGGCAACTGTTGATTAAAAATTATACATAATTCAGCTTAGCTTCCCCACCAGAGATGTGCAATGGAGAAATGTGACATAAAATAAGGTCTTGTACTTACTTTCTTTCTCTCAAATACAAGAAACAGAAAATTTTGTGGGATACCCTCTGTAAGGTCCTGACATGTGTTTAGTCTAACATTTCATGATAATAATGAATTGGTGTCCATTGCTGAAAAGAAGATTGCAATGGGACTTACACCCCAATGTGCCTTTTTTCCCTCTCTGCCGTAACCAAAGTGCTCTAAAGTCTGACTCCAGCAGACTGCTTTTTTAATGAATCCTAAGCCAGCCATCTTTAATTCAGAGTTATTAGAGCTGGAAGTATTAACCTGATTCTCCTGAATCACCAATCAGTAAGTGACTGAATACCCATTTAGCAGCTGTGTCTCTCGGCACCCATCAAAGGGTTCAGAGTCGCTTTGATGGTGTCAGCACTTCAGCCCACACCTTTATCAGACAGGTTTGCAGTGGGCACAGAATCTGCCACCAAAATGTATTAACCCTACTTTCTCAACCAGTTAATTACACTGGCTTAAGGCTACCTCTTGATTCTTTTGTCAAAGCTAAATTTAGCAAAATTAAGAACGTGAATATACTTTACTTTTGTTCTGTTTATCTGAATAACTCTGACTGCTCCCTTAGAGACTTATCTGAGAAGCTTTCCATCCTTCTCTGCCTTTGATCAAAGGCTGTCAGAATTTGCTTCATTTACATTTCAGACCCCCTGATTAAACCATGTCCTTTGGGTTACGAAGTATTGTTGGATGACAGAACTAAGACAAACTGTTCTAACTTCCTCATTGCATTGTCGTACTTCAAGATTTTTATCACCCTGTTATTATGCCTCTCCTGTATCCGCATGCCTGGCAAAGGAGCTTTCTTGCTGCAGAAGTACTGATAATCTCTGGGTTTTAGGACAATAAATGACTCTCAGTCCTATGGATATCATTCCTGTTAAGAATATTAGTGTAAAGATAACCTCCTGACTACTGGAAGCATAATTCTTTTCCCAATGTTTTTTGTGCACAGTATCCTATGAACAGCACCAATGACAGGTTTAATTTAGAAGGGATCAGCTCTTTGCAATTGATAGCTACAAAGCCATTCAGTCCAAATAAAATCAGTAACAAGAAGACTTCTTTGGCTGGTCCTACAGCATGTTCTTTGTTTCATGCTGTTAACAATGAGCAAAGTTCATGACATGACATTTCATCAACTAAATCTGTGTCCCTCTTAAAATCCTGGGCTTTCAACAGAATTCCCTTTCCCTGAGAAGGATTCAGTTAAGCTCTTATTAAACTCATACAGTGTCACAGACCACTGACAGAATAAACCTCAGAAGCCTAATTTGGCTTTGTTCTTTCCCTTCCTCTGTCTTCTGGAGCAAGTGTCTTCCACTAGGAGCCTTACAGTTTTGCTGGCTTTGACAACCAATATCTTGGTACAAGATAAGCACAAAGGTGGGAAAAACACATAAGTGCAGTCTCTTCTACAGCACTGGAAACACCAACTGGACAGTTCAGTGCTTGGCTAGAGTTCCATAGAACTGCTAGGAAAAAACCAGACATGATATTTTGCTGCCATTACTTCTGGTGCCATGCGCTGTGAGCTGGTTTCTAAAATCAGTTTTTTCAGAGGACACTTAGGCACTTGATTCCTTTGTTTTCCTTCTGCCTCTGCATGAAGTTTAAGGTTATTGTAGCCAGAAAACCGCCCTGTTTCCTTTTTGCTTATTGTCAAAAACTGCTGCGGGATAAATATTTACTAAAAGGAATGAGACTCAGGTCTCTCTGACACTACTATGTTCCACATTTTTCTAGCTTTTAATTTTTTGTGTGTGTGAAGTTTTTTCCCCCTCTAGATTTTTGTATCCTGCTACTAGTCATTCTTGATAGCCATGTTGAAATTTAAAATGGTTTACTTTCTGTATGGAAAGTGAATGAAACTGTCTCTTAAGTTGAAAGAAAATAATCCTTTCAATCACATGTCAAGAGACAGAGTGACTGATTGTCAGATTTGTGTTGATTTTTCAAGACTTTTTAATGCTTTCAGCTCTTAAATAATGCTTATAAAATCATTAGGGTTCTCTACAATGCACACTGCAGATGCAGTATAAGCAACTGAATACAACTTTTGAATTTGCTTTTCTTGGTAGTTACAAAAAGGAGAAAATGTGAAAATGCTTTTACTACCTTTTTTGTTTGGTTTGTTGATTTTTGGGAAGAGTTCTATACTTTGGAGCCATTGAAAGGCTACCTTCTTTCATTCCTTCTTTACTTAAAATTTGTGTTTCGATATTAGATACAGAAAAAAGAAGCACATAAATAAATATATAATTATAATAACTGGATAAACCATTCCAGGGTAATATTTTCATAATTACTTAAGAATTTATAAGGAGGACAATGACAAATATTATACTATGAGGCTAAGGTGTTGTTACGCCATTAGCATCATCTGATACTTACAAGGACAGGGAGGTTGTCAACAATTAATCAAATTAGGAATGCAAATAATTATATAATTATTGAACTGTAGGCTCTAGGCAGATTAGTTTGGCTTAAATTTATTGAGCAGTAGAATGCACTATTAAAGTTGCACTAAAGATGCAATCTAGCCACATCACATTAACAGTATGCATATATTTGTCTCAGAACCCTATGGCAGAAATCACTCTTCAGCTTCCAAAAATGAGGAAAGGTTCCCTCTCAAGTTCAGAGGCAAAGAGTGTGGTTCTCTTCAGAGATCATCGTGTGCACTCTCTGGGCTCTACAGAGGTATGGACCCTTTCATTTGGGAGAGCATTTCATAATTCTTGCTCCTTCCATTTCACTTCCATATTCACCCAGAATATTCCACTCTAATATACAGATACTTACATTATTATGGTTCCTAAAAGAAATTATAAAAGAGGGCTCACCACAAAACTGTAAGTACATGTGTATGAATACTAATGATACTGCCTCATCCTTTCTTCATAGGCAGGGGAACAATGTGAAAAAAATACCCAAGAGTAAGAAAAACAGCAGCTCACAAAATGGATAAAACCTCACTTAACTGGGAACATCTAAGCAGCAATGGATGCTGTCATAGAACTCTGCCAGACTACCATGCTTAAAAGTGGCACCCAAATTGCAGGCAGAGTGCAGAGAATCCTGTAAGATGTGACCTGGATTTGGTGAGAAAGCCTTGCTGCTTTTTCTCCTGAATGGGTCAGGTGGATGTGTCAAGTACAAGCAGCAGGGTATGAGGATACCTAAATGCACATTTTGATCATAGACAGTCAACTGTTAATAATTTTTTCATTATTTTCATCTAAATTCATTTGAAAAATGACCAGTGGAGTATGTCCACTGTATAGAAATTGACTATAATGCAGCAGTGAAAAGATAGATTCACTCTAATTTATAGATTAGACCACTAAATGAGTGAGATAAATATTTACACAGCATGACCTGGCATTCTGTGTCAGTGAACACAAGTATAAAGTAAAAGGATGTCACTACTGGAATACAGCCAGATAATTTCATTTATTGTAGTCTCACAGTTTCACTACCCAATCAAAATTAAAATGATACTTAATAGCCAACAATGCGCAGTGACACTGACATGTGAAAATTAAGTTTCTCACTTTCACTTCAAACAATTTTTCATTTTTCTTGCTATTATATCAAAAAGGAGCCTAGTTAAAATGAAATCCCTGAGAACAAAAAAATGCTCTCTGTCTTACCAGTTGGAAAGGGTGAGGGTCTCTTGTGACTGAGTAAAGAAATGGCATTTTTTGCCTACTCCCTCACCCTGAGAATAAATTCTCATTGTTTTTTAAATGTTACAGAGTTTGTCTGCTTTAAAATAGCTGCTTTAAGCAGGTGATGTGTGTCAGTTCAAGAAGAAGCAAGTGAACCAAAAATCCCAGGGCATTGCAGACATTCAAGAACATGAGTAACAAACTCCAGTCACATAAGCTGTGCCAAACAGAAGGAAAGGTTTCTTGAGTTTAAAGATGTTTTCCAAAACTTTTTTGCTTCTATTTTCCAGAAAATGATCCGCTTCTCCTTTTAATATGGTAACTAAAAAATGTAATTTGTTTTGATTATTAAAATTGTCCCTGAGTCCCAGTACAGCTCAAGCAGATACCAGAGCATTCCAAAAGAGCTTCAAAGACATCCCAGAGCCTTGCTCGATTTTCTCCTAGTAAGCCTTAAGGTACAACAAAGAGTAGGGAGAATTCAAGAAAAGAACCACATTCCTGCTATCCTCCAGATCTAGGCTCTGTTCCTTCTATTTGAGGACCAGGTTGAAACTCACATGCACTTGTGCATCCTTGAGGAGCAGACCAGACTCGTTTCCAGGTGAAGATAGGGGGCATGAGATGGAGAGGAAATGCCATCTGCCTCTCTGGAACTAGGATCGTCAGTTTTATGGATACCAAAGTTGGCACAAATCAAAAGGATTCTTCTTCTGATGAGGTTTCCCTGGTGAGAGCTGAACAATTTTTTTTCTTCATTACATGGATTGAGTGAAGAAAAGGTGCTCCTACACCTGAAGTTCTACGATGGTTAAGGATTAGTTCTCAGTAGTAATTAACACACTCCCTTAGGTTTTGGGAACAAGGAGAGACTCCTGGACAATCTCTGTGGATCTGCATCTATCATCTGCTTATGGATCTTAGTTCCTGATAAGACTGAAGGCTTTTGGCATCCCAGCTATAAACTGTGTGGCGAGTCTTGGACCGGTACATTCAACATGATTATGCTCCAGAAACTACTTGGGAAAACAAAGTTCTGGCTTGCAAACCTGTCACTGTTTCACATATCACTGGAATTAAATAAATTACTTCTCCTGGGGTTTCCTTAATTTGCTATAAACTCCTTCCTGCAGAGAAGTTTGCAAAATAATTTTTAATGGCAACTTGTGAAGATTATTTTTAACACTAACACTAGAAAAAGTAGGCCATCTTTTATTCTGTAAAAGATTAGCAATGTACCTCAAGTGCAAATACACCTGGTTTCATGATTTAATTTCTAGTAATATTTCCTTCACTCTCAATTGTTCAAGAACAAACACACTATTGATAATTGAGCTGTAATGGTGAAGGGATGTGCCCACCATACCCTTCCAATGTATAAACATAAATTATAAGAATAAGATTCTAACCTTAAGCAGATAACAATTGGTATGAAAGCAATTTGCTTTAAAAATGAGTGAATATAGATACAAGAATCAGAAATAACTACATTTGCCTCTATTATAGATTACTTTTCTTCATGATGTTTGAAAAGTGCTCTCCATTAAATCCCTCCATTACAGAATTTTCTCAAATTTTCGTTTTGTTTGCAATGCTCCCTCTTAGACTGGATGCTTGGCTTTTCTTTTCCACAGTGAGGCATCGGGACCATTGCCTCAGCTCTTACCAAAGATTCTTGCTCCAAGAACCCAGTGAGGCAGAGGAGTGTTCTCTTTGTTAGCAGGTCTTTGCTTACGGAAGTTTTTTGTCTGTGAGGAGAGGTTTGAGTTGAATGGAAGGAAACTTGGAAAATTGGTTTGTTCAGTCTTGAAAAGAAAAAATGAAGACATGTGTATAATCACACCCATAAAATGTTACTCAGAAAAAGATGGTAATAAATTACCTCCTATATCCACTGGAGAATAAGGTGAAAGTAATGTGTATAAAATACAGCAACAGAGGTTTAACTTAGATGTTATTAGAGACTTAGCACTGAAAGAAGGAATTAAGGAAGTGGAGGAATCCAGATTTTTAAGGTCTGGTTAGGCTAACATCAGCCAAAAATTGTTCAGCTATAACTGCTCCTGTTTTAAGGGAAATACAGTAAAAGACAAGATAGGGTGCTTTTCAGCCTTATTATCTCTTTTACAGTCTTCTTAAAATCAAAATATTTTTATTTGAACATTTGTTAGGTTCGATGTGTTAGGAAAATATGAAATAAAACTTTTTTTTTTTAGACAAATTTCAAAATAATCGGTTAGATAGCCACATAAAAGAACCCTAATCAAGCTTTCAGTAAAGGTTTTTGGTGTGGATGAACCCTCATTTTTCACACAAACAATTTTGCTCAGCCAGATCTGAAACCAAGTTAACTGTTCATTAATTCTTTCTCAGACAGTTTCTAAAGTCTGTATGACAAGTTTCCTTGGTAACAGCAGCCAGCATATTCCGTGACACCTAGCTATTAAACCAGACAAAAGCATGGATCCTGAACCTCCTGCCTCCATCCTGGAGAAAAAGGAGAGGCTAGAGGCAAACACAGTCCCTGGCCTGTGCATGATCCTGGACCAAGCACATGGCTCATGCACCTGATGTGTCCTACAACACCCTGCAAATGTGTACAGCAGCTCTTGGATCACCTAATGTTTGCCACTGCCTTTTGTCCCTGCTATGAGTTTGCAGGAAACTGTGTTGGAGGAACTTCTGAAGTAAAAAGTTTGTCCCAACCGCTTTGCACTCCTGCAAACTCTTAATCCAGCCAATATTTATAAGAGAAAAATGCTTTACTGTTTTCATTTTTAGACTTGATGATCCCATTGTTATTTTTGATTAAAGAACATCCCAGATATTTCAGTCATTAGCAACTTCATTGTGCTAAATGCTGTTTAATAGAGATCCAAGGACAGAGACAATCTAACTGTATTAACTTCAATCCCAGATCTGGTTCTCTATTTGCTTCATCCACTCACTGTGAGAACTGACTTCTTTCTTTCTTACTCAACTAAACCATTGTAACAGGTATTCATGACCTGATAGTAGAGACCACAGCTAGAAGGAGATGGAAATCTGTTTCTTGAAAGTGAAGGAATTCAATACCTACCATGCTGGGAAATTTTTCTGAAAAAGAGTGTGCTGAACCAAGAAACCCCTGCAGCTGAAGGTGATTTTCCGGTGATGGGTTAGGGCAGTGCCCTCATCAGGGTGAGGGAGCACAGCAAGAACAAAGGAAGCTGAATTCTGCTCAACAATAAGGGCAGTGTTTATTACAGACAAACAGCTACATCAGCTGAGAGAATCAACTGGCTCTGTAACTGTTTGTCCCTGAGTTAATCAAAGAAATGCAAATACTCTCTTCCTGAGGTAGCCGGACCAATATTGGGAAGTAGCTCAGCTCAGTGTAAGGGTATTAAAACTGAAAAAGGAATGAATAAGTGTATTTTGCATTATACATTTAAGCCTCCTCATGCAAAGTATCGAAAAGAACATGATCAGAGGGGACACTGGACTCAGGATGAGAGAAGGTGATCTTACCATGAAAGCATGGTGACCTGAAAATGAAATAAACTTATTCAGTTTGTTGTTCCTGCCCTGCTTATGGAGCTGTGGAAGTATTCGATATCAGATATCAACTCCTCTACAACATGGCTAAAAAATTCCTCTTAAATGTTGTTTAAAACTGAAATCTTGCTGGTTTTTCTACAGAAATGTTAATTCTTAGGCACATCTACTTCTCTAAGACTCTATTTTTTATGAGGCAGAACATCCTGGGATATGAAGAATAGTGTCTCCTTAGTCTGATTCTTTCTGCCCTACTGATTTCAACATCGATATGCATGTCATTTCAACACTGTGCTTGGCAAGGAAGTTAAGAAAGATTAAAAGGCATCTTCCTGATCTCCAATTACGTATATTTAAATATACACTTGACACAGTGTATTAACAGGCAAAAACCTGGAATTGTCAACAGCTGAAAAGCCTGATCATCAGAATAATGCATTCCAAATTTCTTTTATGCATTTTCTGTGGGCAAAATCAGACTTCAAAGAGCAAATAAGAACTGATGCTGGATTTTATCTCTTTTTTTCCCCTCAGATTCTTTTCCGAGATATGGCTTCTTTCATATTCAAGTTTGCACAATGAATAGCAATTTTGACTCATTACTGTCTCAGTTGCTGGGGCCCATATTATTCTTTAACTTCAAAATCATATTACCTTCTTTTCACTGCCATTCCTAACCATGGAGACAGAATGTGTCAAACTGATTTATGCCTGGACACTTACCTCAAGAGTGAGTTATTTTCCCAAGCAAGTAGGCCAGTATAACATGCAATCTTTTAAAATGTGGAAGCAAAAATAAAATTATTTAATTGCAATTTTTTATGTTGTAAATAACATGTTTCATACCCACATATATGCCCTAATTACATGATCTTCACCAATATCCTCAAAGATGAAAGAGTATCAAAGAAATGCAAAAGTCAGGATTTTTTTGTGGTGGTTTTTTTTTGTTTGTTTGTTTGTTTTCTTGAGTATATGCAGATCACATCTCAGTAAATTGCATCAAACTAACAATAGAGACAAACATTATTCAAATGACACCAGTAATCCTGTACAAAAATGGCTTTACTCACTACGCTTAATTGACAAGAGATCCATGGAGAGGAATTACTGATGAGAAATCAAAACAAAAATCTTAGGAGAGAAGAACTAAGGAAAACTGGAGACACAATGTGTTCCCTGAAAAGGGGAATTAGGAGCCGATGCAGTGAAAGAAAGCAAATTTTGTCTTTCTTGTCACATCTGGTGACATTCTTGTCCCATTCTAGGACTGAAGGAAAGGAAGGATCATTGTGCTCATGAGAAAACAGGGAAGAAAACCATTTCTCAGTTTCCTTGGTCAGCAGGAGGTGGTGCTTGGCTCCAGGAAGATACCAAACCATTTATACCATTTGCTCTCTCTACTTCCCCTGGAGTAAAACAAGTCCTCAGTCACAGAGATCACCCCTCCTGCCCTTGTTTTGCAGCTTCACCAGTAGCTGTCCAAAAAAAACCAAAAAATAGTTCTGCCACAGGATATTCCACAATATCTTTTAGACCAGTCTTGTCAAGCTTAGAGTTAAGGCCTGAGAGGAAGCTTAGCACAAATGTTAGCCCTGGAGCAATCAACACTTTGGGGTAATGCCCACCAGCTTTGTTACTAACGTAGCTTTTTGTTTTGTTGCAAAGTGTGTTTAAGGTACAACTCTCATAAATAATTCCTATTAAAAGGGATTTTTAAATGGTGGTTAGTAGGTGAGGCACTCGGGGAGAGTGATGGCAGCTGTCAGATGTGACAGGACAAGGAAGGTCTGCACTTTTATTTGCAGGTGTGGAAAAGAGGTACTTCTGTTAAAACAATCAATTATGGTGGCCTTTTTTGATGCTTTCAAAATTAATGTACTGCAGCTGGCAGGAGACAGCTCCATGCACTCTGAAAATGGCAGATGTGAAGTTTTCAGAAGAAGCAACGCCCTTGACATTGAATTACCCTGAAATTGTCCAAACTGTGAAAAGGCCTAGGAGGAATGAACAGAAAGCTCAGCTAGCTGACAAAACTGCCTAAAATTCTTTTCTCTTCTTGAAGAACTAGGAAGTGGGAACATGGCAACTGTCTAACAATGTATTTTAGTTTTGCTTCTACAGCACAATGGTACTAACTTGGTTAGACCTTAAGCAAAGATTAACCTCCTGCAGTGAGAGGGAGAGTCTATGCAAGAAGTGGAGTTTATTGTCCGCTTCTGTTCATCGCATCATGAGGGTGCTGAGGAAGTCTATGAGTGCTAGAAAATTGCTGCCTTTGTTGGCAGCATATCATTGTATATTACAGATATACTGGCTAATGTCTGGAATTGTTTCTGACATTTAAACAGATAGGTAACTAGTTCAATAGGCAGATAAAGCACAGACTGTGCTTTATCCTGTGGTTATTATTTTACGAAAGCAACTTATTGTATCATCTTCCCTACTTGCTGATGGGAAGTGTGCGAAGACTGGAGGAAGATGATGGGCAAAACAAACGCAAGCGTTCTCATGCGACTGTGAGTCTCACAGGATACAGAGGCATCCATCAGCACTGATCGAAAGCTGCAATTCTCTGATTTGAAATAATTATGGAAGTACATGAAAGGGAACTCTTGAATCACCTGGAAATGAGGGGACTGAGGGGGTTGGGAGGTACAAGGCAGCACTGCTCACAATGGAAGAGTTACTGTTTTCCCAATGCACCCTGTCAGAGCTTTCCAGAAGAGATGAAGTGGTGTGTCCAGCACAGAATGATAGCACTAGTTTAGGAACCATAAAGAAAGCTCTAGTTAAGGAACCATAAAAAATAAATTGGAGGGAAACTATGCAAGCAATTGATGGGAGTTTGTGGCATTGTAAGCAAGCCAGTTTCAGTCACGTGTCCAACACAGATAAAAACAGTAAAGAAGAACTAAGTTCTTGGATAAACCAATGGAATTATGGGGTCTATATACGTTAATAACTGCATGAGGGGAGGTTTGTGATTTCATTTACGTAGCATTTCATCTGTTTAGTATTTATGTGAAACAGGTAGGTATGGGATTCCATTATTCTGCATTTATTGATGTACTATTTACAGTATTTACTACATTTTGGTGTCTCTTAGGCTTATCTTTGTGTCCTGAAAAATTACAACAGGCAGATTGGTAACATATGCATGGTTTGTTGATGAATCTGAAGGTGTTAAGTTTTATGATCTCTACCCTTTCATCATTAGCAGTTGTGATTTCTGCAGCAAGATTATGTTCCCTGCTGTGCTGCAAGGTCATCATACAACACACCTTTTCGTACAATTTCATACCATAAAATTTTTCATTTTCATTTGTTTCCATCTGCTCATCCACTTTCCCTGAAACTCCCTAGAATCCCAAAGCTCCAAATATCATTCAGGTGAATTCTTTCTGCCCTCCAGCTGGCATTGCCACTATTACTATTTATATTAAAGTACATTGAGTAGATAGAGGTTCTGCCCAGATATTTTCTGCTTGTGTAACTCACATCTGCCCTCTCACTTGCTTACTCACGACAATAAAATTGCAATGCACTTCTTCACTGAATTTGCACAATGTTTAAGCCATCTCCTCTTCCCCCAATGAAGAAGCTCCTAAATAAAAATGTCTCCTTTAAATTAAAGTTTATTTATCCTCAACTATCTTTTGGCACAAAAATGTAATAATATCTGGAGTAAATGTTTTTATTTAGACCAGTTAAAATTTCACAGCACTCTCTTTTGTGTCTACAGTCTCTCTCCTACATCAATCCCTCTTTGTCCCACAGTTTGCACCAAGAAAAAAGGCATCTAGACACAGATTAGAACTAAGTCACTACAGACATAGAAGTTAATGACTAATATTCCTACTTGTTACAGACATACTGGATGACTATTACCCTTCCTTTCACTCTGTTATTAATGGCCTTATTAGGAATGCAAATCAATGTCCACTATGTAAAATGGAAAACACAAAAATCAATGCATGTCCTGTTGCATATGGTTTAGATGCAGACTTTTTCTTCATAGTGTCACAGGTTCAAACCAAACCTTGAATACCAAATTAACTTTAGATGTTTAATTTACTTATATATTTCTCCTGTATATTTTTATATTTGCTTCTTATGTATTTTCTTTTAAAAAATACAGACCAGAATAAAAAAATAGCTCTGTAAAAGAGGCTCATAAATGCTATTTGTAAATACAGAGCAAACTATTCACAAGCAAATCATGGGCTAGGCTGGAGAAAAACCATGATGATCTTGGTTTTTAATTTATTATTTCAGTCAAAGTTATAAAGCCCATGTCCAAAATTCTGAAGCTACTTTCTTTTTCCTGTTGATACATCAGGATCAAAGTCACTGTTGTGTCCACTGACACTTTCAGTTACCGGAGAACTGCTTTTATTTCTCACAAATGGTCCTGAAACCTTTGCAGTTGTGAGTGATATAGCATAGGTCCCTTCCATTTTTTTAATCACTGGGAATCACCTGAGATTAGAACCCCTTAGTAAATGACTCATAATCAAAGGGGGTGAAACAGTATCTCAGATCCTCAACCAAACTAATGGTCATGATAGAGAAATCATATCTTCCTCCAGAATTCTTCTAGAGAATTATATTTTTCATATTTTATCAGCTTTCCCTTCCTTTATTTATTTATTTTCAAATAAAAAAATTGTCTGGATTTTTATATAACCGTAAAATCCTTGCTGAAAATTAACTGCTATATAAATTGCATATAAATCTATAAATATATAAAAATATGAAAATATGTGCATGTCTGGTTTTCTTCCATTTATTTTGCATTTGCATTTATTTTGCTCCTAAATAGTAGAGAGAACTCTTAAGGCTAAATAATGCCTTATTCACGAGTAAAATTTCTTGGCAGCTGAAATGTGGAAGTACAAGTATCACAACATTGATCATTTTATTTCAATTTCTTACTGATAGTGTAAAGGAGAAAAAGAGAGAAGAAACACAAGGAATAGACAAAGAGAGAAAAAGGGAAGAAATTATCAAGTCTCTGTGAATTACTCTGTTATGCTGCTCAATAATTTATGGCAATAAAATCACAGAGGAAGTCTAAGCCACAGCTATGGAATATATCCTATGTACCTAATGCATCCATTGTTTAGCCAGAGCAGTATCATTTAACGACATATAAAATAAGAGGCTTTAAGTATGGATTTCTGGATATAAGTATTCAATTCCCTTTTGCCCTAATTTTAATAAAATCATCAGTATTACTAGTCAAAAGAGCCAAATCACTGGTAGATCTTGGTGGATATTTTATGAAGATCTGAATAAAGGATCAATCACCAAATGCAGTAAGAAAGAAATTTCATAACTGCTCTTTACTGAATAGTTAAACAAAGTAAGCCTAATATTTAAACATGGCAAGGACAGAATGATAGCAGTCTTCACATGAACATGGGAGTTGTTTTCTCACACTTGAGGATTGACAACAGCTGCTCCTTTGGATCATTCTTGGAGGTGGCAGCTGGATCACATTTTTCTCCTTTTCTCAGTCTTCCATTCATGTACCATTTTTCATTTCCCTTTTGCTTACTTTTCTGATAGCTGAATGTGCATTGATATAATCACTACTTCATATATTAGTTTTTCAGTTGTGGAAAAAGTGTTGTACACTCCTGTTTATTTTCCTTGAATAGCCTGTGCCTGGCAGTCTCACAGTCAACAAAAAAGATAAACAGAATTCCTTCCTAACTATTTGGAGATCAGGGGAAATTCCACTGGGAGCCATACTGTATTTAGGAACAAACAGAATTTGCAAAGGCTTTTTACTAGCCTAGCTTCATTCAGTTGCTGAAAGTAAAGTAGTCATTCCTGGCTCCCCATGGCAAGAGAAAAATGATGTCACTTGTCTAAATTCTTGGTTCCTAAAAATTAGCATTCAGGTTCTCTGTATAAGCTGTTGAATGTACTGCAACACAACCCCGTTATTTCATGGGCTATAAAGCTTAGGAAATACAGACATCCACAAGCTATGAAGCAAACGCTCATAAAAAGGCCATGAAATGTGCAATTATCCACTAGGATGAGTCTTCAAACTATGCCTGGAATGAACTGAACTGGGGGATTTAGCTGAAAAGCCAAACTCTTCACAGATCACATTGACAGTAGACAAAACTGAAAAGATACATGAAAATCAGAGTCAGCAGAGCTCTCTGAATTTAATAAAGTCACCATACACACTCAAATAATTCCATGCAACCGCCTTTGGAAAAAATAGTTATCTTGAAACTTTCTGCTAGCTGAGTGCCAATGACTCCATAAACAATGGATTTAATTAACAAAAATTACCCCTACCAAACATGTGAAAATGGATGCTTGTCACTTCTAGCACTCCCTAATTTCCTCCCTTTAGCTAACCAAAAGTACTGCTTGGAGGACGTGAATGTGGTACCCAACGAAATGTAAGGTGATTTTCTTGTGTGTCAGAGAGTAGGTATATCGTCGCAGTATTTTCAGAGTAGAAGTTACTCACTTAACTTAAAAATTTCCATAGCACTAAGACATGTAGCTTTAGTAATTTTTATTACTATTTAGCTACAGATTTGGCAAAACTAGTGAAACTTGCTTTCAAGCATTTCGATCCCCAAGAGAATTTCTGTCTCTTCTTCTCCGCTCACCTAAATGTTCTCCCTCTGTACTGTTAACTAAATGGATCCCAAAGACATGACTGTCTAGAAATTTATCTTCTTTTATCTACTCTGGATAGACCTGTCAGAATTTATCTCTACACTATTACCTATTTCTAAATTTCTCTTGAAAATAATGACTAGACAAACTTCTCTGACATCACATTATTCTGTCAATATGTCCCTTTATATCTCACACCTTGGAAACCTTCTGATCAACTGGAAATAGTATATTGATGTCTCACAGGATTTCTTACACAAAGTTTTCATGTCCTCTTCATATTTTTAAGGCTGTTCCTGACGGCTCATCTAATTAGAGGCATATAAAGCACAACTGATAGAAGCTTTATCATGCAACTCTGCATCCAACTGATAACAATGAACAGACTTTTCAGCCTTTAACAAGTGATAAAATTTCTAGAGCTGAGCAGCAGGTAGTGGGTGCCTTGTTTTCTTTTATTATAGCAATTAGTAACTCAGAATATGTATCTAAAGCACAAAGATCAGAATTACTTTTGAATGTAACATAGTGAAACATCCTAGGAAATGCCAGCTGGCTAAATGAGGCAAACTTTACTCCCTCACCGACCTACATGATTATCCCATCAGAAAATCTAATACTACAGAAAGTATAGTCCAGAACGTACTTTAAAGTGCAAAGTGGCAGTTTTTCTATGCACATATTTATTTGAGCAGTACAGGTGCCTTATAAATAAATATGGAATTCTGTATCCATCCAAGTTTTGTGCAGTTTGGTCTGCAACACAAGATTCTCCATGCATAGAATTTTATATTAATTAGACTGTTCTGATAAATATTCCCACCTGCATATTGTACTAGAGACTCTCCCAATGACAGAAATAATGTACTGTAGTAACTGATTAATGTAGCCCAGTGCCAGACTCATTGCCTTACCTCCACATTCTTATCTTACTACCACCAAGCACTGCCAGCTGTTAAAAAAATGTGGGATTTATAGTACAGAAGATAATAGCGAGAGAGAACAGGACCAATCTAAAATTCACAGAAATCAGAAAATACAAATGCACAGTTCTAGTTAAGCTGAATGACAGAACACAGGGACTCAGAAGCGCAGCCAATGCTGCATACAACTTGTGCTACCAGTGTCCGACTGTGACTTCAACTCGAGGAGAATGACAAAACCTGAGCAGGTCTGTTTGTGGCAACACACAGGACCACATCCATGCACAGGGACAGCCAGTTCCAGCCTAAGTGCCTTCCCCTCAAAAGAAAGTGGATGTATCTCCTGGATTAAAGGCAATCACAGATGCAAAATAAGATAACCCAGCACATCATGTCACTCCAATTCCTCTCCAATGGAGCATAATCTGATTTGCAGTATTTTAAACTACATCCTGATTGGATTACTAATGAAGGCTGGCAATTCTGAGGAGTTTACCAATTGCTGACAGTTTCTGTGAAGCAGCTGGGCAACTACTTTTAAATTGAGAAAGACTGTAAAATATATTTACAGCCTTTCTACAAAGATGGGCCAGATGGTCCCATAGAAATTAGAAAATGAAGGAAGCATTAATGAATCATCCAAGAAACCAGAAATCTTTTAGAAGGTGGTACAGTCCATTAAAAAGAAAAATCACCCCAAACCCAACACTACCTAACTCTTCATAAAGTGCTGTTTTGCTTACTGTAATTTAAATGCATTTATAGGCATATTGCATTTCTAAATAATTGCAGTGAAGCATGATTTTATAACAAATGAAGTTTGCTTTTGTCATGTTAATAGCATATTCCATTACCAGATGAGATTTAAAGTTGATTTTTTTTTTTTTAAGCCAGGGCAGTCTGAAAGGGAGACAGATTCTCAAGGAGAGCTAGAAAAGTTCTGGACTTAGTAGAAACCCTTCCTGATAATAACTAAAACACTTAACTGCCACCGAGATAAGAGCAAACTAAGATTCAAAGTTCTTTTAAATTGAATGGCAGAGAAAGAAATCTCTTGTGATTTCCTAGTCCATGCAGCTCAATAATGCATGTTTGCTTTCTTAAAGGATCTTATTCTCCAGGACATTTTTCAAGAACTGATCCTTCTAGTGCAAAGTGAAATCTCTGTAATACTTCACTATTGCACAACTAATTGCAGCTTGTTATTCATTTCTCTATTCTTAATTGTTTTCCATCCTTTTGTTTTTCCTTTCTCTCCAGGGAAAAGAATGAAATGCCTCTTTTAATTTATTAAGCTATCAATAAACTAGCTTGACAAAAGCAGTATCCTTTTGAATAAGAATTGTACAAGTTTGAAAACAAGCTAATGAAATGAGCAGTTACCCTTGATAACACATTTGCCATTACTGAAGCTCTTGATGCCTCCTTAAATTAAGTGCTAATGATCAAGCCCTATGGTGCTGTTGGATTTAGTAAAAATCAAACACAAACAATTCCTATACTTGCAGATTACAGGAGTAAAGGGTATCGCTTGTGGAGTCACAACTCAAGTTCACATGTTATTTGAATGATACAATTTTCATGCCTGTTTGAGATACAGCCTTAGTTTGATCCCAAACTGTTGAAAGCAAGTCGATGTTGCTCCATGTCTAAGGTAAAAGATGGAGGGTTTTTATTTGTTTAGTTTGTCCATTTGTGGGCTTTGATTATGTGTCAAATGAGCTTTTGAGCTGAATTGAGCACAGTTCAGGTGCAACTCAGCACAACTCATTCCTGGACATCTGTACAACACCTTCAGAGGAAACCTCCAAGTAGCCACACCTGAGAGGAGGAGTGTGAGATCCTCCCTAGCTCTGTGCCGTTTTGCGCCATAACTGCCTTTTCCATCCACCTCCAACACTTGTGCTTTGCTCTAACTCTTATGCCCATCTAAGACCAAAAGAGTTCAAGGCTCATATTAAATAACCACTAAGCCATTGTTTGATGCTCCTTCCACTGGCAGCTGTTTGTTGCCAAATGGAAATACTATTTTTTAAATGTATGTTAGATCAACAGATAATTGTAGGAACAGAATAAGGTCTGAACATCATGTTAGTTTCACTATTTTTATTCCAATTACAGATACGTGTTTTGGAATGTGAACTGCATAGTCTTAATAGAAAGATACTTGTTTTGGTCTTCTTAAGATTATTTTTGTTTTGATACATAATATAATATTTCCTTACAGAGTTCTTTACGTCCTTTAAATTTTGGCATTTGTATAACGATGTTTATATTTTTAGTATTTATTATTTGTATTTATTTATTATTTTTTCTTTAATAGTACTTAAGAATATGATATTAATTTCTAAACCAAGGAATATTGTTATAGAAGAAGTGGGAAAAAAACATAGTAGCTGGTTTTTTTAAGGAGTTGAGTTGATAAGAAACTGTTTTCAGGCCCTGTTAGTGAGAAAGGCAACCTTCCAAACAATGGAAAGATTTTTTTCAGGATTGATAGAACTGCATGATGGATCCCTCAGAAGATGATTGCAAAAGTTGGTCTTTATTGATAAGGTGAGCTTAATCTGTAATCAATATTCCGCATGCATTGATTCCATCTGTATTACGGAAAACTAATGCTCACACTCCATATTTTGAACATATTTCTGAATTGACTTACCCTTGGAATATTTTCAAGAGTAGTTTTATTATATTCACTTTTTTCCTCCAAGTTGTTTATGTTTTTCTTTCTCTTGAGTTGCCAGCCATCATCTCGAGAGTCTAGATTTTCTACTTGAAATATGCAGTGTATGAAATGTGAAAACAGGACATGTCATATTGCATCCTAATTAGAAATGGTGAGTCCTGGAGAAAAACAACCTAAGCACGAGCCTTTATTTGAATTTTGAAATTAATTTAGATTGGTTTTTACCCCTTGTGCTCCCTTCCCGTTAATATTCCAGCAAAAGAATTTAGTGGCAGGTATAAGTGCTTAAACAGCTAAGTTTAAGTGAACATTGAGGTTTACACAAAGAATATTTGAAACATAACGACAGCCTCTGTTTTTTTGTTTTTCCTGGTGATGGGTGTGGAGCATCATGGTAGAGCCTTTGTGTCTGCAGGTGGCACTCAAGTTGTCAAGAAGCAAGATCTCACACCAGGGCCAGAGCAGGCCCTTTTACAGTAGTGCGGAGTTTCTAGCCCTGTATACTCTGTTTTGCAGGAGTTTCAGGGTAAAAAAAACCTGTTCCTGCCATAAAATGAAGAATGAACACAGGCCACATTTAATTCAAGAGCAGCTTTACCTCTGACACTTCAGGAAAATTGGGTCAGATGAAATTCTGACAAACTTGATTTTCTTTAGTAGGAATGGAACAAATCTATAATTAGTTGATAGATATTATGTTATATACTTCAAACAAGTATAGCATGCTTCTGAGACCCAGCGACAAGTGTAGTCATTCAGATTTCAATAAAAATATATTACCTGTAATTAGTGTACTTCATCATTGTTGGATGCATTAAAATGTACTCTGTTTTAAAGAAAATTATTATTAATTGAATTTCAAAGGAAATTGAGCAGGAAACAGTATCTAGTGTGATTTGTCTCATAATTAATACATTTATTCACCGTGAAATACAGCTATATTGCCCGTTATTTTTAAATAAAGCATAACACATTGAATTTTAAAAGGCTTGTGCTATTAACCAGAAGAAAATACTTCTAGCACATCAGAGTGACATTTAGCTTTAGCATTATAAGTACCTGCCCTGGGTAAATAAAGAAAACCATTTTTGAACAAAATTGAACATTTATTTGGCAGCAGAAAATCATAAATACATTTCATAGCCAACAAGCCTCAAACTATTCTTACTGCACTTAGGTAAAGGGTATGGATGCATAAAGAAAATTCCTCTCGACAATATGCTGTCAGGCATAGAGAAATCTTGCCTCTTGTCTCAACCCAGTGCTTGCCCTCCTTTCCCAGCAGATTTTTTATTTTGTAATACCAGTGCAAAAATATTCTGAGTTTATGCCTTACGCTGTTATTGCTTTGCTTTTAGTTTGCTTGCCCTCCATTTTTGCCCTCCTCTTGCTTTTTGTTTTTCCCCGTTTCTGTATCATAAGCTTTTACTAGAGCACATCTCCTTTCGCTGTCACTTTTCCTCCCTGTCAAATCTTTCCTCACCATCACTCCCTGCAAGATTTCCTGGGGCCTCTGCCTCCTACTCGGGGTCCCTGTGCCAGCACCTCAGCTGGTACTGTGGTGCTGGGATGGGGCTGAGGAGCCAGCCAGAGGTGGTTCTCAGGCACTGTCACCCGTGTCACCAGCCCCTCTGCTCCTCCACCACTGCCCTTCACCACCTGGGCTTTCTCTGCCATTAACTCCTGACCTTGTTTGTCTCCTCCCAAAGAGCTGGGCTCACACACTCTCCCAAATCCCTCAGGCAGGGGCAGCCTGGCAGTGCTGAGCTGCCTGACCGCAGGAGAGCACAGGTCCTCCAGGCTGGGAACTGGCCCCTGCAGCTCCTTCTGCCTGGCATAATTATACCTGGGAGGAACAGTTTTGCCTGAGGAATTTTCTGCAAGGAATTTGTGGTGATTACTGGCCCAAAAGTATGCAGAAGAAAACTTTTTTTTTTTTTAATGTAGTATTTTTCCCAGTATTTTAAATGTCTGAAAGTCTACCAGCTTACACTCTCTACCACAACAAATTCCTGTTGCCCTCCATTTTTTTTAATGTACACAGGGTAATGCCATTTTATAAAGAACTCCTCCAGTAACTTTAGTGCTTGAAAATGTGCATTTAAAATGCATTTGGAATAAAGTATGACTTGCTGTTCTGTATCACATTTAACAGGTTGAGAAAGAGAAAATGCAGGACTGGGATTAAATTTTGCATTACCAGTTGAATGCTGCAAGCTGCACTTATCAGAGGCTGAAAAATCAGGCATTTGGTCTTTCCTTTCCTTTGAATCACAGAGCACCCATGGCTTCTCTCTTGCATTCTCTATCAAAACCACAAAATACAGGGTTTGTTTTTTTTTAATTACTGAAAAATAATAAATTAAGCTCATACATTTTCCAGACAGTACAATATATAGTGATATCAGCAGCTTGAACATTTACAAATGCAATAGTCTTTCATCCAGCACTGTACTGTGTTTGTCACTTGTATAATAAAGCAAAATGCACAACAGGAAAGAATTCCTGCCAGAACATATCTCAGGCATTTCCCCATACTTTTTGAAATGGAAAGACTGCACATTTTACAACTTTAAGTAATTTGAGAAGAAATAATCATGACTGATTTTCCCATTTGCAAACTGATAAAAAATTAGGGTGCTTTTATGCATTCTCTGGTCACTACAACTTTATTGGAATAATTGACCTTACCTGCTTTGAGCACAGGTAGAAGGATGCAGGTCTCCAAGCAACTGAGTTCCTTAGGATCTATAAATAAAAAGAATAAAACCATGAAAATCCTCAGGGCCAGACAGCTTCCAGAAAAAAACAATATTATAGTCAGGTGTTTGCATTTGCATGAGGCTGTCATTCATATTTGTCCCAGGTCAATGGGACTGGAATTTCTTGCAATTGCTCAGTCACTTATTGACTGAGGTGATGTCAGGGCAGTTCTCAACAGAGAAATGACCCTCTGACACTCCTGTCACATACTGACACAAACAAGCAAAAGAGGAAAGCCATGGCCACTGATTGTCCTGCAGCAGTGCTACAAAGAGAGGACTGGACCCTTCAGGGGTATGGATTCAGCTCTGTGGAGGAGAGACAGCTACAAAATCTCTGTGGCCCTGGATTAATTTTTACTGAAATGAGCAATACCAGCCTACTTCAATCCACCACCTGGGCAAGGCAGGCTCAGCAGGGCAAAATGCACCATCCTTCTCGATTAGCAGCAAACAGCCATTCCACTTTGCTCTGCCTGCTGCCAACACAGGTATTTTTAATCTGCAATTTATTTCTGTCTGTCAAAGGTGAAAAGCATTAAGCAATTAATTATTTGAAGTGATTTAAGAGACAGCTGGAAGCCAAGGAGACTTCAAAAAGTAGCCAATTATTATTAATTCATGTGGTATTCATTAGTGTGTCATTAATGATGCTGCTTTCATTGATATTTGATATAAAATGCAACACTATTGGAATTTCTCTGCAATTTAACAACTGCTTAAGAATATGTCCTGAAATCTGAGAGTAGTACAGATGATTTCAAGCCAACATTTAACACTTCATCCAATGTCAGGGGTATTCTGCACCAGAGTACTCTTCCTCAGCACACATGGAGAAATCCAGTCTCCAGCTATGACCTGTCAAAATGCTTCCCTACCTTATCCAACCAAATATCAAATGCTACATCACTAACCAAAGACTTTGCCTATAATACTTAGATCAGGAAACACCCTTCTGTTCCACCCCATAAAACTTGTGGATGCTGACATCCAACATGTCAACAAATTCCCTGGGCAAGCAAATTGTGATCCCAAGAGGATCCTTCAGCTGCAGATGTCTACAATAAAGGTACTATTACCTTCCTGCACTATACACTGTCAGCATTAACTTCACATCTCAGGCTTTTGTAAGATATTTATGCATCTACTACATGTTGGAGCATTTTAACAATTCACTCCTCACAGTCCCACAGGCATATATTTACTCTATAATCTGCATTCACCTCCCCACCAATATATTCTGTTCAATGAAGTTGAAGTTCATACACTCACTAATAAAAAACAGAATTTTTTAATCTAAAGACCATGAATATATAGTACAATTCCTGGCAGAATCTTAAAACATTAAAGAAATCCAGCTCTATTTTAAAATGAAAGAGCTCCAAAGATAATTTCCTGCTCTTGGGTCTGATCCTGTGAAAGGCACCACACTCACACAAGTATCACCTGAGGGCTCTCAGACCCTCCAGCGTCAGGTTATTATTGACTTGCTCAAACAGAGAGCTCTGCAGGCAGCACTCACATGATGTCCATGGAGAGAAGCTGTTGTGCACAAAGCCTGCCTGACCACAGGGCTTCCCAGACCACTTGACTCCCCAGCTGACCCTTCAGGCTTTTCCATCATTCCACAAAGGCTCTGTGGTTGGGCTATGCCAGGCTTGCCTATTTTAATCCTTGATTCTCCAGGTGAGCTCCAAATGAGAGTATTAGGCACTGATCAACAAACACTTCATTGTGGCTCCCGTCATAGACCAGGTTTAGCTGTGCCCCTGAAGCCAGGTTATCAGACCAAACAATGGAAAAAGAGCTCCTGCGTGACAAAACACACACTGTTACACACTGTGGTGGAGTTCACAGTTTGAGATGCACAGGAGCTTTATTTTGCCTGGAAATGAGACAAAAGTTGAATAACAAATACCATCTAAGAGACAAGTGCTGCATTATGGCAGAGTGGGATTTGAAAATAGGTCTATTAATTTGAAAATAATGTCTCTTAATTTTCAAAGACCATAAATAAGCTCACAAATGCTCCTCTAATGTAACTTGGACCTATCCTTGTCAAAGAAATTACAAAGATGCCTGCATACATCTCCCACACATCCTCCCCAAAGTGAAAAAGCCTCTGCAGTCCCTCCACATTTCCCAATTGACCATAGAGAACAGAAGCATCCAAGTTCAGAGACCCCATTCCTGATGTATTTCTAGCTAATCAAAAACCTGGAGTTCCTGGGAATCACACAAATACATTTCCTTCCGCTTTAAAATATTTAGACCAATTGAAAAGTTCCCATTCCATATCTGCCTTTCTATCTTTCTGCAGAGCAAAGAGAAACTGGTTTAAATACACTTTTGTGGACACCACATTTCTCCTGGAATGCATTAACACCTTTACCTGTCCAGCTCTGTGAAAGGCTTTCAGGAATTTTTTCTTTTTTTTGGGGTGAGGGAGAAACAGCTGAATGACAACTTGTGAAATGACAGGATCAACAAAACATTTAATCAAATAGATTTCAGGTCCAAAGTGGAGTTTCTGAGTTGGGGTATTTTTAAGAAGAGGCCTACCAAGCGCACATATAAACCTCACAATAAAATTGGGATGAGCAAAAATTATTTACAGATGTAAAATAAGCAGTCTCTTTTTTTGAATCTATTGTGTCTTTAAGGATACAAGTGTCTTCCATCTGAAAACCTGCTGGATGAACTTAGAAATCTTAAGATCAAATATGTTTTTCTTCTTCATGTTCCAAATAGTTTTAGAGAGAAAATAATTTTTCCACTTCCAATCATTAAGTGAAGCATTAAACAAGAATAGGCTACAGGTGTACAAAATAATGAGTAGTACCATTCTTATTCAAACTTATTTTCCCTGGCTTTCTCACAGATCACAGAACTGTATCAATGCAGGCCCTGATCCTTCTCCCAAAGGTCTTGCTATTGAATTTCAACTAGGACAAAACTAAGCAGTGGGGGGAAGAAAGCCATGAAATAGGAGCAGAAAGAAGATAGGCAGCCACTGTACTAGAGATAAGAATAGATGGTCACAGGCTAACATGGTGCATAATTTAATGGCTCTCTTGAAATGCTGAATTCCTTTTGGGGGCAGATCAAGTACCTGCATAATAACTTTCTGTGATGTTGGAAGTGACAAGCACCTTAAAATATGTATGGAGCATTGGGTGAATGAAGAAAAAGTGAAAAAAAAATGCAAGTCTGCTTATTATGCCCCAGTAGTTTTTCTTTTATTTCAAGCAGACTGTATCTGACTGAATTCTTACTGTCTGAAGGCAAAAGGAATAGTCCCACCCTGACCACATTTCACTTTTAGTACCACTAGATCTGGGTAGCCTAAATCTTAAGGCTTCACAAACATTTCATATTGTTGTACATATTACCTGTTGTACAGTTCATAAAGCACAAAAATCACTGGCAGTGTGCTGAAGTACACCAGATTTTTTTCCATGACACAAATATGGTGCACTACTTAATCAAGATTAAGGAGCATGTAGTTAAATGTTCACTCATCAGGCCTGCTGTTCCAAAAGCTTGCCTTACTACACAAAGGGGTTTTTTTGCCTCTTTGAAATGGTTAATATTTGATAGTTTCCTCCCATGAATAAATCACTTGGCTGTAGTTATAAAATGGCGTGCTACAAAATCTAACTCTGAAGGCAGATGAGGACCGACAAAGTTCTGCCCAGCAGACTATAAAGTTTTAAAATATAAGGTATCCATCAAATCCAGATCAGTCCTCCAGACCTAGTGTAAGTCATGTCTGCTGCCCTTATATTCCCTCTTAAACTATCCTGCACAACAAAAGGGCAACAGTTTGGCAAGTGCTCAGAAATGGCATGGTAAGCAGTCTAGGAATGGCCAAACGAAATTTTTTAGTCCTTAGGGTCTAGCTGAAATTGTGAAGTGGGATCTCAGTCTGATGAAAGACCTGAGAGGATGCCTATGTGTGGGTCTGTATTTGTTTTTTGGAAAAGAGAGAGTCACGTGCTTCAAAATATTGGAATACATGTTTAAGAAATGTAGAATAGAAACCTCAATATTTCCATACTTGTACTGTCTCTGTATGAACTAGCACTGCTTTTGAAAATCATCTCTCACTTCTCCATACTGCACTGTCATGGTTTGGTCTTTCATCCTCATTACTCTTCTGTTTTCTTTGGGATATCTTTTTGAGATCCTCATACAGCCCCAAAGCATATTAATTTGACATAAAATTGCCTATAATAACTGCAGACCATCCTACTTCATTCCCAGAATGATAAAACAGAAGGAAGCCAAACTTGTATCAAAGGTTAATAGATTGGGAATTTGGAGAAAATAAAACACTGGTAGTTTTATCTCATGGACTTGCCTTTCCAGGAACATTTTTTGGCAGCTTAAGTACTCTTAAGTTTATTACTATTATTTATGATAGTATCACAAATTTTTGTGGTGGGATGCTCAACAGATACCTGCAGAGAGGTAGTTGGAATTTCATATAACTAAATAAAGTTTATTAAATAAAGAACTAAAATATGGGCATCCACTTGCTCCAGCGTGAGGTCCTCCATGGGCTGCAGGGGCATGGCTGCCCCACCGTGGTTGCACCATGGGCTGCAGGCTATGCTGCACCAGTGCCTGTGCAAATCCCACCTAAAGCATTTCTGCCTTGAAATATGTGAAATGCTTAATAGCAGAAACTCTTAATTAGGAGAAAAATGTTTACTTTACCCTCAAAAGTGGATTCGCTCCTCTGTGACCTACCAAGTCCTTCTTTAATGAGCGAGGCACATGAGGGATTATTTTGTGAACTGCATGCACTGGGTGTTCTTTTCTCTTCAACCCCACTATGACCCCACTTTCCCCTTACAGTGTAACATATTTCTTTGTTCAAATTCAAGATTAAGAATTGGATTTCACACCACTACAATAACAAATAAACTCAGAGTATCAATGGAGTTATGTTGGAGTGCAGAAGTAAAATCAAAATCTGTGCTATTTTCTGAACCCACGTAGTATTATCATTTATCTTGTCTTTGTGTAATCAGGTTGTCAGTGGGTACATTATTGTAAAGCAGATGGGTAATAAAACTGTCCACAGTGTCCCTCCGGAATTTCATATTTGCGTTTGGAAAAGGAAATTCTTTAACCTGCCACTTCAAGCTTGGGAGAAAAGCTCTTTCTCGGTTTCAAGTATACAGGATCATATTTACCACCTGGGACTTTTCAGTTCCAATGTTGTCACAGAATTATGGGTGGGAGGAGTGCTAGTGGTGGAGTTTCATCTAAAAAAAAAATGGACCCTGCAGTGTTGATGGATGAATTTTAAACTTTTAACTTTCAGTTCTGGTTTAATATTGCCTGTTTTGAAGATAATACAAATCTTCCTGCCCTTAGTCCTTTAGGATCTCATCCTTCATACTCATAGCCATGCATGCTGGAGCATTTCAGTCTTATGAAAAGTTCTAATGGAAAAATTTCCCACCTCTCCATTTATCGTAATTTTAACAAGAAAAATAACTTACATCAAGTAACAAGTGAAGGGATGAGAGGAAAAGGCCTTCAGCTGTGCCATGGGAGGTTTACATTAGGTCTCAGGAAAAATTGCTCTGCTGAAGGGGTTGTCACTGAAACAGGATTCCCAGGGCAGCCTGGAGATATTTGAAAGATGTGGATGCGGCACTCAGGGACAGGTTTAGTGGTGGACTTGGCAGTGCTGGGTGGACAGTCAGACTCAATGATCTTAAGGCTCTTTTCCAACCAAAATGATTCTATACTTCTATGATCAAGTTTTAAAAAGATGTGCATTTTTTCCTGAGATAATTTTCCCCCAAACCTGTTCCTTCAGGAGGAAGGAGGAAGCAGGAAGAGGAGCAGGCCCCTGGCCTGGCAAACCAAACTCCTGCAATAAGAAACGGCTCTTGACAAAATCGTTCATACTCTTAAGGAGAGAGAAGAAATATCTTTTCATCTTTTAGTTTGGCAGAAGGGAAGTAAGTAACCACTCTTAGAGGGCAAGTGGCCCTGGGGAGCTGCTCCAGTAGCCTGGGAGGAAGATGATAGTGGCATGGAGCTTAGCTTGTTTGCCATAGCATTTATAAAATCTCCTGGCAAATGTTAGTGGAGTGCTGAGTCTGCTGTAATGTCCTTGGATTCTTGGTCTCACAAACAGTCTAAATGGCCTGGGGTTTATTACAAGACACATATTTATTAAACAAACAGGATAAAGATTTGTGTGTTTCCTCTCTCATTTGAATTACTAGGAATTTTCATGAAAACATTTCCGGTTTAGTGTTTGTCTTCTGTTTAGCAGTTCCTAGTGACACTATAAATGTGTGTTACAAATAGGTCTGCATAACATACTAGAAATTTCCATCAGCCTTAGAGCACCCTTTCAACACTTTCTGCAGCTATGTATTTTCAGAATATTTTCAATGCATTCTAAACAAAAACCACCTATTTCTTACCTGTGTAGTATCCAAATTTAATGTATTCTGGACAAATTCTTAGCCATAAGGACTATTCCCGTCGCCAAATAGGGAATAATGATAATTTACAACAGCTTAAGATGAGACAATGAATTTTGAATTTGTGCCTGAATTTTAGGTGTAGATAATAGGAGTAGTTTTACAATAAATTTTGAATGTCATCTGTATGCAGGAGTCTCAAAATATATAGGAAGCTTTGGAATGGGACGAACACTTAAGAATAATTTTGAGATCTACTGATTGAGAAACTGGCTGTTATTTGCCTGGCTATTTATACAGAGCTTGAAGGGTAAGTGAATTTACTTTTGGATAGCTGAAACATCTCTGCAAACACTTCCCCTGAAAAATACTGGTTTAATTTTGTAAGAAAAGTAATTTCACCTTTTTCATTACCCAAACCTGTATAGACAGGTTAGGGATACTCAAAGCACAAAGTCACCACCCTGATCTTCCCCACACAAGGCAAATGAGAACAGATCTGTCTCCTACTGGAACAGATATTTACAGCAACTGAGCCTGAAGATGCAGACACTCCAGCTCTAGTCCAAGACTTTGAAAGGCAGTCAAAGGTACTGCTGTTGCTTTGAGACCTCTTTGGTTTTTTTACAATCTCTCTAAGCTGTTTCAGCAGTCATACCTTATCAAATCAAGTAATTCCTTGCTTTCAAAGCATTCCTGGCTACCTTGGAGGAAATTCTTTATGATTTTAACCCTATTCTTTGGTGCCTTATGCAGTATATTTCCTGGAAGCGTGTTCCAGACAGCTAAAAGGCTTGCCAGATAGGATTCTGGAGAATTTGATAATTTGCATTGACTTGTACCAAGAATTCTGAAGTTCAAAAAGGCAATATAATTTTCTCTGCTAATACTGCATCTGTGCATACTAACAGGATATTTTCTAGGACACAAACAGATGAACAGGTCAGGAAGATTTAAGCTAATGAAAACCAAAGTGTTCTAGTAATTGTACTATCTTTGCCTAAAGGTTTATCTCTTGGACAAAAAATTCAGGCTTTCAGTGGTTTTCAGGATTCTGTGTGAGATACTTTTTTGCCATTTGTGATAAATTTGATTGGTTTAGTTTCTTTGTTTTTATTTTGATTACAATGTTCAAAAGTTAATCCCTTACTAACTACTGTCTAGAATAATTGAATGTTTCTTGGATAAATCTCTATTTTTCCTAATTCCATTGGTCTGAAAACTATTTGTTTCCATTTGGCCCTTCCCAAGGCAGAAGACCTCATAAGCCCCGATAACCAATCATTGACAAACAGCAAATATTAAATAAATACTTACTCAGTTGCCTTATCACAGTAATTCTTTAATAGTGACGATATTTCTTATTGCTTTAGTGGATCATATAATTATTTAATGATATGGGATTTATCCCTTGTTCATTATCCCTTATTTATTTACTGTGAATTTTGTACTACTCTAGAAAATGCTTCCACTGAAAACTGATGAGACTGTCTGGGCCAGGAAGGATAGGAAGATATAATTTCCTGAGGCCCAGGCCAGACAAACACAGCTGATGGAGTGGCAGCAGGAGAACAAAGCAAAGAGGAAGAGGAGATATCCCACACCACAGAAGGAAGTGGAGCAGTGCAGAGGTGATGAGCTCCATGGAACTAATGAGGATGAGCTGAGGAGCACGAAATAAAGGCATCTGAATGGCAATAGCACTGCCTGAAGGGAGGTCTGGAGCAGAGGGAGATGGAAAAACAGAGAGAAAAACCTGGGGTGCAAATAAGAGGGGATAAAATGTGTGGTTTAGACCTGTGATGGGGGAGATGGAAAAGACAGACCTGGCTGTGGGCCTGATCACAGACTGAGGCCATCAGCTGGCCAGGGTGTGGAGAAATGCCTGTGAGACAGGTGACAGAGTCACTCTTGGGACAAATGATGAGGTTAAATGTAGCTACAAACACCCACCACACCCTGCTTTTCTGTCTGCTCCTTCCTGACAGAAATTTAAACATGGGCCAAGAGGCACTCAGTGTTGCTGAGAAATGGATGAAAACAGAATTGTCTGTTTTTCCAATCAATCCTTTGCTTGTTTTGTGTGGATTTCCTTCTATATTTTTAATAATAAACTTCTTTGAGATAGAAGTTACTTAAAACTTTTTAAAAGGCCAGCAACCTCCAAGGGTCCAAATTTACACAAGGAAACCCTTTTTTTTCAGATTGAGAAAAAGTCTGAAAAAGATATTTCAGATAGTTTGAAAGATGATGAGGAATAGGTACAGAAATACGGGAGTCACATAACTCTTCAGAGCAATTTTGCTGCTTTCCTTGGCATGGCAAGAGGAAGGTCTTCACTCCTGACTGAAGCATTTTTAAATGGATTTTTACCACGGGGAAGGGTGGGAAGAATTCCCTGGCATGTACTCAGCAGACAACATTTAAATGGCTCACATGGGTCTGAGCCTTTGAGTCCAGTAAGCAGTTCTCATCCTTTTGACTTTTCACAGCCTTAAATTCCCAATTTTTGCCTGCTTCCTGGGGGCTCCAGACTAGGAAATCTTGGAGGAAATTGTTATCTGGTTGCACTATTCCACTTTGTCTTTTTTGATCAGATGTGACCATCATTCAGAAGGCAATACATCAGGATTTCCCCTCTATTCAACCACAGTAAATCCTATTCCTGATGTCAGGTAGAGCCTGCATAACAATAGCACAGAATTATCCTCTATGGTTTCTATTGCCTAATTTCAAGTACAAAAAAAAACCCCAACATTTTTCCCAGATCTTTTTTATTCTCAGTTTACAGTAATTTGCAGCTTAGTTATTCATGCTAGGCTAGACTGAATTATTTACCTTTTCCAGGAGTTCCTCTCTTCTTTCTTTTTTTTTTTTTTAATATATTAATCTCACCTGAAATAATTAGAAAATAGCATAGGAGAATTATAAAAACAGTATTTAAAATTAGGTGAACTGAATTTATGCCTTTTTCTAGAGTAGTGTGTGTTATTGTAACATGCAATTATATTGGTTAAAAAGACCTCAACTCCCCCCAGGTTACAGATTGATTTCATGGTTGTTTTGTAAGCTATTGCTCTGCTTCCTGGGGTATCTCTCAGGCTCGTTCAGCACAGAATCCATTATAAACTACACATTCAGATGGATGAAAGGTATTATAGTAAGCTTAACTTTGCTGCTATTGAGTGAATAACGATTTATAATTATTCCTTTTATGATGCTGAAGTTAGCTGGGCATTTGGCACCAGCCCATTTCCTTTTCTTCCTGGAGGTGTTGCTTTTTAGCAGTGGTGGTTCCAGACAACTCTCACATGGTAGATTTAAATGAAAGCTGCAAGCACACCCTTGCTGGTCACAGCTCTCATCTACAGATTTTACATGTGATTTGCAGTCTGTTGTACCCAATTTATTGCCTGAGTTAAAGTGAAATCATCAAAACAAAGAGACAGTCACAAGTTACTGTCTATTCCTTGCTGGGGCACTCAAATGAGAATGCAGAACAAAGAAAAGTAAAGAAAGTGAGGAATGTTTAGAAATAAACTAGAAAGGTATGGCCATAAAAGTTACTCCTTATCTTCCTTTTTTTAAAACATTACTGAGTCACTTCACTGTTTAAAAGACACATCCCCAGCAGATGTGAAGCAGCATTGCCTTTTATCTCCAGAACATCACCTGATCGATTGTAAGCAATGGGAAGTAAAAGGTAAATGAGCACAAACAAATAATGCAGACACAGGCAGAACTTGGGTGAGCTTTAGCAAAGAAAGGCTTCTCCCTGATCTCTGTTTTTTCTTGTTTCACCTCTTCCCCACCTTCTGTGAATCATAGTCAGATTTCTCTCTAATGTATTTCAGCCTATTGTCAGTAGTAATTTCTGCAGTTGTCAGAATTTTGCTACTGCTCTCTTCCTTCTATTCTTAGCGTTCCTCAAAATATGTCTTCATGTGTCTGCTTTTCTGCTGGATGTACATCAGTTTTGGTCTCTGCAGAAGAAAGGTTTGCCATAGGACACGTGGTCCTTTCCTTACTAAGAAGCCATCTATTTTACCTTTTTTCTTGCTTCTATTAACAATGAGTGAAGAAAAATGAACAAACAGTCATAGATGGGTAGGATTATATTTTCAGGAAAATGCTGATATAATTACACAGAGATTTCAGACTGAAATCACTGACTTTGTGCAGTTTTCATCTCCCACTAATACAAAGCCAAACTGCTTTCTTTGGGAAACAAAGGTCATAACTTCATCAAGCAAAAGCAGAGTTTAATGGTTAATTCAAGATTATTAGTTCTTGCTCTGGAATCCTGGCTCCATCGAGTCTGAGTTCAGTTGCTTCTTCCTAAAAGCCTTTTTAAAGATGAGAAGATATCTAAGAATAGATCCTCTCATGAGAGACAATACCCTAAAACTATGCTGAGTTTTCAAGGTACACTCCGCATTATGGAAATAATGGAAAAAAAATACAGCGATGAAAAGCTAGAAAGAGTATTCCTAATGCTCTTTCATTCAAGAAATTAATACTATTCTGCAGAGGAGGAAAGTCTTGTCACTTGTGAAGAAACAGGGCAGAGAGGTGAGCACCTCTCTTCACACAACCCAATGCTGCAAAAGAGCTCTGGAGTGTGAAAGGCACGGTGTGCTGCTGGAGCCACGGCTGCATTTCCATGCTGGGAGTAGCAAAGCCCTCTGTGAGGCGAGGGTGAGCTAATAGCGTGTGAGGAGGAAAAGCCCTGGTGACTCTGAGTGGATGTGACTGCTCCTCTGTGCATTCCCGTTAAAGCGCCTGTTGTTTGTTTTGACTGCGCTTTCTTATTTCAAACAAAGGATAGCAACAGATTCCAAAGCTTCGCCCTGCTCTGCGAACAAATAAATTGTACAACACTTAGCACATTGAAAATTCATAGAACTTGTGGAGGCATAGGCTTAAGGCATGCTTGCCATTACTCACTGCATATTTATACAAGTTCTCTAAGCCTAGTTAGAGCCGCTGGCTGCACTCAGGTCAACAGCATCACATAATAATGTTGAACTATATTAACTGCATAAATAAGAGATTTTAACAGTGGGCTCCATTTGAAGAAGGGGTCAGCAGCGTTAAGCTAAGGGCAAAAGTATTCTCAGACCTTCACAGTACATCTACATTTCTGTAATCCAGCTTCCTAATGTACTAAGAGAAAAACAGAAGTGCTCTGCTGATACGAGACAAGTAATGAACAAATCTACCTTGAAAATTGATCTGATTAATTTTTTTCCTTCCCAGAGAAAACAACATATTTTCTCTTTGAGAAAAACTAAATTTCAAATAATGTTTTTTGTTCTAAATCTATTCTTCTGTGCTGATAATATTGTATGCATTATTAATTCCGAGTGAGATACTCCAGGCAGTCTAGAATGACATGAAATAACAGCTGTGAAGCTATAACAGAATTATAGCTGTTCTAAGACAAATGTCCAGCTATTTTTATTCAGCCCACCAAGAATGGTGATTTAGAAGTAAGGTGCTTTTAAGGCCCTTGAAATGCCTTTAAACACAACTCTTTCAAGCCGTTTTACTCTGTACTGAGAAACCTTCTGATTTCAAAGTGGAATGTGGCACAGCTTCTTTATTCATTGCCTAGTGGTTTCAATAAAGAAATAATAATTGATAATATTACCTCAAACATTGTGTGCATAGTCAGCCTGAGAATTTCTATCCAAATAATTCGTAATATAAACTATTATGGAGATGATGGAAAAAAAAAGAAATGCTCCTAAAATCAGAATCCCCAAGATTAATGGTGTAATTCTGACTAAGCTGAAATAAATTGACTCCTCTGACTTCCCCTCAAAGCCTTCTTCAAGAGAGAAGTGAAAAAAAAAAAAAGACAAAGGCGAGAGAGAAAAAAAGGCGACACAAGTAGAAATCTGATGAGATTCTTCAATTCAATAGTGGCTCTGATTACAATCAGTCTTTTGATTGCAGAACTCAACTGCTTACTCTAAGGTGATATATAGGAAAGCAACACTTGTGGTCCATATCCTATTCATCTACAATTATTTTAACATTAAATTATGGTGCTTGGATATGTAATAGTGAGAAAACAGTCACAGTTCTCTCTCTCTCATTCTTCTTTGTCACTGTTTAGCCACTCTGAAACCAAATCTAGTGTGTCAGTGAACTCCATAGAAGAGATCCTTCCCTTGATTTTGCTCTCTGGAGACAGAGCAACATGTTCCTTACATTTTTTGAAAATACTTATTCAGCAGGGTGAGCATGGTCTGAGGAATCAGTTGACTGAGCGAGGCTGACTCACACGTCCCAGGAGAACCCCTCAGAAGGAAGGAAAGAGACAGGTGTTTTCCATCTTCAGTGAGCACTAGCTTAATGCTTTCCCATTCACAGGCTGCAAGCTGCAGCCCTTCCTTGCCTCCCCGTGTTCTGGGTAGGAATTTTAGCAGGCAGATGTAGCAGCCTGCTAGTTTGCATTATTGTACTCTAACTCTGTGACCTGTCTCCATCCTGCAGTCCTGAGCTCTGAGCTCTGCTCCTCACACGTGATGGATTCTTCATGAGGGATGAGTTGGGTGAGTGAGAAATTTGTCTGGCTTTGCCAAAGCCACATATCATCTGTGGCTGTGAGACAAGAACAAATGTAAAGTTTCATTTATTAGTGCTGCCGAAACCGAGAAACAGCAAGATCTTTTACTCTTGTCTTAAGAGATTGCATGGGAAAAAAGTACAAAGTATGCAAGTAATTCCCTTTCCTTAAGGGGTGGGAGGTCATTAACAGCTATTTCCAAGTCTGTAATAAAGCTGTTTATGATCACCCTCTGGCTAGCACTGTTCTGGAGCTGCCCTCAATCCCTCGTCATTAGACTTTATCCAATACTTTAATGAATGATGCTCTCACACCTAGGAAGGTAAGGTATCATGAGCAAGGCACAGGTTGACACAGTTCATACCAAATTGAGTTAAAAGAGACCTGTGAAAACATATTTTATCTTTACAACTGAGCACAGTCTGCTGAAGCAAGGGATAGCCTTTTAACAGGTATTAATGTGCTAATCTGGTATTGAAATTACATCCACAGTCTCTTCAGAAATTATGACCTCTTGCTTGTATTAGAATACCTATCTGCTGACAGTGTAAAACATATGTTTAGTGACGTGATATAAAAACCTCTTGATTTTCAAACTGCATAAACAGGACTCAGATTATTTCCACTTTCACAGGCATAATTTCATACTGGAGTTAATAGTAGGTTAAAATGGCATTAGTTAACCCTTAGTTAAATGGTATTAGTTAACCGTTAGTTAAATGGCAATAGTTAAATGGCATTAATTTCTCTAATTTGCTCACACAGAAAAATGCATGGTGAAATTTTATAAATATGCAATGGTTAATATTAAATTAGAACCCTTTGAAAAATTCTGGTCCAAACCCATGCTGTACTACTAGTAATTTATTAATTCACAAAGCTATACACTTTCAAACCACTAATGCGTTTTATGGATCAAGCATAAATAAGGTTCCTCGAGCAGGCCTTTAAATATCAGACTAGAGACCCATTTCAAAAGGTCAGAAAATCACTCTCCTAACAGCACTGATCTGTTTGGAAAGGCAGGTTACTTCCCCTCTCCAATGACCAAGAAGTAGTTTCATGGTAATTTACAGTGTTTCAGGAAGGATAGGAAGTAAGGGGAACCCAAAGGAAAAATTACATCCTTGTGCCCTGCTGCTCATCAGCTCCATAAAGAGGGGCTAAAAAGAAGAGAGCTGAATGTGTGGCAGCTACGTAATGGAGGAGGATGAAGTTGGCAATTCCTCGCTGTCCTTTTCCATGGCATTAATCACCTGCCTTTGTGGGATTACCATCCCTGGGATTGCTGAGGGTAAGGGCATTAGGCAAAGTTTGCTAATTAAAAAGATACTTTTGGACTGAACTCTGAAAATACTTCCACATCCATGAACAACTTTTTTTACATTTGGAACAGCACCCTCAAATTCTGACTTTTTAGGTATTTTTGCAGAATTCAGAGGAATATAATTGCTGAAGTAAATATTGAATACAGAACTTTTTTCCTTTATAGTTTATTGAAAAGCACTGGACACTGTGAGTCTATTGAGGTAACTGAAGTTTTTTTTTTATAAAGTTGAACCATATCATGAAGCTTTACTAGGTTTTGCTATAGTACTACGGGCTTAGCTAATAACTGCTAAAGTCTCCAGATCAGGGGAAGAAGAGGAAAATCCAGCCTGAGACTTCTATGCACACAACTCATAATTACAGCAAATAAAACTCCCAACAAGCAGATAGCCCTGTCTAAGCTTTATCTCCAGAGCTGGACTTGTGCTGCCTGCAGCTGTTGGTGCCATGTAGTAGTGATGGTTTGGGCCCGGAATCTGGGTCCTGGGCCTCCGGTTTTCCTGACAGATATCAGTTTCCCAAGCTCAGCAAACTCTGTATCAAGGCGAGTTCCAACACAGAATTTTTAAAATTGCCTCTTAATTACTGTAGTTATGCTAAGAATAGAGAAGAGCAGCAAAACATCATTGCTAATGAAAAGTCATTGAACTAGCAAGACAGATAGATGCTTTTAATTCAACAACTTGAGATGCCAGAAGATTTTCTCATCTAGGCATCTGGGAATTAAAATCTTACCGAGCATAATTAAAGTGTTTGTCTGCCCTAACCTATAAAGGTTTATCCACAATGCCAGTTACCATCTAATGAGAAAGGATATGTGCCAAAGAGAACAGTAGTCTATTTTTCTCCTGTATCTCTGCAAAGATGATCATCACAAGTAGTTGGAACAAATGCAAATAATCAACCTCCTATTATTATAATTGTTTGTATAAAAGGGTTGCAGTTAAAGACTCATGATATAAATCAGCAGTCTATTTATGCTGTTAGTTATCAGGTGTGCAATTATGCACATTTATTCCCTTGAGTAATTGACCTTACCCTTAAGTGGATGCCCTCTCCATCATGTTTACTCTGCTATTCTTTCCCATCCTCTAAACAAAATAACAGATCTATAAATCAGAGACATTAAAATAGCTCCAGAAAGACGCCAGGCTGTTTTTCAGCCTTCCTGCTCTCCAGACTGCCCAGTTACAGACTGCAGGGTGACGCCTCAAGGGCTATTTATTTTACTCCCTTTTGTCTTTGCTGTGCCACCTTTTTTAATTGTTGTGGATGGGTGATTTTTAGGATTACCTGGCCAAGTCCCAGATGCAGTTTCTACAACAGGAGATGTAATAGATCTGCTGTGATTATCTAAACCAAGAGAATTCTCTGATATACAGGCAGGTCAGCTATAATACAGCTAAAGTGTCAGCACAGGCTGGCAGTCATTTTACCAACCATTTAAACGTGAGGGACAGGGTGTGGGTAAGTAGGTAAGAATTCAAGGTGCTTCTTTAACATAAATTTCATGGAAATTGAAACTAGAATCCTGTTATAATAACTCTATTTTCCTCATTTATGTAATATGTATATAAACCTTTATTTATGATGTCAGCTTGGGAATCCTATTTTCTGGTATTCTCTACAGACAACTTATTTTACCAACTCCTGCTTCCTACCGGTGGCAAAACTCTACCTTTTTGGTTTCTATCGCATCTGTTGAATTACTCTCTTGAGAAAAGCCACATAAGTAAGAGTAAAGCAGAAAAATGAAGCATATTCAGCAGATGTGAGACGAGTATGTCCAGGTTGAAAGGATTCACTTCAAAGTCTTAAAAAAAATAAAATCTGCCCCATAAGCTAGCGAAGCATGACCTTAGAAAGCTGATCTTAGCTATGGAAACATTAAAAAAGGAAAGGAGAAAAAAGAAGAGAAAAAGAAAATACCAGAACTTTTCAAGACCTCATTTCACATCTTAGGCCTAAGCACTTGAATGAAACAAATTTATATATTTTCCAGATTGACAAAAGTTACCCTTCCTAAATCAAAGGTTTCTTTCTTACTCAGCACTGTTCTTCCTGAACACCTAAATTACAAGAGCCACTAAATTTCTGCAATTTGCTTTCTTGGGCAAGGCTCATTCAGTCTTCATAGCAATAAGGTACATCGCAAGCAGTCCCCAATCCATTTTCTGCTGGGGCTTGTAATCCCCTGTGTCAACACCAATCTCCTGCTCTTGGAAAACAACAACCCTTGCTTCAGCAATGGCCTGGCCAGTCCTTGTTCTCCTCTTCTGCAACCATGAAAAGGGAAATATCAGCAGGGCTGCCAAAGACTTGTTGATAATAAACAGTTATGTCCTTCCCACAGAGAGTCCATACGCTTTCGATCTGCCTGAGCTGAAGCAGCCCTGTGCTTCTCTTGCAGTTATTTTGCTGCTTTGAGGGTACTGTGATTGTAAGAACATCTGTCAAATGAAGTCATGACACAGGACCATGTTTTATAGCTAATGTCTTCAGGAACAGGCAAACAGACCTGGCTGAAACTGAGCTAGACATGTAAATGTTCCAGTTGTTAAATGGTGAGATTAAAACATATTAAAACCCCACGCAAAATCAAGCACAACACTTCAGAGCCAAGTCCAAAGCTGCAAACCATGCAGGGCTGGCTGTGGAGGGAGCCACATCTCACCCTCAGTGTTCAGTATTAACAGTACCTACGCGCACATCATCCTGCTCCTGACTTCTGAGCAGAAGCTTCTAAGTCCTGAAAGGTCAGAGAGGAGCTCAGATCCATCTTGGATTTCACCCCATTCAATTTGAAGATGCTTTTTTTTAAGGCTAAACCCTTCCAAGGGTCAGATCTCAGGGAATATTCCTGTATAAAGTTCCCATATGAAATTTTGCCAAGCTTATTTTACAGAAAATATAAGCTTGTTTGGTTTTGTGTCATGAGAAGACAACTGGAAATTGCTGCTCTGATTTTGTTCTTGCAGTGCATCTAATAGGGTGCCTGTGGGACGTGCGTGTAATGATGTTATGGCATTAAACCAGATAGACTCTTAGTCTCCTTGCAACTCCCTCTGAATGTCTATTTTTATGTTATCTTGTATATTTTACATTTGTTATTAGTTATAGCATTACCTGTGATATTCCTATTTTATTATCCCTTAGTCCATGTAAAGATCAGATAAGTAACTTCATCAACAGCTGTAGCGACCACACCTACTATCTGATTTACTGGGCACTCCAGTGCTGCCATGCCAATCTTCCCATCATGTGTCTAAGTGTAACGTGAGCTTTTATATAACTTTCCTAGGCTGAAGAACATTTCGTTTACTCCTTCAAACTGTTCTAAACCTGATCTCCTCACATCACTCCTTCTACTTCGCATCACTTCCCAATTCAATACATTCAAATGCCTTGGTTATTATAAAAGTTTTGTCCTTCAGAAAGTCAGATGGATTTGGTAATGTTGTTTTACAAAGTGATGCCAAATCCCAAGGGTTCAAGCTTGATTTCTTCAAGGGACAAGGTAATGATGTTGAAAATGATTCCATTGTGCTATCTAAGTATTACCCTTATTAATCAATCCTCAAAGCATGTTAGGAATGCTAAAATCTGCTAATACTTATTCTTTAATTAATATTACTGAATTCATGCATTGCTTTAAAGCTAAAATAAGTCCAAAGCTTCTCTAATATTGTGGGATTTTTTCTGTTTGAAAAAAGTCAACTAAAAGTAATATTTGCAAATGTACATGTTGCTTCATCAAAGATATTATTAATGCATTTTAAAAGTAAGAGTGATACATGACCTCCATGTATGCCCTGCTTGATCCAAGCATTTCCACTGACATCTGTGGGCACTAGGTAGATCTCTGGCCATTGTGCAAACATGGATTAAGGAAAAATTAGCACAACTGTTATGTTCCAAAGAGGAGACACTGATGCTACCTAAACAAGGCAAAAGTCCAGCTCACAGCACAGGCTGAGTGTCCTTCCCAAGAAAACAACCACCATATTTTCATCACATCAGAAGTGAAGGCCTTTCCTATGTCATTGTCAGAAATTGATAGATCATTCCAACGGGAGGGGAAAAAAAATACAAAAGAAATGTCCTCAAACAGAAATCGGGAATATAAAATTTCAGTACAAATGATTAATATTTTGCAAAATAATTAGCAAGTGAATCATCATCTTATCATCAGGTGTGTCAGGCAGTCTTAATAGTAACCTGTCAAAACAGCAGTAGAAAATAAGTGAAAAATGAGATCATATTTAAGTTGTTCAGAGAGGGATACATAACAAAGTCATTACAGTCATCCTAGGAGCAGGTGCTCGCAACACCAAGATTTCAATATTCAGTTAAAAGAAGAGACTACATATGAGAAGAGTCATTCCCTGTGGCATATGGTGTTCACAAAAGGACAAGTATTTTAATCACACGCACAAGTGTCAGCAGATTTATCCTGGTTAAAGTACACTTTAAGAGATCTTGAAATTTCTCTCCACACTTTCAGCATCATACCCAGGTATGACAGATACACCCTGGAACTGAATATTTGAAGGTGTTCCTCTCCATTTCTCCTCACTATTGAGGCTGAAAAAAGTCTCTCAGTGCTTTGCAGCTTCAAGAAAACAATGTTCCCGTTACCACTGTGGAAAGTACCCCAGGACTCCTGTTTTTTCAGGAAATTTGGGGATCTGAGAATCACAGACTGAAATGTTTCATGCAAAATCCTTTAGCCCCACAAATGCAAAAATGCCTCTAAGTCAAAGTTCATCACCGGTCATTTTCTGTGGAGTTTAGCTCTGGTAGAGGTGAATTCAATATTGGAATGGAAGTGGAAGGTATTTTTATTAAAAAGTCAGTCTGAGGTTAACACCCTTCTGTACATGTGAACAGCTGTAATTAAGACTACTTTATTATGTAGCTATGTAAATGCACTCATGTATAAGAAATCTGATCATCTCAGAGACAATAATTGCATCCATAAGTTTATGCAGCTAAAATTTCACAGTCAAATTGTGGGCTGCCTAAAATTCAGCCCTGGTGAAAAGGCAGCAGGCAGCTGCCTTCTCTGCTATGAAAATATTCCTCACCAAAAAGATTTCGTCAAAAAAAAAATTATTGTTATATAAGAATTACTAAAGTCTTCGAGCAGCATCCTGGGGAGGCCACAGGACACAGTGGTGCATTTAAAGTAATTCCTGCATAAATATATCATCTATTATAAACAATTAGAAACCTGTCATTAGTCACACCAGAGGTGTTCTTGCTTCCTGGCTATTGGTTAATGGCTTCAAAGCAGAGCACCTTCTACAGCTCCAGGGAGATTATTCCATGCTATACTGATACACCTGAAAATAGACTAGTTCCTGGGAAGATGGGTGTATGAAAAAGAATTTTTTTGGGTTTTATACTCCTGGAGGTCAGGGAAAACTTACATGTGCTAATACAAGCCCTCTGCAAACTCTGTTACCAGGCTGCTCATTTCCTTCTTAAAATGACAATTTCTGCCAGCTGAAATAAAGGATAAAAAATATAACACATATTTGGACATATGAATATTATCACCTAAAACATGCATGTGAATAAGACTCAACGAGTTTCTGATTTCTTCTACCATTTCCACATTGCTTTAGGCTGACTCTCAATGTCTACATATCCATGCACAAGGAAGCTTCTTTTCATTTCCAGGTCTTCCACCTGTTTGACGGGCCAATTTTGCAGGGAACAAGCCAAGTTTGTTAGATCTGGGCCACCATTCAGGGCCTAACAATATGAATGCAACAGCACTTCTGATTCTTCAGGACTAAGAACTAATGTTCTTTTTTTTTCCCTCAGGAATCTAAAATATACCTTTTTACACAAAGCAAGTCAGCCCACAGTGAAACGTGGTAAGCAATCGCTGATCTGGAAAACAGCCACTGGAAATGACTCTGCTGCTACCCACTGGCTGAGTCACTGAGGTGGGCGACTCAATGGAATTTGGAAAACAGGGATTATGTTGTGGGCTCGCCGTGAACATTTATTTTCCTGCTTTTATGGAATTAAGACACATTTCAGGGACAAAATGTCTCAAAAGATCTAGGAGAGGGAAGAGAAAGTGAGAGAAATCCACAAGTCTTGTAAGAAAGATTTGTGACAAGAAACAAGTGGAATCTGAAAAAGAAAGCATCCGTTTAGATAATAACATAATAACAATGTTTATGGTAAACCACTGCAGAGGAATCAATATGTGCTGAAACAACTGAATAGGAAGAGACAACAAAAGCTGATTGTGAAAGGTATAGGGAAAGTAGTAACAGTATATGCTTATTTACCTAATTCTGGTGCAATCTTTGAAAGGAATTTGAAATGCAGAGAGGGTCCATCTCCATCTTTTATCTGAGTGCTCCTATGCATGTGCTCATGCACTTTTTACTGAGATATTCAGTATGTTTTCAATTTTAAGAAAAAGAATAAATCTGATTGAAAATATCTGCAGAAAAGGAATAAAAATAATTTTGGCTGGATTTCTGATTTAATTGAATACAAAAATGCATTTTTATCTTTTTTTTCAGAAATTCTGCAGTTTTCCACCAACAGGATTTGGTTCCAAACCACTACAACAGATCAAAGATGAACCATACAAATACATAAACAATGGTAATGTAAAATATTTTTTTCTGATTTCCTCTCCAAGCATCTGATCTTTGATCAGAATGTTGCCTTCATGCAGCCTATATTTGTTGACTATATATCTAGTAGGTGATGATTTGCCCAAGCTTCTGAAGAATAAAGAAATATATGTTGTTTCAGCAAAATTACTAGACAAACATATAATGATGGAACTGATTCCCTAAAGAATTCACTTTTTTCCTTGACATTATGATGCAGGTTACCTCAGTCCAGCCATACTCAGGGCAAAGCAAATCTATGACCCTTTTGTGAGCTGCTGTAATAATTACTGATATGATGGTATTTAATCCTTGTGAGACTTAATTTGCACCTCAATCTTTCTCGAGAGAAGACACTACAAATTCAGGGAACACACACAAGATTTTTCTCAACAAATATCGGGATATATCACCCGCTTCTGTGAAAAAAAAAAAAAGAATCTGAAAATAAAAACCACTGTCAGCTACATGCTGGATAGTATCCAAGGAAACTGTATCAAGCTCTTTGTGTGAGCAAGGAAAAAGCTGTGCATTAAGGGTCTTGTTTCTTTCATCATTCTCCACTATTACCAATCTAACAGCAAATCCACACACAAGCACCTGGCTCACAATTAGGTGATAATACAGCTGTGTTTGCAATGGGGCTGAGAATAAAACACAATGGTCACTAGCAGAGGTCACAACTATGTAAAGATTACTGAGATCTGGCTTATTTCTCAGATTCTACGTCTCAAAGCTGATTTATCAAGCATTTCAGATAATAAAAATACAGAATTAGTTTGTACACTCTTCACAACTTGGGAATTTAAGGCAAGATACTACACAAATGATGGAGGTGTCAAAGCTGGGGTCTCTCACTTCACAGACATTGGATGATATCAAGGTGAAAGAGTTATGTATTTAATTTGGAGGTATTGGTTTAGGTTTTCTTAATGTATTTTCATGCAGCTACATAACACCTGAACAAATCTGAAGCTCTGAAGCCTGTCAGTTTTATACTAGTGCTGTATTTTGTCACATTGTCAATCTGCAAGTATATTGTAATTGTCAAAATGACATTGTTGAACCTGCCATGTGACACAATAACCTTGGGTTCTGCATGTGCTGCTGTCGGTTCAGGAGTGAAGCAGCTGAGCTGATCTGGCTTTTATAAACTTCCTTAGTTCCCACAATTTACTGTTACTCAGCAGCCAGTCCTGTAGGAAGTAATAATCCAGTGACTGAACCCATTTATCTATGAACCTTCCCTTGACAGACCTCATAATTTATATCCATAAGGTGTCCTTCAAAATTGATAAAGACTGATGGCTGAACGAGAACCATGCTTTAACAGGCATTGTATTGAAGGCTCTCTCTTTAGGCAAATCCAGGCTCTAATCTCAATTAGGCAAAGGGGATCTAAATCCCCCTCAGCACAAGCACTGGTGCAGGAGCTGGGACACTGAATCACGACTGCCATGGCAGGCTGGGTTAGAACTCATAGGAGGCTGAGAGCAGCTCATGCACTGCATGTCCTTGGGGACAACCAAACTGCACAGGCTGGTACACAGAATGATTCCTTGTTTCCCTGAAGTTCTGACTTCCACAGGACTTTAAAATATGGTTTTACACCTACCAACTTAACTTTAGTGAATGGTAAAATCTATTAACTTCTCCCAGATAAGCATCACTTAGGGAAAAAATGCTCTTACTGTACCAATGGTTGCTCAGAGATGACTGTTTTGGAGGAGTTCATTTTACATCATTGATTTGGAAGTAAGGCCATATCCTGATACTTTAAAAAGAATAAACATTAGCTCAATTTTCCATTTCTTTCCTGGGTTCCCAACAATTCTTTACCACACTTACAAGATGGCATGTCCTCCAACACAGTTATTTCCAGGGCCTGAATCACTCTAACCCTAAAATGATCATTAATTTAGTCTGAAAATTTAGTATAGAGAGTAATTCAGAGTGAATTGTTTGTAAAAAAGTCTTTCCACTGAGGACACAGGACAACTGTGGAGTTTTCTGTCTTATTTTAGAACTGTTCAAATTAAGGATTGAGAATAATTGCAATAATTTTCAATTTGCCAAATGGGACAATGAATCACAAAGATGAAGCAATTTTCTTGGGCTCATTTCTGCCCATCACCTGAAGTATTAGAATTTAACTTTCAATTCTTGATGAACTAGGCTGTAGCCTATAAAACTTGATTATGACAGGGGCTTTTTCTTATTCTTGAGAGCATTTTATTATCTGTTTTGATAATTTTTTATATTTAGTCTCTTACAACAGTGTTGAGAAAAATGCATTTTTCCAAATCACAGGTGCCTGAGGATTAGCAACTTTTCCCTCAGAATGTTATTCACAAGATTTGGAATATCCTCAGACCAAATACTGCAAAACACTCCATTTGGAGCTAGCCTGGAACCTGAGAGCCCAGAATCTGTAAAACCTCCTGATGACAATATCACCAAAAACATGCGAAATTGTTTGTGCACTTTGTTGATGCCCTGTTAACTGAAAAAAAAAAGAAAAGAAATCTATGCAGAGGGGCACACTTGCAGAGGTGCATCAGTTTAAGTCTTCAATTTCTTGTCTTGATCTTCCTTTCTACCTTAAAAATTTTAGGTATATGTGAAAACATACAGGAATAAAACTGGAAGTCCTGGTAGAATTTTCAGGCCTTGCAGTATAAAGGATGATGGTCAGTTCTTGATTCCTCAAAGCAAATGCTTTGCTGCTCACACAAATCTTGAGTTGGTGAAGTTTCTGAGTAACTCAAGTATGCACCACAGTGGGCATTGAAAAACACCTACAATGGACAATATCCTTTCCTCCTCTTTGCTGTGTCAGCTGACATCTAAACAGGTCTGGCACAGAGGAGACCTGATTGCTCCACTGGTTTCAGAAGGAACTGTCCTACCTGAAGCTCAGCTTCACTGAGATGCACTCACTTTCATGGTCATCTGCAGGGAAGTAAATTGAATGTTAATGTGACTGATTATAGTCCATGCTTCACTTAAAAAATGGGGCCAGGTCTCAGTTGGGAGAATTTAATTAAAGCAGCCTTCCAGCAAGATAATTATACACCTTTTTTTTTCCACTGGGCCTTTCTAGTCCTTAAACTTCAGTTAATAATAGCACAATAAACAAAGATCTCTACAGGTTTGGTGAACTAGCAACATGGTGAACCTGAAGAGTATCTGGATGGCTTTTTTGACCACTGAAGCTCTCAAAACCTGAAATCAAGTTTACTGTTAGATTATTCCTCATATTGAAAATGAGTTCTACTCCTAGCTGAACTATTATACTACCATCAATACAATTAACTGCTTGCTCTTCTGATGCTTTCACCTACAGGCCTGATTATTTATTTAACTTTTTGTCAAAGGATGTAAGTAGAATTGCTGTAATTACCAAGGAAAAAGCAACCGCATGAAAATCAAAGAAGAAGGAAGACTAGTCTTTAATAGGAACAGATCTATTTGGGGTCTTCCATTTTCGTTCAGTATTCTAGGCTGTATATTACTTATGCATGAATTCTGGATATGTAACCTGAAATGTTTTGACGTAGTGAGGGTTCAAAGTTGGTGGGATATGTTTACATGTAAAATATTAGGGTTGCTTACTCTCTTACTTGGTAGAGGATTTCCTTACCCACCTATTAAAAGTCAGATGTGTCACCACCTCACTTAGATATTAAAATTTCACCAGAGATTTTTTTGTCCAATTAGGAAAAACAAACAGAAAATTATATCCATACGTATATTAATAGGGTAATAATTAGCATTTTTTCTTTGTGCATCAGATACCTATGGAATCGATTCCTAATTAATGAAGATGGTTTTGGGAAGACATAACTAGTCCAGATGCCACAGAGAGATATATATCTAATCTAATTTCACAGATGTGAATTCCAAAATATGTCTTAAGAGAATAAATTTCATAATGCCCTTGAGCACAAGACGGTTATTGTCAGAATTATCTCTTATACCAGAGGAAGAGCAATAATGACAGAGTGGTTTAAGACTTGCCTTTATCAGACATGAAGATATACAAATTAGGATTGGCTGGATCTCTAATAAATAAATTATTGCTTGAGGCAATCAACCTTCAATCATCCATGCGATCATGAGCATTTCATTTAAACTAAAAAACAACATTGAAGCTCCTCAGGGAAAAGATTGCTTTTCTCTGTGGCTGGGCTGCTAACTGTAATGATACCACAGATAAAACTCACATTTTTCTTTAGCACAGCCATCACTTACCATTTGAGGGAGAAAACCCCACAATGTGTCTGTCCTGTCGTCTCCCCAGACTGCTTAGATTCCCCTTTTTCTGCAGCTTTCTTTTAGTGGAGTTCTCATCAACAACAACAACAACAACCATCACAGACCTCACCTTGTAAACTATAGCCTCCTTCAACTTTTTATGGATGTTTGTGAGCCTAGTGACATTTGAGGACCACCACACAGTTGAGAGGAAAAAGTAAAAAATAAGCCAAGTTAGACTACTGCACTAACACAGAACTACTTGGAAAAGCACCGAAATAATAACAGCATGTGGAGCCAACTTTGTGCACTCTGCATTCAACAACCTGCATTCACCATCCTGCCTTCTTTCTCTTTTCAATCAGATACCATGTCTGCATCAGGAAATGGCGTTGAAATAATCTTCAGGTATTTTATGTGTCACAACGCAATGTTTCTCTTGAAACGTACAATTTTCTTATCAAAAAGAATAAAAATCCTCACTGGCTTTCAGGAAGTATATTATAAAATCTTATTTGATGTGTATTGTTCTATAAACTAGAAATGAGTGCTGCTTAAATTACTTTAAAAATATCAAAAAGAAGATTTTAGTACCTGTTAGCCTTACATAAATAGTATTTCTGTTCTCCACGACACATGAAGGCAACAAAAAAAAAAAAAATTCCTTTTCTAGGCATTCCCAGTTTTCTTCCTGTCATAATGAACCACAGCACAAAGTTTTACTAATAGGGGACACAGGGTGTTTCTTAACAAAGCTCTTAGGTTTGGAACCTGTTATCCTGATTTTTCTGCACTGGTTTATAAAAAATTTAGCTGTCACTAACCTCGGAATATGTAGCAAATATGTCAACAAATTTTGGCATGTTGCAAGGCAGCTCAGGACTCTACAGACTCTTTTACCACAAACCACACCAGACACAAAAGACTGGAAATATTGGAAATTGCTTTTCTTCTTATTTAAAATTTTAAAGGAATTTTAATTTCCTTTAAATTTGTAGATACTCTAAGTTAACATAATGGGATTTAGGACTTTTCATGCATCAGGATGAAACAACAGTAGATTCACTGCTATTTTGAACCACATATTTTATTATTCTTTACACTGGCATCTACAATTTAATGGGCACTACCACTCAGGAACACAAAGGATAAATTTATATTTGTAACTCCATGAGGTTTACAGGCAGATTTCAAATGCTGTCCTTTGAGTCTTTCACTGATTGGATAAAATTTTTGCCCTTGTTAAATGTACCTCCAAATTGCAGGTAAAAAAAATCAGAGATGAGTGTAACCTTCCAAGAGAACACCATGGCTGTACATATTCTAAGTGGAACCTATTAGTAGTTTGGTAAGGGCAAACAATCATCAACAATGCTTTGCCAGGGGACTGATTTAATAGGGTTGCTATTAACATTAAAGCAGACAAATTTTAAGAACATTTTAAAAAATTATGTGAACACCAAAGCAGTGCTCATGGATATACATGCCTCTTGTAAAATTAAATCACTAATAATCACGATAAAAATATAGCTTTATAAAATATGCAGTAAAAGTTAAAATAGCTTGCAAAAGTGAACTTTACTGACAGTCAGTAAAAATTAGAGGTCAATCTGGTAAATAACTTTTCCACCCTTGCACTAAGAAAAGAATAGATTATACATTTCCTGAGGAGATTTTTCTCTCAGGCCAAAAATAGAGGAATGAGAGTTTGGGATTCACTATTTTGAAACAGACACTCCAGAGCAGAGAGAGTTTAATGAAAGGCAAATGAAATATTAAAATAATCTAAAAGCATACTAGATTACAACAGCAACAAACCTCAGAGCTGGTTAGGACCATGCAGCTGGGGCTTGTAAAAACAATTTCGGTCTTGTAGATGAAACATGAGCATAGATATTCTTTCAACATGATTACATAATTACCATCATTGGTTTTTTTTTTACTGTGGTCATTTTTCTTGTTCTTTGACAGATGTGAGACCTTAGTACTCCTTAAACTCAAATGTATTTATCTTCACTGTGTCAGTTGTACTGTAGATCATTTTATTTGAATAATGAGCTATACTTTAAACCTGATGTGTTTCTACATTGCCTATGAGTCAGCCATTCTGGTTTAGACATTTTTCCCAGCATATTCATAGCTATCTCAGTCTCTTCCAGAGGGACACACACTGCCCACAGCAACCTTATCTTCTGATCTTGACAACCACACAACATACTTCTCTAACTTGTTCACACCTTCCTCATTCCAGTGAACAGTGTTCCCTGTTGTACCAGCCTCTCCCAACCCAGCTAGAAATTCAATAAAGGAGGTCTCCTCCTGCCGGTTTTGAAACCTGAGTGACCACAGAATAATTTACGTGGGGAGAAGCCCCTGAAGGAAATCTTGCTCAGCCTCTCACTTAAGGCAAGCCAGCATATCAACGGCAGCAAACAAGAAAAGAAACCCTGCAGACAAGTTTGAACATATACAGAAAAGTCATATACCTCCTGCAATGTTATAAATCCAGTTAAATATAAGTGTCCATGTACTGCTCTTTACCCTGAGAAATGTGCCAGGAGATGCAGTGGGAGTACTTAGGAGCCATGCCTTTGCCTGCCCTTGCAATAAATATTCCCTCCTGACAGACATTATAAGCTCAGTTTGTAGCTATCTGCAGTCTCCGTGGCTCCTGCTCATCAAGGGCCAGAGATACCCAAACCCTACTGCTTTTTCTTTTCTCTAAACACTGTGTTAAAGAAAAAAAGGTAGGAAAAAATGCAATTAAAGATGTTTAATGTATGGTATGTGTTGGCAATCCTAAAGGCAAGGGTTCATTTGCATCTCCTGAGCTATCTCTTCCCATAGCACGTTTGGAAAAGTCTCACAGACGTGCTTCTGCACAACCCTTTCCTGTTCCCATCCAAAATCCAGCCCTGTTAATCATGGCTGGATGTCTCCCACATGGACTATCTCCCCTTTCCCTTTCAAAAATGACTCCCGTGGTTTTCATGTGCCATTAGAGCAGAAGCAAAATCCCCATGCTACAAAAGTTTGAAGGCTTTGCTTAAAACCTTTCAAAGTGACTAATACGCAGGCTTCACTACCCACAGAGAAAGCCGTTGCTTCAAAATTGCAGCTGAATTAAGCAAACCCAGTTTAGAAGCAATTAAAAAAAAAAAAATCTCAGAAATCATATGAGAAATACCTTACGGGCTGTACTTGACAACCTATTTCTTCTCCCATGGTGGATCAGGCTGGAAGAACACCTGGGCTTTTGTACCTCACTGCTCACCGCTTTTCCCGCCCAAAGTGCCCCTCAGCGGTGCCATGGCGCCAGGCCTCACCTGCCCGGCTCCCCTCAGGCTCCCCTCAGGCTCCCCGGCTCCTCCAGCTCCCTGTGCCCACAGAGCTGCCCACTCCGTGCTTCTCCCAGGAGCACGGTGACGGGACCACCCTCCCATTTCCCACGCTGTCTTCCCAGCTGTTTCTGAAGACGGGAGCAGCCCCTGCTGTCGGGCGGTCAGCCCTGAGCTGACCCCTGCCCACGGCTGCTCAGCCGTCCCCCGGCGCTCCCACACCGGCCCTCTATCTGCTGCAAATAAACAGGGGAATTAATTCTTCTCTTATCCCTTCTTGCTGCTTAAGAAAAGACAGAACAGACAATAAGATCCTTCAAATGGAAAGTCATATGTTATTTATGATTTCCTGAATTTACCAAAGGCTGTTTTTTTTAACTCCATCCTCCAACATTAAAACTCCTTTAAATTTCTTTCTTATTATTTCAATTATGTTAAGGTATTTCTTAGAGAAGTATGGGTTTATTGCATTATTGCCATAATAGTAATAAACACATTCATCTATTACCTGTTCTGGACAATCACACTTGGCATAAAATTGGCTTTATTAGGTACATTATGAGGTAAATTGTTTCCTTTTCCTTATTTTCTTATTTTCCCTTTTATGAATTACTTTTCCATCTATAGGTTCAAGAGGTTTAAGAACGATAAATTCTCTGTATCTACCAATCCAATAATCTCTAATGCAATCTATTTCAATTAAAAAAATATGTCTAAAATCTAAACAATCTGCTCCAATCCAGACGAGCTAACATTACTTAGCTCCTTTATTCAGATTCCTGTTATTTCAACAATAAGAAAATCTCTCTAAGACCAGAATGAGTTAGCCAGGCAGTTATGAAAGAGAGTTTTATTTTGCTTTTGCTGTCAACTTCGGTGCTTTATGCTAAAGTTACAATTTTATTTTAAGATTGCACTTGCTTGTGTGAAAAAAAAAGAAATTTCTTTCTTGCTATGATTTTAAGAAACAGCTAGTATTCTAGGAAAACATAGCTGTGTCCATTAGACCTGAGCATTCCCTTTGAATGTCTGACAATTTACTGGTAACCAGATCTATCTGTACACAAAGATTTACTTCTTACATGACTATACTTACTTGCTAAATGATAAACATTGAAAGTGTAATAAAAATTATGAATGTGCAATATAATTTTAAGTAATGCAAAAGAAATAAATGCATAAATTTACCATAATTATACTTCTTTCATTTTTATATATATTCCTAAGCACATTTTTCCCAATTGGAATCAAAACAGTTATGCTCCAATTGAACAACCTTTTAAGTAAAATCGGGGGGGAAATAAAAACTCAGAAATCAAATATACCAGACCCTTCAATTAAATAAATACAAAGAAATTACAAAAGCCATGTAATAATTCTTACTTGATTTTAGGATTGCTTAACTAAATGCAATAGTGAAAGCCAGCAATTAATTATAGTGTCGTTTATCATATTTGGAATTTTCATAATTCTAAATTTTCTTTCCTTCTTTTTTACCTTTGCAGACTTTTGTTTACAATCATCCTGCACCTCAGATTCCTGCTGAGTCCACAAGGATTTTTATTGGGCCTGGAGTACCTGCAGGATGCTTAAGGTCTGTCTGCCATCTCCTACCCTGCTGATGATGGCTGCAATTCCACTAAAGCCTGGTCAATACAGCTCTGCAAATGTCTCTGTATTGCTCTGAAGTCTTGGTTTCCTAAACTGGCGTCTCCTGGTCCTTGGACTGAGCTGGTCAGGGAGGCAGCACAGCTCAGAGGAACCAACCAGGCAAGCCTTGACCTGCTCCATCGCAGGCAACAGGTCCTACCTTCAACCTATATACTGCAAAATTAGGGTAAATAATCTAAGCCAGTTTCAATGTGTTTCAATGGCTAATTGTGTGATTTCCCACATAAAAGCACTACAGTTTCTCTCTGAATCAACCTCTCTGGTGCTGCAACGTTTTTAACCTTTTCCAATGCACTGGAGGGATAGGAAAGTTGGTCTGCAGTGCTATTAAGGCCATACTACCAAGGATATCTATATTTAGTGCTCATCAGAAACAAAGAGCTCATTAAAAGGTTTTTAATTAAGTTAGAAATCTATTAGAATTTCCAAGTAAATCCTTGATTAGGTATTGTCTTCCTTTGTTTTTATTACTCTCAAAGACGACCAATATTCTGTCTAGAGCACTTTAGTCCCAGGAGGAATGTTCCCACACCTCTTGCTTGTATCAGCACATGACACATATTGGAAAGGTATTGTTGAGGATAAAATTAAATAGTAGGGTTGTAAAAAGGTTTTATCTCTTGCTAATGAGTTCATTCATTTTTTTTGCAATGACAGCAGATTAAGACCAGTGTGTTTAAATAACATTAAAACATCCATAACTTTTATAGGTTTTGAATAGCAAAGACAGCAGCAGGTACAAAAAAGTGAACATTTCAGAGGATGACTTGCAGACTGTTCTTTTTCAAGTCCTCTATCACAGGCTTATTTCAAGGTTGTGCTGTCAATCAAAACTTACAAGACTTGTCTGAATAGTTATGGGGCTACAGGTAGGTATTGGAGGGTATGCTAGTCTGTCACTGCTAGTCTGTCACTCAACAAAGAGTCTTTTGTTGGCATTGTAAAACAGAGATGAAATTCTAATTAATGCCTTGTTAACAGTTATCTCCAATTTCCTTAATCCTTCATGAAGATTTGCATGTGTGCTTACTGGCATCATCTACACATTAACATTTACCTCCCTGCTGCTTTTCTTTTCCACTCAGTCTCACCAATTTTTTTTTTTAATTGCTTCCTAATGGAATGCAAGTACAGGAAATACCATTTTTGATTTAAATCTCTCTAAGCAGATATATTTATACTGAATACTTCGTGTTTCTTTGTTGCAACCATCACACAGACTTGTGTGAAAACCATCACACAGACTTTGTAGAAACAAAAGTGAACTACTTGCAAAAAAGTTTGCTGTTTGGAATAATGAACAACTGAAACATTTTCAAAGTCTGTGTGAAACTTTGAATCAAACAAAACTTCTTCCCATTTGCTAACAGTCCCAGTAAGACTCCAGTACACCTGAAGATAATTATTAGACTATAGGCAGAGAGTGGATGTTGGGATTAAATGTACCTGAGATGCTGCTGCTAAAAAGACAAAAGGATTTTTACTGAGTTCTTATCAATAAAAGACTGCTCGATAGACATTGTCAAAACATGGAAGCTCTGATTTTTCCCAGCTACACCCTGAGGGAGGAAGAAAATTATTATCTCTTACAAGAATAATGAGAAAAGAAGATTAGTATCTCTGTTCTGAGAGTCCTCAAGGAAGATTTTTCCTTCACACAGGACATCTTCATAAATGAACAAAGCACACAGAGATCTAGACAAAGACAGCATGATACTTCTCCCCCCCCACTCCCATCAGTCAACAAATCGAATGAAGTTATAAACTACATTTCCAAGTGCCTTTCTCTCTCCTTTGTCCTTTTTCATGTGGCTTTCTCCACTGGTGGCTCTACAGGGGCTGCCCTTGGCTGAGAAAGGCCTGATGGTTTGGGCTATAGGCAAAGTGTATGAGATAACAATAATTTCAGCATGCCAGAGTGGGAATGTGGGAAAACATTTGAGGCCTTCTGATGAAACCATTGACTGAGGAACTGAGCTTTAGCTTTTGAGCACTGAGCTGCCAGGGTAAATCCAACTTTCGCACTTGTTTGAAAACTTTTAAAGAAAATTCTCCCTGATATATTTCTTTCCAATGCAGACTTGATACACAACATTCCCCTCAGAACATAAATTATTATGTTTTAAGCACTTGTAGAGAACTAGTTTCTTCTCACAGAATGTAAATAGAAATGCAAGTTGAGTGGCTTCATATTTTTGTAAACAGCGTTGCCCTTGCTGGAAACCACAAAAATTCAATTTGTTTGGCACCTACTGGAACAGCTGAACATTTGGAGGCTATCCAGTCACTAGGAAGCTCTGGAAATTACATGTCCAAACTGCACAGTCATTCACACAGGCACAAGGGTACCATTTTAATGTGCATTACTATGGGCTGTGGCAGTTCTTGTAGTACCGGGAGACACCCAGCCACTGAAAGAAACACTCCACAGAAAGATTTTACTTCCTAATGCCATGCAAACACCTGGCATGCCAGGAGAGCCTCAAGTTGCAATTTCCATTTGGCCAGTCGTAAATAATGTGTAGGCATATATACCCTTCTCCCAGATAGTCCAAGCAAGTGTCCAAACGGCATCTAATATTCTGTGCTGACAAAATAAAATCTCTACACATCTATAGCACAAAATTACTTATTCTCTCAGATGCCAATTCAAAGAAAGAACATATGTGTTTCTTAAAAAAAAAAACAAAACAAAAAAATTACAAGTGGAGCCTCTCCAAAGATTCAAAACTTAAAGGCAGTATTATAGCAAGAGGGACAGTATTCAAATTTAGAGCAGATGTTTCACCAATAATTAATGACATTAAAAATTACCCTAGAACAGCACAACATGATACTTTTATGCACCCTTTCCACTTGTAAAAAAAAATACAAAAATAATTTACAAGTATTTGTAACATATGCAAAACTTAGATTGCTAGGATTAGGTTCTTTAATCAAAAAAAATCCAAAACTCCCATGAGCAGGGACATGCAGCTCATACTGAGTTTATATAATTGCCTCCCTTCCAAAAGACTTCTTATGCCTTATTATGAAAATAACAGCTTGATAAAAAGACTTTCAAACCTTTCTCCCCTCAAAGGAAATGGACAGACACAAAGAGTGATTCCCCTACCCTACATTGCAGGACCAGCTAAACAGATCATCACACACAGGTACATGAACACTTGTCTAGAAACACTTCCCAGAGAGGCTGTTATAGCATTCTCAGCCAGCAAATAGCTAAGTGAAACTAATCCTTGTTCTTTTGGATACATAGAACACTCAAAACATACATAACTTCTATTTTTATAGGCATTTTTCACCCTCTATAAGCCTCAAAATCACAAATCAGCCTTGCAAACTAAAGAAAATTACCCTGCTCTTGTTCTGAGCTAGAACAGTATGCCACAGTATGAAATTCTGAAAGCAAGTTGCTAAAGGTACTTGGACTCATTTTCCATGAACATTGGCATGATGGCTCTTCCCATGGGAATTCAAAGAAGCAAAGCAAATCCAAGTAACTTCCAAGGAAAGGCCCCACAGGTGGTGTCTCAGATGCCATCCCACATGACAGGATTGATTGCCCAGATTCTTGGTCACAAATAGGAAGAAATAAAATGAGACAAGGCAGGATCTGATCACCTTTTGTAAAAAAATCAGATGTGCCACACAGACAAAATTCCTCTTAATAAATGAAAAATACATGGCCTTTCTCATTCTCAGCATAAAATGAAATACAATTTAAGAGAACTGGGTGCTAACAAACATTTTTTTTCCTTGGCTGCCCAGCAGCAGAGGTCTCAGGCTATCTATATATAGATAGATAGATAGATAGATAGATAGATAGATAGATAGATAGATAGATAGATATAGCTATATAGATATACAGGTCCAGCTATAGAAGAGTCCCTGTAAAAATAATAATAATTCCTAATGTTTTTTTGAATTCTGAGACAGTAAACATGCAATTAATTTCCATTTGTTCTACTCAATTAAATTAAACAAACTAGCAAAATATGAATTTATATATCCTGGATTCATCATCTAGGTAGGAATTAAAAGTAGAAATATGTAAATGCTCTATGACTGTTGAATGAACTTAATTTTGTTTTAGTGATGTAAATAATATTTTTAAAATGAAAATTTTATTTAAATACTGATTGCTTAGAAAAGCTGAGGGAAAAGAAAATACTTTGGCTCTGAAGGACTATGGGAGATTAATAATGTCAGCTTCATCCATCCATTATTATTGAATCTTCTCTATTAATTTCATTAAAACATATATTTTCAAGTAGTTTTCTGCTATTTTCAAGATGAAAAGGGAGAAGGAGCATTTTCAGATTATTGAGGCTGTGTAAAATAAATAAAATTAGATTTTTCCAATTTTCTGAAGAAGAATGTATAAACATATACTGATAAATAAACACAGCTAGGGACAAATTTGTAATAAAGCTCTTTTCCTAACAGACTTCACTGAGAGTTCAGGTTGTACATACCCCCATACCCACTGACATGAATCTGTCTGCAAAGAGGACAGCAGGGAACACAATCTCAGCCTTTGAGCATGGATAGAAAACTTTGGATTTTCAGTGTAATGCATTTCAGGCACTCAGAAAGAATTATGAAGTCACCTGTATACATATAATGAATAGGTCATTGCTGTCCACTGATGAACAGTGTACAAAGGGCAGCAGATAGATAAAAACACAAGCAAACACATAAACAAACAAACAGCAAAACCAGAAAGTCCTCAAACACAAAAACCAAATCAACCCTCAAACACACTACCAACTGAAAAAACACCATACATATGTTTACATTCAATTATTATAAGAAATGTGCCATACTTGACAATCACGCTACAGTAAACAAAAGCAGGGACTAATTTCAATTAATCTTCTCCCTCTTGGTAATTGTAAATAGTTTTTCTATGGTCATTTGCCCCATTCTGTAAGGGAGAAATGCCGCTCTCTACATGAAGTGTCTACAACAGTTAGACAGGAAGATAGTTATGGTACAAGCTCCTGAAATAAGCTTTCAATCCAGAACACTGGAGGTGACATGCCATATCTGTTCTTAGTTTGTCTTTGTTACTCTACATGAAGATTCTCCAGTCATTGTAATATTTTGAAAACTGCCAATTATTTAAAAAAAAAAATAGTGTAATAGCAGATACAGTACCTTATAGAGAATCACAGTAGATATATGTTAAGAATTAATAAAATAGAGACCAATTAACTCATCTGAGTGATGAAAGTGTTTCTAGAGTAGCTCATAAATCATAACAACTGCTGTGGAAAGCCTGCAAGGCCCAGCATGCAGTGCGGGGTACAAACCCACATTTAGCAATCCCTCTGACACCTCCCACCTGGAAAAGATAGCCTTTGGCTTGGTGGCTACGAAGAATGCTCTTCAAACCTGTTTTGAAGCCACGATCTGAAGGCAAAAATGGTGGTTTGGGTCTTTGGATGTGATTTTGAAGGGCGTTTTTTGGCTGGCACTCCCTTCAGCCCAATGTTCTCTGATTGACACTCTACCACAGCACATTAACATAGTCTCTGGCACCAGAATCTCAACTTGCTAATTTTGAGAAATGTGTTGCGTTAAAAATTGCTGGGATTACAATGAAATGTGCAATAAAATTACAAAATCTGCAAGGGAGTGAGTGGTTTGCTATCATAATTCATTACTGTATTTTCCCAGAGTACCTCTGAAAATGTGTTTGTTGTCAAACATGTAAAGGGATGTGTTGCTGACAAGCGCCAGTCAAAAATGTACATCATCGATCTTGGATTTTACTGGATCAATACCATTCGTCTCTGTTGTGTGCCGCAAGCAATTCTGTGTCAAGCTATGTTTTTGGAGCTCTTAAAATTGGCAGAGAATATGCCTTGGGAAGCAGAAAGAAAGGGACAAATGGTAAAAATATACACACACGAATACATTTACACACATAAGAGTGATTCACACTGCCTACATTTGTCAAGATCAAATACATTTCTGAAAACATGTCTGATTGAAAACAGAACATCGATCCACATTTTCAAACTACACTCTGTGCTGCAGTGAAGTTGATTCCAGTTTTCAACCCAAGGATAGAATAATGTTACCTACTGCATTTAATATTTACAGTTCCGGGCTTTGGGTGTAGAAACACTGCTCCATAACAAGCAGAGGAAAATGTGTACTGTAACCCATAGATATTTATAAAATGGTTAACTCAGATCAAGAGATCCACGTGACCAGTATCTAAAATCCTAATCCAACCCGAAGTACTAATTTTCAAAGGCTCAGATAGATTGATTGACTTTCCTACAAAGCAATACTCTTCACGTGTGTGCCCTTAACCTCACAATCTTCCCAACAAGCATCTGGGGAAGTCCTCACGTAGCAGGGTTCAGTACTTGTTCTCACAGCCTTGCTAACCTTGCAGAAAATACTGTGCACCATGCAGCAGCAAAGACAACTTCCAATTCTAATAAAGCAAAGGTTCAAACATTTGCAAATTTTATACAAATGATCTGCAACCAGATTTACATCTTCAGCCAGGGTGGATTTAATTTGCATAAATGACAGAAGGTGACTCAATATCAGGACACCAGGATGTTTTGCACTGCACCCACTGCTGAACATTTTTTATTCTCTTCTAGTTGCTTGGCTCCACCTCCAGGGTAGGAGATCTGTGATGCCTCTTCTCTGAGGCACAACATGAGCCTGACCTGCACATGCAGGATGAACAGGAAGACAAAGCCATTGCACCTGTACCTTTTTAGCTGCAGCAAGAGGTAACTCCCATGAGAACTGTGACTTTACTCGTGCCCTCTTCTCAAAGGCTCTGGAGTGCTACACTCTCCCAGAGATGTGGTTTCTCTCTTGCACACACCTATGCTTAAACCCTAATTTTCTGAGAAACTGCTAAACTGCAAGAGCATGAAATCTTAATACAGCTCCTTTTTCTTTTGTAGTTTCCTTCCATTTTGCAGATTCAAATATTGCAAATGCAAGTAGATTGTGAATCTCACACATTAACAATGCATCTTAGAAGCTAATTAAAACCATCTATGTTGTAAGAATACCTTTTTAATGTGTCAAATGTGCTGTCACTTCATGCAAAGACGTGCAAAGATGTTTTCCTAATGGTAAATCTGACTCACTGTCTTGATAAGTAAGCATCACTGTAGGTATATGTGATAGGCATATTCTGCATAAACACGTCTCATGGAGATTTCAGCCCCCTTTAAATACACTGAAAACGACAGCTCATCCGTTCTTTCCCTGCCTCCCTCCACATTAAATTGTAGTTCCCTCACAAAGCAAGAGACAAATTTATAAACTTCCAATTTGGGGCAAAGACCAAGCTGCCATTTAATGTTAGAATTGAGTTCCAATTTAGAAATAAAAAGCTCTAAGGGGTGACAATCTCCTTCATTAACAGTTTACTGTTGCAGAAGACACAATCTTATATTTATATTTATAATTAATTCAAAACCAAAGAAAAATAGTGACCTATTTTTGGTCTCTAGGCCAGTGATGCTTATAAGCAGAGGATAAAATTGTCTTTTTTGCTTGCTTTCCACCTAATTTCATTCAAAAAATATTACGTATCTTCATATTGTTTAGCAGATTTATCCTTCCATTAACACGTTAAACCTGTTTTGTCTCTAGGCAATTTTATCCCAACTTGTCTTTGATGCTTTCAATTAGTAATTTGTGATTTATAAAGATCTATGTGAGGGTAGAATCCCACCTCTGAAGAAAAAATGAGCAGGACATGAATTTTACTGCACATCCCAATGATCAGCAAGAAGCCAGGTGCATATATCTGTCAAAACAAATGATTTACTAAAGAAGATAGGCAAAAGTATGTATTTTTCTTCCTATTTCCTGTCAACTACACCTTTGAAAAAAGTGATGACAGTCACTTTCTCTGATGCAACAGACAGTTTGACATATATTTCTTTAGTCCTTATTTTATCTGAGACCATTACTTCTTGTTCTGGAAAACAACTTCTGATTTCAGGAAGGGCATTTTGACTACAAAGAACTCCTTGATAAAGAAAAAAACCTTTTTCTTTATCAAGGTGAAGCTGTTTAACAGCAATGTCTGCACGCATAACTTTGGAGAGTTATTTTCCTTTTTCATTTGAACAACCCTGATTATTTGTCTGGCTGGTGATATTAATGCAGTGGTGACTCAGAACAATGAGAATATGACAAAGGTTAGGGTACAAGCCTGGCCTCTAGGGTCCTGTCATGAGGTCAAAAGATAACGACAGCCATGAAAAGTTACTACAATCCCTTTCTCATTTAATTGAGCCAGAGATCTCCATCTTCTTACCTGGGCTCAAAGTTAAACCCATAATTTTCTCCTCTGTTGTCAGATTTGTACTGCAGTTTTCTGTAGGCAGAAATCCTGCGCTGGCAACACGGTGCTTGTGAGGTCTGTGCTCCTCGAGGCAGACAGCACCAAGTGTAAGTAACATCTCCAGGAGACTTGGAGTTAATTAACTGTCGTGATGGGAAGTCCCAAATGCAGGATGTGGAATGGGCTTACAAGAATTTACAATTATAGAACATGGTTCATCCATCGGGACAGTTTTAGGATTACTGGGGTTTGGAGGTGTGTACTGGTTGAGCTGCTTAGCCCAGCTACAAGGAAAACTCAAAGGAAGGAGAAGCAGCAGTTGCATAAAATGTTTTTCTACTGAACGGAGTACACAGATAAAACAATGTCTGAAAATGGGGGCTCTGCTCGACAGAGCTGCTTGCAAGGATCAGACAAATGTGCAACATACTCCACATGCCTCAAACACTGGAAGACCTCCCAGTGGAACCCTTGCCTTTTAGCTTTTTTGGTCTATAGGTTTAGCACCTTACTTTTATTTTTTTTTCATTTCCTTTATTGTATTCCTTTCCCTGCCCTGCACACTGTCCCCCAGCACAGATGTCCTGATCAGCCTTGTTAGCTCATAACCTTATTAGCCAGTGGTTGCAAGTCCTGAAAAGCAAGACTCGACTGCCAAGCCAGACAGGTAAGAAAGACCGACCCAAAAATGAAGCATTTCACTGGACCTGGACATAATGGGCATGTTTAGGGACAGGAATTCACCTGAGAAAAAATGAGGATGAAAAGGCAAAAATGCCATAAGAAAGGATAGCAACCAGCCACCAAGCAGGGATATCTGCTCTGAAAAATCTTTAATGATTTAGAACACGTTCTCCAGAACAGATGTTAGGATTGAGATTGCTCTAAATGATACAATCAATGAATAAGTGATAAAACATTTCTCGTTTGTGGCAGTGATCTGAAATAATAACAAAGAGATAGATATTTTAGTCTGAGTTTTGCTTATGTCATTAAAATTTAAACATGATTAAAATGAGCCAGTCTGGTTTTATAACCTGTCAGTATGACAAAGGGACTTTGACACATTTGTCTTCTGGCATATTATGGGGATTTACGTTTTGCACCATACAATTATATCTGTATTAAAATGACTGAGCACACTGAACATGAAAAGAGTGCTTCATAATAATGGCATTAAAAGTAATAAAGAGTTAAGGACACTGGGAAGGAAATTAAACAGGAAGGTAAAAAAGGTTTTATATAAAGGAGAGTAGAAAGGAAAAACATCTCCTCACTCTTGCATCTTTATTATTAGTCTAAATAAAAAAGAATGTAAATGGAAAGAGTTTCTGCCTAAGGAATCAATACAGAAATAAAAAAGATACCTTGAAATAGTTTTCAATCCCCTAATCTCATTTTGCACTAAACACTGCATCCTGGGGTAGACATACATTGAAGTGTGAATTCCATGTATGCCCATAATTTCTCTTGTGGATTTGGCTTTTTGATGGGACTTTGATCTTGAAGTCAATAGAGAAAATAGGGGTGTAGAAGCAATTATTTTCATCTTCTGTAAATGTTTTCGTCCTATTAGGGAACTGTTGACTCCGAACAAGATGAAAAAAAAAAAAATCTTGGAAGAATTTAATGAACGGAATTTAAATAGAAATTATAAGTTCAATCAAAACAACTCATAGTTAATAATGATGGCTTAATTTATTTATTTATTTCAATCATTATGTTGTTGATTTTTTGTTTTGCTAAAGGTATCCATTAGGCAAAATACTATTTTCAACATCAGAATATCACATCTCTAAAATCAATATTTTCTTTTTAAAATGTGAAAGGTTTGTTGGGATTTTTTTCAGATTTTGGAAAATTAGGATTTAACGTAAGAGTCTCCCAACACTGAACATTTTTTTGGTTTCCATAGCAATAATAATTTCCTGCAAAAATGTATTGGTTGTGTGGAGGTTTTTTGTTTGCTTTTGTTAATACAAAATATTTCTTTTTAATGAAGAATAGTTTGGTTTGTGAAACAACAGAGTAGAGAAAAAACTGTACCAGGAGCTGAGCCTGTCCCGACACAAAGCTGTTATTCAGTCAAACACTGAAAAAGAGAGCTTTGGTTCCCACTTTGGCAAACCAGTAGAGCTGCAACAACCAGTATCTGTTGTGAGTCTGTCCACCTAATCTCCAACCTCAGCAAACAAATAATGCTATCAGATTTTGCCTAATAAATCTTGTAGTGCTATTAAATCATTAGTTTTGTCAAGTCTCTGTAAGGTAACAACATAAATGCTTGTATTTCTTTGTGTTGACATTGAGCTTTCTCCTACAACAACTGTACGTTTTATTAAGAAGTAAAAACAAAGCCACCATAACTACAAGTTAAATAAAATTATAATTACTTCTAATGATATTTCCATGGCATTTAAAATTTAAAGTCGATGGTTTATGATTTTTCTTTTTATAAATTCAGTACTTGAAGATAACTAACTGGATGTAATCTGAAGACGAGCCCATTGGTCAGGAAATCACAGAGCCAGCACACTCTCAGAGACACATGTTTCATAAAACATGATAAAGTGAAAGGAGCTATAAATAAGAAAATAAAGCTATAGTCTGCAGTTAAAATCCTTGCTGCTTGCAGTACATCATTCTGTTCCTAAGTGTCTGTTGCTGGGCTAGAGTTTCTAAAATTAACATTGCAATAGCCTACATAGGTCCCAAAACACACACAAGAAAACATTGCTGAACTGGTTATTATAAGTGCTAACATATGTTTGCTATTTTCCCAACGTGTTTCTGTCCCTTGAAAATATTTATCAGGGTAAAATTTTGAATTGGCTCTTTGAACAGTCAATGTGCAAATGCAAAGACAGAAGTGTGTGTAGTTTTTAGTGAAAACTGAAGTAATGATGAATTTTAACAGTTTCATAGTATTTATAGGCATCATTTTTACACTTGCTAGGGTCAGCATCACTTAAAAATTAAAGGAGATTAATGCACATGTATCTAATAAGAATATTAGGAAAGCTTAATTGGTTTATAACTGTTTGAATTTAGAAGTGAAAAAAATTAAATCCCATTTTTTACTTAACACAGAAATTAAAAAGAACTTGTTGATATATATATATAAAGCCTTAGTGTTATACATATACAAATGTAAATATAAAGCTTCAGTATTATATCTCTATAAGTGTATAGCTAAAGCTTTGGTGTTTGATACGCCTATGGCCGTCCACTAAATGCTACCTTTCTGTACTGCAACTCTATATCCATGTAAATGTGTGGGGAGGGCAAGGTTTGATCCCTGGCTGATCAGGAAAGGATAAGCAGCTTCCATTAGAAATAAACCACGGAATAGCAGACAGTATGACCAAGAAACAGGGCAACCACCCCCTGCGAGCACAGCAAGTGGTAGCAGGATCCATGGTCCCCCCTGGAAGGCTTTGTCAGAAGCGTTTCACGGAGCTCTCTCCCCTAATACCTTGTCACTCCACACCAGACATCTGAGGGACACCGGGATTTTAACGAGCATAGCTATAACTCCTTGGGAACGACAGAAACAGAGCCCAGCCTGATGTCTGCAGACTCTGATCTGTACAGGAGGTTTTGGGAAACACGTTACACTCGGCCATTACAATGGAAAAAATGAAACGGGCTGAGTACAATGTGGTGCTGAACTTTCATTTTCATGGCAGCCCACATAGGAGGTATCCAGACTGTTCTCCTTCCCTATGAAATCCATGTGCACTCGTCTCAAATGCCAGCTGAACCAACAGATATGGAAATACCTGGCTGAGGTACTCCTGTGGCTTTAGACTACTTTCTTCAGCACCTTTTTGTATTGGCTTTTAAATAAGAGATTGCATCCATAGTAGAGTATTTGGGAATGTACACATTTGTTTTCCAAACATAGCAAAAAGGCCAGTTAAGCCAGATTTCAGTCATTCTATTCTGCATAGATACACAGAAACAAAAGAATACTTTTCACCTGATCACCTGAGCCTATTCAGACTTATCCACATATCGAAGAATGAAAAAAAAATTAAACCAGCCAACATGCTCAATTTAAATAGAAAAACAAAACAAAAACAAAACTTGTGAGTAGGAATTGCTGAATTTGCAATGACAACACATTGCAATGAAGGGAGCATGTGGCCCTGGAAAAGTACAATATGTGAAAGAATCAAGAATCATTAGTGTGTCCTAAACAAATTTGACATCTTACCACAGAAATGAAATGCCATAGGACAAAGTAATCACCCCCATTTCTTGTTCCTCTTAGAAATGGTAAAAATATACCTCTATCAAAGAGGTATACTTATATACATACTCAGTTAAGAGTATGTCATACTTCCATCACTTTTTCAAGAATATGTTCATTATTATGTTGAAGTGCTATACCTTAACTGGACTTTTAATTTTTTTTTTTTATTGGAGATGTTTGGGCTGACTATTGCTCTAATGTTACAAGAGAGGTGTAATGTCAACTGCATAATACAACTCTTCTGGGTCGCATTTGGTTGGATCCAGCCCTAACATGGGGTGTGGATTCTGATGCAAAGACCAGACCAGACCAGACACACAGTTTGGCTCACTCACCACCTTCTGCATGCCAGAAGATTTAAAAGAGTAAAAGCAGATGTTAGAGCACCTTAAGGAAACCGGAAGATGGGACACCTGTGTCTAAAGCAAGTTCTATGCATTTCACCCTACATAAAAACAAGAGCAGCTGGCAAGCCACAGTCTGGAATCCAAGCTATTTGCTTGTAGTTTGCTCAGTATTTATTGGGCAGTTCTCAGTGTTTGCACACTGGCTTGCATTAGGACATCTTACTTTATCCAATATCTGAGACTCTGCTCTTTCAGAGATAACATTTGAATTATTGTAACCTTCCCAAAGCATGATACCACTTTTTTTTTCTCGTTTGAAGCATCAGATTGAATGTTAGATTGCAACTGCATACCTCATGGCACCCCAGTAACTATAAAAATCCTTGTATTACTTCTTTCAATGTCTTCTACCACAACCTCCTGGCTCTTCCTGGGCTATGACTGATCTTATTCTGCCTTTTAACAAGCTACTCTCTTTACATGATTTTCAGAATATTTAGAAGCTTCTTCAACCAGGAGATGTTATAGCCTCCAGGAAAAGAGTGTAGCTCTTTTAGACCTGTCTCTGGGCACCTTCCAGAGCTCAGAGGCAGATATGCTTCCATCCCCAACACTTCAGGCTGTGTTCAGCTCCACTGTCAGCAGATGTAACATGTCTTCATACTATTTCCAAACCCCTCACACTTCCCAAGCCATATCTCAAACCCTGTTCACTGCTGAAAGAAATCAAAAAACTGACACCTCATAATTTGCTCATTACTTCATGGAGGTATTTATGAGGAAATGCAGCTAAGAAGCCATAGAGAACATTAGCATTTGAGCACTACTGAATTAGTTTGGATCTTCCCATTTTTCCAGAAACTTTACAAATTCAGCTGAAAAAGCATAAGCTGTTACCCAGCTAATAGGAAATGGTGCAGTTGCTGGGAGATGAATTTTCTGGAAGCCAGAAAAGGCATTATTATCATTAGGAAAATGGGCACTTATCCTCCCCACGGGAATTCTAACTGTGGCTATGGTCCAGTTTATAAGAGTCATGCTGTGCATGATAAAAACGTGTAAATGAAAGGAATGGAAAACAGCTCTCGGGTTTTATTACTACAAAATCAAGCATCATAAAGAGACCTCTCAAACTGGAAACTTCAAACTGGAAGGCACTTTTTTGTCTGTAGAACAGCCTTATAAGGGAATTAGCAAAAACATCCCTATTTTGCACAATATTTTTTGTGTAACCTACTTAATATGAAAAAGCACAAAGCTGTAGATCACTTTTAACCTTGTTGAATACATAATAAATGAATAACTCTGTGGTAACTTTGCTATTTCATAGTTTACAAATATTCACAAGTTTGGGAAGACTAAGCTTTTTGCTCTCTTATATTTATTTTCACACATAATACAGAAACACCCAGAGGCTCTCTATAGAATCTGTGTATATTTGTATAAAATAAAGCTCTGATCCTGAAAAACTCACAGGCTAATCTGAACAGTCTAGATAAACACCATGAGAAGACAGATAACACCAGGCTGCAGACGGGAGAAATGATGGGTGGAAGCACAGAGGAAGCTGTACTGCTCAACACCTGAGTAATTTCCTTTGTGGCCCATCTGTATCACCCCAGCTCTGGTCGACCCATAGCCACCAAGAGCCTCTCAGGACACTTGGGCACGCCAGAATAAGGCACTGCTGGCAGGGAGCTCCCTGTGCAGAGACAAATTGAAACCCAGCACTTTCCTTGGCCAGGCAGTGGCTAATGCCATGGCTGCTCCTGGGAGTCTGATGGACTTTCTTGGGAGAAACTAAAACCTACAAACACCTGGAGGAAGTGGTTACTCACAGCTGCTGCTCCACTCCTGTTTTCAAGAATGTAGTGATTGATTATGCTCCCCTCAGAAAATGATGCCTGGAGACAAACCCTCTCCTCTTCTGAACAAGCAAATAACTGAACTCAGAAATCATAGCCTGCAGCTGGGAAAAAGATGGGACTGATTTCCATCAACCCAGTGAAGGGACTTCATGTTAGAGAAAATATTTTGACCAGTGAAAGGGGGCATAAGGGCAAATACAAATCTTTAATTCAAGGTTTAGTCTCATGTCTGGGAGGATCTTGTTTTTTTTATTCAATGTCATTTTGTGAGTGTTTCACGTGAAAAGCAAAGGCAGAAGCTGGGGATCTGTGCTTCCAGCTTTGTGCCAGCTGTACAACACCGTGCTCAAACCAGGCCATTCTATTGCGGCTTTTAAAGTCCTCAGATCGAATCTCTCAGGACCTGGCAGGTTTTCACAAAGAGTGTTTGCCAAGGTATTCAGGCAGGCAAAGATGTAGACCCAAGCAGATATATACAGTACAAAATTTATTAAATTCCTAAATCAGAGAAGCTGTCTCAATATCCACTACCTATAAAAGCCCTGGCACTTCCCTGTCAGGCAATGGCTGAATGAAAGTTTTCAGAGTTGCAAATCAGTGCCTTCTCCCAAGTGACATGTCCAAGGTCTCCCAAGACATAACCTTCTGCCTAAAACCTGCCTTTTCACTTATTTCACCAATTCTCATTCCTTAAAAGGCTGGAGATTAGCTTACTGATTTAAAACAAACACCAGAAAGCCCCCATCAGGTGTGTAAACTGAAGGGTTAATGTTCAAACAGCCACAGTACCCACAGGGGTCCCATGGGACCTGCTCAAACCCCTATCTGGTTTACTCTGCTTAGGAAGCTGTTGGTGTGACTGGAGCAGGATTTGGGAGCTTTGAACTTCTGTGCATGCACACTGCCCCCTTCCCTAGGGGAAGATCTCAGGGATGTCCAAGGGGGCAGAGGAAAGTGCAGGAGGGACTGGCTGGCCCTTGTTAACAGGCAGTCACTCCCCAAAGAGCCACTGGTGTCAGGGCTTGGTTTTCCCTGCCACAGGAGTGCCCTTGACCCCCCGCAACGGGGACATGAAAGAGGACTCTCCACAGGAGACACAAGGCCGTGGCAGCCAGGTGAGAGAGGCTCAGGGGTGGCAGGCACAGGACAGGCTGCACATCTGCCAAGGGAAGGGCATCCACCTTGTGCAGATAACAGCACTCATGGCATGAAACTCCGTGGGTTTGGGAACAGAGACAAACCAAATACAAAGTCTGTTGTCTAGAGAATGTGGTAGAAAAATTCATTTCTGATCTCTGGCACACACAGGATATGCTTAAAAAAAAAAGTCTGCTTCTACCAGATTACGGTTCTTCGAAACAGTGAATTAAACTTGTCCAAGCAGGGACCCTGAATTTCACACCCCTTGATTTTTCTTAATGGCATATGCTGTTAAAAGAGAAACCAAATGAGCAAGCAGAAAATGCCTGACTTTATACAGGACTTGTAGATATTTTCTAGCATATGCTACTGTTGTGACAATGTGCCTTGTTGTGCCAGACATCAGCCAGGTCACAGCATGGAAGGAGCGAAGTTTGTGAAGAGCCTGGTCCTTAGGGAGCATAGTGAAACCCAAACTTTCCAAGCAGCAGGGAACACTTCTAATCTTTGGGCTAAAACAAGGCTGGAAAGCAGATTTTTTTATCCTAATTTTGTCACTATAGGATGTGCTAAGTATCACATGACCCTGGAGCTGAGAGAACAGGGCTTATAGAAGTTCATCACTTCAGAGAGTGACTCTTCATTACCTTCAGTAATGAAACCAGGTTCTCCAGACGTTATTCTTACACACAAACAGCTCTTACCTCAACCTTAAAAGTTCCTTCTCTGAAAATAACTGCAAACTTATACAGAAATCATCTTAATCATAAGGAAAGAAAATAAATTTTTAAAGCCTTCAAGTATATTGCACTTATGTTAGATGGAAAATTAGGCTTTCTGTCATTTTCTCCCCTTTTTTGACAACTGGAAGCTTTTTTGTCTATCTTTAAAGACTGTTATATGCTCTGATAAATATTTCACTATCAGACATCAAACGAAACCTAATTTTCTCCTCTATTAAATGTACTTAGTATAAATGTAGATTCAATATTTTTGTGTGTGTGTAAAATTTTAATTGCTCTAATATTTATGCAAGGTCAGACTCAAGTGGCATATGGTGAAAAATGTTATGGATTAATATGACAGCCTGTAACAACAGAGATGGAACTGGTTTAACTTTTCTTTTAATGCCACTGCTCCAGCTAGAGCAGCTAATTATTCTTCAAGTATGTCAGTTTATCCTAATTTCCCACTACCACAGATCAGCACCAATGAGGACTTGCCAAAGAACTTGCTGGAGTGTTCATGCCCGTTTTCATCTCCAACAGGCTCACACGGAGAGCAGCACCCAAAAGCGGTCAAGTGATTATCTAGATATAAGGAGATATTATCTCTCTGCTATTGGCATTGCTACAAGAAATCAAATTGCTAGAATGGTTTAAATTCTAATAGCCATACTTCTAAAAATAGTACCAAACAGGTAAGAAACAGAGTTAAGGTAAGAAATTACTAAAGGCACCTGCAAGAACCACATCTTCCAACATGAAGAAGAGGCATGTGATAATGTTTGGTAATTGCCTTACAGTCTGCTTATATTACTGGCCATTTACAAATTACCTCTTCATTCTTCTTACATACAAAGGAGGGTTGTTGCAGGTTTTCCTAAACAAGAAAATAAGCACCCCTTAAGCTGTTCAAGGAATGAAAATTGAAACTCATAATCCTTCCTTGGTGGTTTTGGAATATGCTTTTTGTTAGACACCTTCTGATAGAAACCCCAGTCATACACTTGAGTAATTATATCTCTTAAGGATGAGATAAACAGCTTTTTTGAAAGAGTTAGTTATTTCTGAACCAGTTTCCTAAACAATTCAGTCAAATAGATTTCTAAGAGGCAAATCAAACTAAGAGAAAGAAATTAATGTAAAAATCTGAGATTTTGTTTATTCTTCCTAAAAGAACAGAAAAAAACCAAACACACAAAAAACCCCCTTGAAAAAAACCAAACAAAAAAACCAACACCAAAAAAACCCAACCAAACAAAAACCCCCAGCCCATAGACTCATTTGTAAATAGAAAGAGCTGCATTTTTAATGTTTGTACAGTTTGTATAATGCATCTGTTTGTCAGGTTTCCTGCTTGCCAGAAAGATATCTAGGTGTGCTCACATTGTCTCATTTCTTCCCCATAAATGATTACCTTCCATTGCCTCCCACTTTCTATAGTTTTTCACATACTCACATGAAGAATTTGAAACAAAGAACTGAGGTTTGCTTTCTGTCATCTTTCTCTATAAGGCAAGAATAAAAGCAGGATATTTAAGCTATGAGGATCTGAAATAGGGAAAAAATCATTGCTTACATCCTAAGGTGCTAGCTGAGAAGATGAAGTTGACAGCAAACACCATATGAAATGTACATGTGCCCACTCCAATAGTAGGGGGAAAAAAAATTACAACAGTTTATTTCTGTCATAGCATACAAGCTGTTAGCAAATTCAGACAATTCTTCCTGTTCAGTATCTCCAAGTCCAACCGTTTTCCTCACCACCCCTAGTGCTAAACCCTGTCATCTCACACACCAAATGTGGTACCCTGCTGGTCCCTTGGCTTGTCACAGCTACACCTTCCTCTCCTTCTGGTTTGCTGACATATGAAATGTCTTGCTGTCAGAATAACTTTCTTCACTTCTTGTTGATTTTACTCCCTTTTCTAAACCCTTTCCCTTCATACTCCAGTGCTTTCCACGTCAAAGGTTTTAATTTTAGAAACTGCATTGTTTTACAGATTAGGCTGCACACACCTGAAATAGTAACTCTGCCACTGGCACCAGGAAAACACCGTCCTTGTGAGCACCAATAGCAGCCACTCGTAATAAACAAGGTCTGTACAGACTGTGGAGGCACAGACACAGATTGCAGGAACACAGAATTCTAAGGAGGCACCAGGAAGACAACTGTATGCAAAAGGCTGCAAAAAGATACACACGTGCAGAACAGCTCCCTGAAATAAAGAGCTGGTGTATTTCCCAAAACAGGAACTCCTCTTGTGCTATTACTTTGCATGTGACCCATGAAGCAAACATTTAAAGATAGATAGCTTGAAATCAAATTACTAATTTAGGAGGAAGAGATGTTTTCTCCAAAAGCAGACTGTCCTTGATTACAATATATTTATGAAGAACACAATAGACACTGTTTCATTTTTTACAAATTCAGCTTGCGTAGAAACATGTATATTTTTACTGGACAAAGATAAATATAATGACTTCAAATAGATGAAAGTATCTTTCATCTTCAGTAATAGATGTCCTACACCCTTTGGCAAATATTGGCGACATCGGTAAAAGAAGACTGAGTAGCTTAAATCCTATTTCTCAAAGGTTAAAAGGTGGATCTATCAGAAATTTTTATACTCAGAGTATATCTGTGGTATAAAGTAGAAAGTGATGCTAGAATTTTTAGTGAATTTGTTCTGCAAAAAGTAACTCCTCCAAGAAATGCTATAAGCCTATTGCTACTTACCAGTATTATTGATGATCCTTTAAACACACCTGTGAATTATTCCAAAAACATGAAGGAATTATGCATGCATTTTTTAGCCACTGCAATGAGGCATATGGGACTCAGGGCATTGTGGGGAAGGCGAAAAGCAACAGAAAACTATGAGTTTTGCTGGCATCTCATAAGGAGAGGAGAACACCTCACACACACGGTGGGCTGATGATCTGGCCTAAACTGGATGTCAAGTATTTCCCCCAAAACGCATTGCATCTGCTTTCAGTCGTGAGAAGGAGGAATTTAGGGTAAAGAACATTATTACTCTAATGTTCACACACTTTTCAATGTGTCTTTGAAATCCCACTGCTGATTTCTAAAGCTGAATGAAAAGTACTTTTTCAATGTATAGAGAGCACTGGGACTGAAAATATATAGGCTCGTATGTAGAAAGGCCTCATCAGCTTCCTTCCCCCTTTAGACTTCCAGGCCTGGATTTGGTCACATTTTTTGGACATTTTGGAGACAGCATTGGAAATGTCCTTTCTGTTTTGTACATCTGAGCACAGCTCTCATGACTGGAGCTCTCTTTCAGCTCACTCCCAAGTAGAGTGTGGGAAGGCCGCACATGATTCCCAACCAGCTGAACACAGCCCCAGCACTTTGCACACTGCAGCCTCACAGTGTAGGGGATGCTTTCCTTCATGGGGGAGTGGAGGGATTGAACTTTTCATTTATTGAGCAGGAAGAGAAAAAGGAAGAAGCCAGAACATCCGATAACGTGTTGTGTGAGGCTGCAGTTTCAGACTTGGAACTCGCTCTGCTCTCTCTCACTGCCACCATCTGCTCTTCCAGCCTCCCCATCTGCCTCCCCCACCACTGCTGAACACTCTCCTGACTTTCTGCAAACACTCAGCATCCCTACTCCACACTCCTCCCACCTCTTTCCTAGGCAGAGCTTTCCAAGACTCCTTCCAATGTCTCTTGGTCATCGTTGTTGGACTGGATTTCTCCAAAGCATCACCATCCATCCAAACTCCTTGCACTGTTCCTGGGAACACTGGAACTCCTTAAGCTGTCCCAGCACAACCACTCAGCTCTTCCTTAAGCTAGAACTTCCCATGTTCTGCAAAATCTCAGCATGCCTGTCATCATTATTCAGCCTGGGTAATTTTCTAGCCTCCTGCTGACTTACTTCATATATTTAGAGACCTCCTGGTCCTTTGGTCTGTTTCTAATCCTCCCTTTAATTTCAGCCTCGAGAAGGGTCACTCTCTGACCCTTATCATCTGCTAGTTAGAACAGGCTTGTCTACACAACAAAGACAACACTGTAAGATTTTGGTTTTATTTTAATTTTTTAATTCAAATTAGGCCACAATTTTTCTTTCCAAAAACATTTCTTCCCCCATTTTGTAATCAAGTTTGAATATTAATTTTAAACCAACAGAGATACTGAAAATACCTTATGTATGCTCTCACTTGAAAAACAAATAGTCATAGAACAATTTTGGTTGGAAAAGACCTTTAAGATGATCGAGTCCAACACTGGAATAATCAATAACATTATAATACCAGTAGTGTTTTCTCTGAGCTGCAAAACTATGAATGCTGCACCATCACAAATGTGAATGGGTCTCAGTAACATCCCAAGGACAGAAATTAAATGAAAATTTATGCCATATTTTAACTCTGCTCACATCAGTACATTGTTCACAAGACTTTCGCTGGATAAAATACACACAGAGAAAGCTGTCACTGTCAACCATTTATCTTGAAGCCTTTTAGTTTTCTCCCAAAATGCCTTATTTTCTTAAGAATAAGCTGCTGATTTACATTTCCGTGAATAGCTTATTTCAAGGTCTCTTTAAGTGCTATTTGTGTTACTGGGATGAACCAGCTTTGATTCTACTATTAAATTACACACAGAATATCTCAGTTATGGGGGTCTGAGAAGAAAGGGCACTTAGAGAATAAAGCAAGTGAGAAATAGCAATGGCTGGCTTCTCTTAGCATAATTCACGTTGGCCATTGTGTGTTATGGGACAGAACTGGCCTGAAGACCAAAGGGCAGCTCCTGTGAAAGTGCTCCTGGATGTAAGTACAGCTGGAAGGCAGCCCACGGTGCCTTCCACTTTTGCATTAACTCCAGAGACAAAACCTCCACAGCTCAGAGACAATGAGATGCTGTGATATTTGTTGCAAGTTTTCATTTGTGATTTAAACTGTCCTGGAAACTTCGAACAGAGACACTTCAAACTGTAAACAAGGATTGCAACTAAGGGGGTCAGAGAGGTGATGAGATACTCAATAGCAGGGACATGATTTCATTATGAGCTCAAACACCTCTGTAATTGATTTGAGGATTAATATTAATTTATAAAATTACAAAGTACAGACTATTTAAAGGCTACATCCTTTCACTTCTAAATTTCTTCTCACCGCCATTAACTTTTGATCCCTAGGCCTACAACTGATCTACTGGAGCAATTTCTCTCCAAGTTCCTAACAGCTGAAATTTATCTCTGTGAGGTGGGGCAGCAAGAGGCTTAGTCAGCTCTTGGATTTCATGAAGGGATTGTCCCCACCACAGTAAACAGGGTACTGAAGTCAGTGAGGTCTCAATCCTGACTTAAACAAGTTGGTTCGGAAACAACAAAATCGAGCCACGACAGTAAAACAGCTTGAAACAAGCGGGGCCTTTGCATTTTGTAGCTCGTACACTGTGGCAGCAGCAGAATTCTGAGTGAACAGGGCAGCTGCTCAGTGCCTGACAGAGACATGCATCTACAGACTGCTGCTCTATGGCTCCTTGGAGCACTATTCTGAGGGATGGCCTTGCCTTCTATATCCTCTCCCTATACCGAGGTGATCTCTACCCAAGGAACATACCTTATTTCTGAACCATACTGATAGAACTTATATTTTTGAAATGCTTGGCTCTAACATTGATGCCTGGAAAGGCTGACCCGGAAACAGAGACTAGGTAGTATAAAAGGATAAAATGTATTTATTGAAAGGATCAGCTTGGGCACTGCAGGAACCCCGCCGGGGCTACACCCAAGTCAAATCCACAAATGATTACAAAATTCATCCCCCGATCATGAGGCCTCACACTCTTATAGGTTTTGATCCATGAGCATATTGGAGTTAATTGTCCAATTACAGCTTCAGGTTATGAAGTTCCATCCTCCTTGTTCCCTCTCTTCCTTCACTGCTGTTTACACACTCAGGCCTAAAATTTGTCCTTGGTCCCAGGCTAGAAACAAATGGTTTTGCTTGTGTAAAGAGAGCTTCCCAACCCTTAATATGAAGCCCAGAACTACACACTAAAACAGCACAGAATCTGAAAAATATAAAAGCTAAAACTTAAGGCATCAACATATTCAGGACAATACTTTCTTCCAGTAAAATGATAACTGAAGTAAAGCTTTGGAGCTATGTGTTGCAGTAATAACTAATCTTTTGACTGCATGGATTTAGCAGGGAAAGAAAAAAAAAAGGCATAAGTAACAATAAAACTATGAAAGAGACCTGATTTCTTATTAATGAAATTTAGATTATTTTTGTACAGCTAAAATGCTTAAAGCTTCCTAGAAACTAGAGGAAATGGTTTAAGAACTCTGAATATAAAAAAATTGTTTATTCCCTTGCAAGTCAGACTGCTGGAGAACATATTTAACTTACGTCATTCTCACAGTTATCCTTTGCATCAAAGAGATGATTATTTATGCAACAAGACGTAACTGGGGAAACAGTTTTTCTGAGATAATCACACCCCTGGGACACTGCATGGCTCAGGGTTCATTACCATTGAGAGGAAAAGTGTGTTTTGTTCTGGAGTTTTTAATTCCAGACTGCAGTTTCAGCCAAGCAGACCGTTTCAGGTGGATTAATGTGTCCCTTTAGGAAGCTCACCTCACCTGTCAATCACAGTATCTCACCCAACCTAAATAAAATTCTTAACCTCTTCTTTACCACACTGCCAAAAGGTAAAACCTTTTGCAAAGGAGTTTGTTGTTTTAATTTTAATGACAGAAGATGAGCAGAAGATACCCAAAGGGTATTAGTACAGAAGAGATTCATCTACAGGAAGTGCAAAACCAATACTGAATTAACAATATGACAAGTTTGCATATGTAACTCATTTGTTTAATAAAACGAACACTGATACGTACCAGCACATCAAGCCAATCACTGAATTGCAAAAATAATTAGCCACATTTTCTTTGGAACAAAGCACTTTTATAACTTGAAGGTACTCCTTCAACACCCAGTGTGAAACAGCCATTTCCAGCAGACAGTCTCCTCCAAGCTGCAAGCAGAGGATGCCACTTCATTCTCAATCAAAGTGAAATGCAATGAGAAGCTCACAAGGAAAACTTTTTATGCCCTACTGTGTGGTCTTAGAAGTAAGGCATAGACCTGTTTCATTAACTCTCTTGAGAAACAACTCCTCTGACTGATGGTTTTGATAAGCTGGATCTCAAACAGAAGCATTTGGCCTCTCACAATTTGAAGCATGCATCAAAATCAACAAAGAAAACAAATGTTAAGAACCTAATGCAGTACTTCAGACAGAAAGAAAATGTAACTTTCTCCCCTATTTGTGGAAATAGAAAGTGAAATAAATCTTATCAGCTGTCTACATGGATGTTTGTTCTACCCAGAGGTAACTGATGAGAGTTCTCTATGGAAGTGACATCTAATGACTATGCACACACTTATCTTTTCCCAGTGGGTTATTTTTTCTACTCCAGACTCTCTATACTTTCTCCTTTTTGTATTTTACAGACACGGTTTCCATCTGCTCCATACGCCAAATCTCATTTTGAGCATACAGAGCGATTAGGAATATCGCTTTTCTGCTCCTCCTGAAGAAACCATTTGAAATCATCACCTCTCTGGTCTCTCTGCTTCTGCACCATGCGTATCCACTGGTCTAGGGCAGCATTTGCTTTCATAAATATTCTTATGCTTTAGATATGCAGAGTTTCTTTTAGTTTTATTTTTTTAAGTTTAGTTACTCATTCAATAACTTTGTGCTTTCATTTTCCTCTTCTTGTCTGTTTCCAGCTCTACCAATTTAGCTCTGGAAGAGGATTTCTTTCTTTTTCATTTTTTTTTCACCTGTGCCACAAGCAATTACCACCTCTCAAACACAAGATTTGAAGGCATCTTGCAACACCTACTATGATGAATTTTATTCAAAAGTAAGTTATTACAGAGGAGATATAACTTCTGAATATTACATCTCTGGGTTAGTCGATTTTAAGCCTCTATATTCTTTTGCTACCATAATTAACATACTACTTCAAAGACACAAAAGGACGAATGATCCATGGAGGCCAGCACTGGGCATGAGAATTCCAGTAAGATACTTTATCTCTTGGAGTCCAAGTGTATTAAATCGAGTACTAAAGAAACTGTCTGTTCTTAAAATAATTGCCAAAGGTAGAACAAAAGAATGAATATCCTTAACAGCAACATGCTGTGCTCACCATGCCTCTAGAAGCAGATTCATTTATTGCATCAATTAATGTATTTGTTGCCTTTGAAATATGTTCAGGTCTACAGGACAAGCTATGTAACTTTGCACTAGTACACTATCAAACTACCTCCTCAGATTATTAAAATACTTAGTACCCTTTAACCACTAGTTCTTTAAAAATTATTTTCCTGTGGCTTATCAAGGCGACAGGAATAGGAGTAACATCTGGTAGAAATAAGCAAAAATGTTGGTCTTCTGGCACAAAAATATCAGTTTGTCCACATTCTCTTTACAAACAGTCAAACTAACGATTGGTCTATAGTCTTTCCTGGAGTCAAAACAAGAATACTTCGCTTTTACATACCAGAATGCTCAGCTTCTACATCCCAGCCCCTCAAATGGCAGGTAGCTGGACTTTACAGCCAATCCAAATGCTTTCAAATTGTCTTACACAGCTACAATTTTTCCCAATACAAGGAAATATAAAGGCAATACAGAGGAATTGTTCCAAATAAATTATTTATCAACCTATTTCCAAAGGAGTTACAGACTTCAGGATAGCTGGCCCTTCTCATTGGAAAAAAAAAAAATGTCTAAAGGCAAGACAATCTTATTGCTATTAGCATTAAGACTTCAAGTTCTTCTTGAAAAGGAAGAATCTATTTCATTTTATGGGTTTATAAAGTAGAGCACAGAGGGGTCCAGTGTAGTGATCTTGGCTCTGTCCCTCTTTCCAATGATAGAAACTTTTGTACTCATGCACACATTGTGTCTCTTTTTACTGAGCATTAAAAGCTGTTTATAATTAAGATACCACTGGCAGTTTATAAGAAGACATGAAAACGTGGAAAAACCCCATCAATAATTGATTAGGAGAATGCTTCCATATAGAAATAAAATCAGGAGAATAAACATTGAGTGCATCTCTCTAGGCCTTTGAATGAGCGATATAAAAACATGTCTGGTTTAGCAGCCTGTACTGCTTGCTGTCATCTGATTTTAAACATTCTCCCTGTTGCCCTACTGAGTAATCAATAAATTCATTTTCTTCATCAGTGGTTGGTTTTCTCTTTTTCCCAGCTGTCATAACACAAGAACTCCTCTAAGCAGGACTACTTTGTCATTAGATTTCACCCAACTGAGCCACATAATGCTTCTTCACAGAAGGGCAATCAAGGGTTCCTCTTTATACGCAGATAGTTTCAAACAGATAGAGTTGACAGAAATCAGGTACTTCTTGTGTTTCTAATTTTTTTCTCTCATTTAAAAAAAAAAAATATGTATTAAGTTAATCTATTACTTCAAGGGTTCTAAAATTTAGTCAATCTGATGGTATAACAGTTAGCAGCAGCATTAACTATTACAATTACTTCAAGCTCTGTCTACAAAGCAAAGCATAACAAAAGATTTTGGTGATTGATAACACTTTTAAAGGAAAGAGCTTAAATCTGCAGAAGCCAAGCCACAGAAACCAGAGGTGCACTTCACAGTTCCTGTCAACTCCACATGAGAGTTACCTCAGATGGTCACTGCTTACAGGATGGGCAGATTTTATTAGGAAGGAAGGAAGATCCAACAACTTTCTCCTTTCACATAGCCAGAATGCAGTCTCACCAGATTTTTGAGGCTAACCAAACAACTGCACAGAGCTCCTGGTACTGGCATAAGAGTAAAAAAGATCCTGTTGTGAAGTGGGAGAAAGTGCACCACTGACTTGCTTTTATATATATAGATATATATATATGTAAACATTGTGGTCACCAAGGTAGCTGGGTCCATGACAGGCTTAAAAACACCTAAATTATCTCCAAATGAAAATACATATTAAAAAAAAATATATTCATTTCTACCTTCCAGAAGGAAAAATCTTTGAATCTAACTCCTAATTCTTGGGGCAAAATTAATTCTAGGAAATGAAAATCTCTTTTTCTGGATCAGCAAACCTACTTCAAGCATTATGAAATTCTTAACCTGAGTTTGGGTTGTTGGGCTTTTCTATTTTTGAATTATGTTTTTGATATGGTAGTAATAAAAAGAAATCCATTACAACTCATTTTCAAGGGAAAGTCAGAGACTAGAGCAACTACGTATTCTTCTGGGATTTGTGGTTTTAATTAGCCTTGTAAGTTCTGAAATTAAATTCTCAGTTACTTCCTTTTTGAGGAATGTTTATCATACAGAAACACAGATATTAGACACAGATATGCTCGAAAGAGATATCATATAGAGGCTCTGCTTTTTCTGTAAGTTACAGGCTGCCACAGCCACACTATGGCCAAGTCCTTAAATGTTCACTTCTTGTCTCTGTGCAGAAAAATTCCTTCTGAAGTAAATGAGAAATTATTTCTACATGTTTACTAGAAAATACCACCTGTTCATATTTGACATTGCTTCCTGCTTTCATATTAAGAGGAATAAACAAATAACTTTAAATTAATCTTTCCTGTACAACTCTTAGCTAGTAAATTGAAGTTACTCACTGGTTCTGTTGATGGGTGCAGGAATAAACAGACTTTATAACAGTTCATCAGCATATTTTAGTAATTAGCTGCAATGAATCCATTCAAGAATACTCTAAAAATACAAGATCTAAGTAGTAGAAATGTGTTGTATTAAACTGGGCTGTTTTCAGAGAACATGAATTTAACAGAAGAGAACATATTGATTTGATATGCTTCTCAAGTTACGACAGATAACATGAACAATTTGTTTAATTGCTAAATGAAGAGTAAAGCCTGCAGTGTGTGGGACAACTGCCTGATCATCTGGGAGTCATTGCTATGTCTCATTTGGCTGCAGACTGACAGGGCTCTACCTCCTTGTTCTACAGCATAGCAAGTGAGTCTCCCTTCACTGAAGGGAGAGCTTCTTTGATATTGAAAATATCTTCAGTTTTCTTAAGGCTGATATAAAAGCAAATCACAAAAAAAAAAAAATACTCCAATAGGGTGGTTTATCTGAAAACAGACTGGGCATTCAAACAAGAATAATATAATGAAAGGTGTGCCGCATTTTTTTCCTTAGTTGAAAGAAGCAAGGTAAGAATCTGCATCTGATCTAACACCATAGGTCAATAAAAAGTTAAATCAATTTAAGATATTTTGAGCATTAGAAACAACAAAACTGTCTTTGAAACGATCAGCTGCATACAGGACAGAATGTCATCTTCCAAAATGCCATTGATGGCTGGAAGAAATAAATATAATTGTTAAGATTTAAATGAAAGACTCCTGAAAATGGTGCTAAATAAGTTCTGCTACTCAGTGGAAAAAAAGTGCAGTAGATTTGGGTGGAATGAATTATGCAGTATATTAAAAAAACCCAACCAAACAAAAATGGACTGTTAAAGGTGTGCAGAAGCTGAATGTATCACTACCATAGTGAATTAGGTGAAACTGAAAGAGTCTCAAACTTCAGAGTAACTCTAGTCATCCCTTCAGTGGGCTTTAGCTTCAACATTTCTCTAACTATATTCTTCCAGTACAGAGAACTGCTTGTGGCTCATTTTCTCTAGGCTGCTGTGCCTGAGCAATGCTTTTCATTTTATTTCATAGTCTACGATATAGTTCATAATTTTAATAACTATCCTACCTTAATCAGTGGATATAGCTGTCAAATTACTGTTGAAAAAGAGCTAGGAAAAAAGAATAAAGTCATTTATATCCTCAGGTGTGGCTCATTTATATCCTCAGGAGTTGCTGGGCATTCTGTGGGTAGATTTTGTAACTTTCTGTTTGGTTTTATTCTTGTTAGTCACAGTACAGTAAAAGTTTCTGGCAAGCCACAAAGAACAGGACACACAGTCACTTTCTTTCTGCTAAAGACTGCTTTGCTCAAGTAGCAAGGAAGAAGCAGGGTAGAAAAAAAAATAATCTGTAGATTGTGAAAATGATTGATGACAAGTGTGCTGAGCACAGAAACACCTTTATTCAGCAGGGTGCCACACTCAGAAATCTCCTTGCTGTTGAATAACAGCTCATGGCTGCTACAAGAAAGCCCCTCCCTGCTGGGAAATTTTGAAGCCAGGCGGAAAAGTTCTGTGTCTCTCTACAGAGAAAATTTATATCTGAAATGACAGCTATGACTACACCTTTGAGATAGCTTTCAGGGAAGGAAATAGAGTGCACCTGGGTGTCAGTGCATGAAATAGCATGAGAAATGGAAAGTTATTAATACGAGGTCCTAAATACTTTAATGGGAAAAAAAAAATTACCATCCGTGGATGCTTGTTTCACTTTATTAAAAGCTTTATTGCTTCAAGGACGGAGGGAAACTGCCATTACTGTGTGTGTTTCAGAGGTGGTTTCATTGTTCAGCAAGCCCATACCTAAACAGAAAGGAAACTGCCTGCTGCTTAGTTAGATAGTTGCCATTTTCATCTTCTCAGTCTACAAATAAGTCCAGGGTAGGAACTACAGGAGCAGCTCCTTGCCTGCAGCATGGCCTTTTGATCATGTTTCACTCTAAGAAGACATTTCCTACGCGAGATTTTAACTGACATGACAATAATTTTGGCTAAATTACAGGTGAAACGTTAATTCAGCTAGGAACTCTCATTTTAGCCCATCTCAGAACTTCCATAGAGAGGAAAAAGAACGCAGTGCTGGAGAAAAAGACCTTTACAAATGTGTGTGGCTAATAAAATCCATGGCTAGGTTAAAGGAAAAGATGTAAGTAAAGGAAGAGAGAGATACTAACCTGGATCATATGGAACACTTCAAAAGGAACATTCTGAGGAATGTGTTCTGCCACATAAGTTCGAGAATGCACTAAATTCATCAAACAGCTATAAAAATCTTCAGTGAATTATAAAAATCCACCAGATGGAAAAAGGCTAAACAAGAAAGGTCTGAGCTGCTCAAGAGCATAAAGACTTCAAAGGAAGGAATGGCAGAATTTAAGTTAAAATTTTAAAATAAAACGCTTTCTGAAGACAAGAAGATGGACTTTCATTCAGAAGCAGACAAAAAAATAAAGGAAAGGCATTACCATGCTCATAACTTCAGAGACAAAACTAAAATAAACCACCATTTATGCAGACATGAAGGAAGGAAATCATTCTCCCTGCCAGATGGCCAATAAAAGGTCTATGTCTCTTTACATCCTAGAGATGAGATAAAATGTGTTTAGGCCTTGGAATACCTATCCTGAGCAAAGTCAGACAGCACAAAGCCTGATGCCTTGCAATGACTTAGAATGCCGTGGTGCAGCCCAGAACAGAAGTGGGATTTTTAGCAAATCTCCTTGACCCTAAATTCTAAATTCTCCTGGCAAACAGCAGAGGGGTGGGAATGGCCACGTGTGGGCACAGCTCTGAACGCACCCCTCACGCTTGGGTGTGCTGCTCTTTAATGACATTTTCCACAGAGGATTCTCTCTGAGTGGATCATTAGCATCACTTTCACTCCTATTTTTGGGGCAGTCAAAGTTCCTCTGGAGTCCTGCTGGAGCTGTGCCAGGGCTCTGTGAGGCATTTGATCCAGCCTGGCAGTTTACTGAGCACACTCACAGAAAGCAGAGCATCAAAAGCTGAGCCCCAGCACCGGCGGCGTCGCGGCGCTTTGTTTTTGACTGGCAATGGCATCCACTGGAAAGCAGTGGGGGAAGGATGGTGCTCAAGAGGAAACTTGAGCATTTCCCTTTGTGCATCTCTCAGGATCAGGAGCTCTCCTACTTTACGGCAGTGTGAGAGACGCCTTTTTCCCAAATGCACATCAGATAAAAGTATAAAGGTCACTCTTTGATGCGACTTCACAGCAGCAGTAGAAAAGAGGGTAACACTGAGGACACATACCTTCTTTCTAGTTATTTCCCACAGCACATCTGTACTTAGCAAAACCAGCCCATTTTCCTTAACCATAGGAGCACCCATATTTGTGTCTTAATTATATACTTTGTATAGAAAACAAAAAATCCCTGCAAGAACCTTGTGCATTCCAAACCACACAATGTAGAGAAAGTACAAAATACCATAAAGGTGTGCATCCAGAGCTTGAAAGTTTTTGTCTGAAAGGAAAATCCTATACAGTGCTCTACACGAGAAATATGGATTAATTAGACTGTTTACAGTCAAACAACAGCCTATTTCGTATTCAGTACATTAGAATTTTCAAATATTACAGGCAATACCAAAGCGGTTATTCCCCTATATTTGTCACGTAAGATGTTTTATATTGTAAACACTTTGAGATTGGAGCTTATGGATGGAAAATAGCTCTTAAATCACTGCTCAGAAGATAACGGCAATAATTTCCATGCATAATGACAGTGATGTTAAATGTCTGCACACTTCTGCAATCCTTTTCACCATCTCATTATCAATCTCTTATCCCTTATGGTTGTTGAATGCAGTTGCTCTTACAGCCCGATCCGCATGACTGTGAAATCCTTCCAAGAAGGACAATCCAGTCTCTGCCTTACTCTGTGGTTTGGTTGTCTGTCTGCAGCCCTGAGTGCCCTGCAGGGTCATTCTTCTGCTCCACTTACTGGGGAAAGCATTGCAGGAAAGGTTAGTCTTGCACACCAACCCGATTGTGGCAGGGCTTTTACATTTTTTTTTCCATCTTCCTTGGGAGGGGTGATCCTGAACTTGAACATTAATGGTATCACCAGGTGGCTCTACCAGACGAATTTTTTGTAACACAGTTTCCTTAATGTCTGGTAGTTCCCTTAAGAACTAAAATTATAAATTTTTAATTTATATTTTGTCTTCCATTAAGTGCCAATTCTTTCATAAATTGCATACTCCAAGTCATCTGACATCTCACAGATCTCCTAAATGTGAATGAGGACATAATTTGGCCTCTTCTTTTTAATACAATATATCTGTAAGTACAAAAAGCTCAGCTTTCAGACTGCAAGCCTCAACATTGCAATGTGAATTAAATTTATGAGCAGGCCAGTATGCACCAGTCAGAGAGAAATCACTGCATCGCATTGTGCCAGTGAAAAGGCAATGCCTAGGCAGAAATATATTTCAGCTTTATGCATTTAGCCAAAAATGAAACTCCAAACCCAATTATTTTCTTACAGATTTACTACAGAATCCATTCTTTGAAGCATCAAGAGCAGAATCTTGCAGAAATGACAGGTACCTCAGGTCAAGGTAAATAAATTGTTTGAATGAAAGTGAAAAGAACTGAGAGAAGCTTCAAGGCAAACAAGTTTGCTTTAGAAACAATTTCTACAAGCTTAGAGATGGATTTGAACTATTAAAACCAATACAAAATTTTAAAGAAATAAAAATGAAAACAGTGAGTTTTCTCTGATTATTTTAAAACTGGAATCATAAATCATGCACTACAGTCCTCAGCCACAGAAACCAACAGCAGAATTCTCAAAAAAATGAGGACAGTTCTTTAGTTTGGATAATTCACTGAAAGTCAATTAAAAAGAATGAAAAGGGTAGGTAGTGAGAAACTCATAGGAAATGTAATTTATGCAGTACTACTGAATATTTCCATCTCTCTTCTTACATACAATGGGAGTTTATTGATGGCTTTTTATAGTGTCAAATTCCAGTACTTACAAATTTACTTTCTTCTTCTATTTTAAGTTTAAGCCTGTTAAGATCTTGAGTCTTTCATCTAGTTTTTCCACAAGATCTTGGTGTCTTTCAAATGCAAATCTGATTCAAATTAATCACAAGTCAGCATCATTTATTTTGTCAATTGATACCCACTGCTCAATGTATTGTTGAAGAGAAAGAAACAGCTGCAAGGATGAGAATCAAGACACTATCAACTCCTCAATTGTTGTCAAGTTAGGACTGTGCATGTATTTTTTCCTATAAGAAAAGATCTATAATCTTTTTCATCTGGTTTTGGGGGTATTATTTTCTTTTTCATTTAGATATTTAAGGACTTACATTATACATTAACATTAGCTAATTACTGTCAGCCATCCTGTGTTGCATGAGAAAATATCAGAAGTCTTGTCCCAGTGCTCCCATATTTTTTAATGTGTAATCAATACATCAGGATGTTTGACAGTGCAGAAACCTGACAACACTTTGTTGGTACCAACACAAACATCGTGGCACTTGATATTCAGAAGTTCTCCTTGACTTGCATCTTACTTAGCACCAGAAACACAGAAGGTTCAGGGTACACATTACCCATAATGCTATGATATTTCCAACTTCCATTTAGAAAACTAGTTTGGTACAACTACAAATTTGCAAATAAATAGCTGAGTGGAATTAGAGGAAAAAAAATGTTTGATACCCTTTCAACACATAGAAGCAAGGAAAAACCTCAAACACAACATCATCTCTGCAGCCTTATTCACAGTGTTTTGAAAGACCGTGATCTCTGTAGGCTAACTGAAAAATCAAGCTTTGTCTGCTTGCTTCAAGCCCTCATCCAGCCACCTTCCTGAGAAATCCCACCTCCTCTCTCTGATTCCTTTCCAGGGAGGAGAGGTGGCTTGGTCTCAGGAAAACAAGTTCACCTGCTTCCTTATTTTTTTTTCTCACAGGCATCAGCTAAGGCTCCCAAATGTACAATAGACTTCCCTTACATTTATTTCACTTTTCTTTCCCTCTCTTCAAGTTCTCACTGTTCTCACAGCTCAATACAAATGCCAGTAAAAGACACCTCTGTCTGCAGCCTGAGCAGCCAGACCTGTAAGCAAACAGATAATCAGAAACTGAAGTGGTCTCCCACTTTAATGAAAATTCAAGATACTGAACGTGGATGGAAATGTTCCATCTTGCCTGAGAAAGCAGAGCCCCTGAGCTTCCCAAGACCTTCACGGAACACCAAATGCAGGCAAGAACCGGTGGGGAAGCAACTGAGCACAGACCTGTGAAGCAGCCAATGTGTCAGATCAGACATTTTCCTTACTGAAAAGTAAAACAGGGAGAGTGCTACAAGCAGGGAGCCTGCAAGACAGATTAATCATTCTGTCTGGAACAACTGTTAACACCATTCCCGAGCAGAAGCTTTCCATGAAGCAGCCCAGCAGGGAGTGAAGCATGGACCCCAATGGCAGTGAGCTGCAGAGGAACATCAAGGAGTGTCTTTGCACTCACAGGCTGGCAACAGAGGGGCTGCTGCACCTGAAAACATCACCAGCACAGGTACACTAAATGGAGCTGGTCCACAGAAGAAATCTGCTTCTTATTCAGCTCCATTACCACTCACAGAGTAATGAGTAAAATCAAATTCCATTCTGATTCATTTGGCACCCATTCCTGTCTGGGTTTCAATAGCTCAAGTGGTCTCTACACTGTTCTGTTATCTCCATCACTGCAATTTCAGACTGTTTAAACATGCTCTGAACCTTAGGTGCCATGAAGTTGCCTGCCTTAAGCCAAATTGCTGAAAGCCCTGAGCAGCTGGCAACCACTAGAAAGGCTTCCAAACGCTCAAGATATTATAAAATCACGACAGCCTCTCTTTGGAAATGTAGGCTTGGTTGGAACTGTCTCCAATTTCTATACCTCATCTGAATGATGCAGAGTTAGGAGGAATTATAATTTTAATTAATACAGATCTAAATGGCTGGTCACCAAACTGTGCTCTGAAAAAAGTATGCATTAGAAAGTTTTACTGGATATAAATTGTTTGGTTTTTTACTGTATTATCACAGATTTCTATAATACTGAATACTCTAGTTTTGGAGGTACAAATCAGTAAGTCTACAGTGAAAGATATAAATAGGTGAGTATGGTGAATTCCACATCAATGTATAACCAAATAGATAGAGACTAGCAGAAGTTCAATAAAGTAATTTTAAACCATACACTTAAGTTCAATGGTTTTATTTTATAGCCATTTAGTATATGATGCTGAACTTTCAGCCTTTCATAAAATGGGTGAAAAATGATTTAAGAAATTACATGGGCGAAATGCAATTAAATATGTGAGGAAAATTATAATTAGTTAAAGAAAACTGCAATGCCCACAAAAGCTGACTGCAATAAATTGCTGGTGAGGCTGGAGCTGTGAGTGAGGCAAAGGCTGCCCTGACCAAACGGGAGCTGCTCACAATCATGTCGTTTATCTGCTTGTCTGTAAGACAGCTCCAGCCTGGCACCACAGGACTGAGCACTGCAAAGCCCAGTGCCACAGCAATGTCCTAAAGCCTCAGAGGGTGACCCCTCCTGAAAATCCATGTATATCAGTAAGCCACAGTTCTTCAGGGAAATGAGGAGCCAAAAACCAGGTCTGCTACCCCTGGCTCTACTACATGCCCAGAGATTCAACCAGACATGGGCTTGAAACATCTTACCTTTATGAACAGCAGTCAATATGGATTTAAACTTGAACTTCTGAATTCAACTAAATATAGTTGAAACATTTACAGTAAATACAGTCTTTAGTTTGTAATTAAGGGCTTTAGAGCTGGCCTCTCTCTGGTCTTCTGTTCATGCCCTCTTCTAACTGCTACGTCCTAAATCCTAGTATTAAGATCCTTAAATTACCTCAGGATGAAGACTCCTAATCCGAGACCTTATGTGCACGGATGCAGTTTTTCCACTTGTGGGATTGTTGGAGAGGTGGATTTCTGCAGAAAATATGTTACCCAGTGGAACATGGTGGAGCAGAAAACTAAACTTTGAAGAATGCTTTTCAAAATCAAAGTTTTATAAAAAAGTTATAATGCATATAAACTAATCACCGTCCTTTCCCTTTTCTCCCTTCCCAAGTGCAAGGCCATCCTTCCATAAATCTGCTCACACTGGTCACAGGATCAAAGGCTGCAAGCTTTGGAAACAAAGATTCCTCTACCGCAAGCTTTTTGCATTCATCCATCCGTAAAATGTTACACCCACACACACACTTTTCAGTTGAAAGCACAATATTCCAGATAGTGTAACGCTCCACAAGATAACATGAAAAGCACAACCCTATAAATGATAACCACCAGCTCCTGAGAAACGGCCGGAACAGCCTCAGAGAAACCAACACTGTGTTTGCACAACACAGACTTCTTGCTTGCTTAATTTGTGTAACAGCATCCTGAGGAGAAAGCCTGATCTTCGCTCATTACTGTTCAGCACCTCTCATTTAAATGAGTATCAGCTTCAAACAGTAAAAAAACAAATAATAAAGTAGATTTTTTTACAAATACATTAAGCAGTATTACATTTTCAATTGCCATTTCCCTATTGAAGTTCTTAAACAGTAAAGCAGAAGGATATCAACACTTTTTTCAACACATAGACATTTGTGATGCACAAGCAAACAACAGCAAAAAAAATGGTCCTAAGCAAAAGTTGAACAATATAGTAACCGAAAGACAGCTTGTTGCATCTCTTTTTGAAGGTGGGGAAGCACAGTGAGGAGATAAGGTAATATTTTTAGATTAGAAATACTTTTTTTGCAAAAGCCTTGATTTTAAACTTGCACAGTACCTGACATTGCAGGGAACTTGAAGTTCAATAAAGGAAAATGCATGCACATGGGAGCATTTTCTTAATTGGACTCTTGAGCTGAAAACTCGGATGTATTTCTAGTAGATGAAATGCTTCATATTAAATGTCAAGATGTATTGAAGAAGTGACACTTAAAATGAACTGAAGAAAGAAATAAAATGAAAGAAATTTAAGACAGCGTTTATTAGCTGAAGATATTCAATGCATAGAGCAGCTCACATTTTAAAACTAATTTCTATCTATCTGGGATAATGATTGCGTGCCAGGAGTCAGGAACACAATGCAAAACCAGTACCAGAGGGGAGAAAGAAACTTCTACAGAAATAATTTGAAAACACATAACACAGCTCAGAGGAAGACTACTGTCTTCAGCAGGTCTAATTAACACCAATTGTACTCCATTTCTGGTCATTAATACACCTTAGGGGATTTTTTTTTTTCAAAAACAGATCTCTAGAGCCTTATTCAAGTTGCAGTCCCTGTCTGCTTTAAGCAGACAACCCGGAAAGCCACAGCTGCCTTTCCCCCCTGCCCCATGCTCCCAGGTCTCTGTCTCCCACCTCTGCAGGACCTTTGGGTCCAGCTTGGAGTCCAGCTTTAGGCTCCCTCAGTCCCCAGCTTTTCCTCTTGCTTCCCTTCCATTCTTCCATATCACTTGATGGCTTCTGGCTTCTCTCACCCTTTGCAGAACTCTGCACTTTCAGTCTTGCTAAGAGCCTTCATTTTCTACAGTGACCCTGGAAGGTCAGGTATTCTGACCTCACTTTTACATCCCTTTAAAAAATTTCTTCCAAAATTTCCATCCATTCAGGGTACCATTACTCTTTTGCTCCAAATCTCTTTCACTCTTCAATTATTTCCTTTTGCTCATCACCTATTTCAATTCAGCTACACCAGCTTTCTCTTTTCACCCTGTCAGACTCTTTTCACATCCATCTTTCCCAACTCTCCCTGCCTTGGTAAAATGATGGAGTTTGTCCTATCACCTCTGACAAGCTGTCCTTTCAGTTATTGACATCATGGCACCATGGCAGCCCGAGATCCAGTTCTCCTGCCCCTGTTCTCATGCTGCTGAAGCAGGCGTGAGAAAGGCCTCAGATTTTGCTGGCTTCCTGTGCCTCACATTGATTCTCCTCTTTCTCATCTTTGCCCTTTTTCTTTTGGAACACCCCAGATTGATCCTTCTGCTGTCAGCCCTCATTACCACCCCAGTGAATCCAGAACTGCCTTTTAAAGCATTACAAATGCCAATTTGAAAAAAATCCTCAAATTTATAATTTGCTCATATAGCTTAAATTTCTTTGTCTTTAATGTTCTTCTTATATCTTATATCTGGTCATCAGAACTGATGCAGCTAAATAGGTATGGGTTCTTTTTGCCAGTCCCTGATTTTTTTTTCTTCCTATTTTGAATATCTTTAGCATTTGAGGAGTGAAATTTGTCTTTTTTTCTTCTTGTCAACTAAGCAGTGCTCAGGAAAGTCAAGGAAAGTCAAAACTAGAACTTCTACTGTTACTTAACGTAAGACTTCGATATTAACTACAGATTTACACTCCTATTGCTGGAAATGACAAAGTGCAGAAGAAAGAGTAAGGATAAAGTAACCAAGGAAACACAAACTCTAGGCTGTACCAAGATCAAGGGTGGCTTTGGAGATTGCGGACCTGCGATTCCCCTGCCTGCACTGACAGTCTTCCAGTCTTTTTCTTGAGGCTGTAAAGTGCCCTTATGAATTTAGCTGCCACTGGGTTCTGTAATTAGCATATCCCAAGTATCCCTCTCCCATTTTCCTTCCTCATTCCAGATATCACACTTTAAAGAAGACTGAAACAGGCTCAATGGTAGAAACATCACACCTGAACTTCCAAACAGAGCAGATGACTTCTATATAGAAAAATGAAGCCAGAAATTTTGTTGATTTATTGTAACAGTGTCCATTCCAAGCAGAGGCAAGTAAAGCCACTGGTATGTAAGGGTTAGCAACGTGCAGATCAATGTGCCATGAGGATATTTGGTACTATTTATACCTAACATAGGTGTATATTAATTATGTATTTGCTTGAAGGAAGCCAACTATCAGATTTCCAGGGAAGGATTTATACAATGCTCTTACATACCAAGATTCAGAAGAAACAAGTAAATTTAAAAAACTAAATTCCCTCTCCTGTTCTTATTAAATCTCCAGCTCCATGCTGGAAGAACAACTGGAAATCTGGATGCTCACAGGAACTCTTTGCAGGATTCATCACTGGATCTAGCACAAGAAGATACCTACAACAGGATTTTCAGGCTCAGTGTTTTATCTTCAAGCCAAATTGAAACTCTTTCTAGAGGTGAAACTGGTTTGTACACAGGAAGACACCACAACTTCCCGTAAATGTCAGTTCTGACATACCATATACATAATTGTAACAACAACTGCTTGGCATGAACTTCACCAAGTCACTTCTGGGTCAGTTTTGCTGTAAATTTGTGATTTCAAAGGAATCTGCTCTCAACAAGAACATTTACTTTCTTGCAAAATACTCCCTTGACTACAAGCTTAAAAAAAAGGTTAAGGAAGTTGGAAAAGACTAGAGAAAAATGCTGGGTTTGTAAAACCAAGAGACTGACACTGACAAGAAAATAGGAGAGCTCTTATTTCTCAGGACACAGGTATCAAAGTCAATCTGAAAATGAAAGAATTATCTCTCAAATACTAATCAGCCAGGATCATGTAGCACCTTAGTGAAATGATTTAATTTTGTGTTTAACAGCTCTTATCAGTGCCAGAGCATACTGAGACTACAAAACAACTTTGCTCTTGGGAGAATTCCCCACAGCTGGCTACTCCGAGGCTGCCTGCACCGCTACAGGGAATCCAGCCCACCCACAGGCAGGACCTCAGGTGGGATACAGCTCTGAACCTGCCTGGGCTGGCAATCCAGCTCTGCTGTAGAAAGAGCTCATCTATTTCTCTGACTTTATATACATATCCTGATTTAAAAGTCCTTCTATTTTTTTTTTCTTTTAAAGCCAATATAGTTTATAGCTCTTTTCCAGAACAATTTTTTTTTTTTTCAAACCTGCAAGGAATACTGGCCATTGTTTTTCTCTTCTAAACTTACAAATGTTTAAATCAGAAATAGTTAAAAATCTGATACATGAGAAGTCACAATTTTAATTGCAATAAAATTTCACTTTTAAGCAGATTATTTCCCAAAAACCACTCATGTAAGTATAAGATGTGCTCATATTCCATAATCTTTAAATAAAAAAATTAAATCTGTACTTTAAGTGGAAAATTAAGCACAATGAGTCTATATCCATGGCAAGCCACTGTGCTTTGCCCATAATGTTGTGTGTCCTATGAAAAGACATGTGATGTGATGTGAGGAAGATTTTTTTTCCAGCTCCATCACAGTTTCATAGCGCATCAGCAGCCATGCTTATGCCATCTGTATGTGTAAATAACATGGGAGCTGTCATCATAATTACATTTTTCAGAGAGAGCCACAATGATTATTTGCATTTTTACTTGCAAGACGCTACAGGTAGGGAAGTGTGCGTTTGGCGAGTGCAGGGGAGGAGAGTCTGCTCCTCCCCGGTGAGGGAGAGCAGAGGAGAGGACAGATGCGTCGGTGACCGTCGGTGCCGTTCTGTGGATGCCACCTGAAGCAGCCGGGGGCACCACCGAGCCCCGCCGAGCTTTGCTGCCTGGCTGAGATTCAGAGGCGTGAGATCAATGCTGCCTTCAGCCAACAAAACACTGGCAATTACAGAGGCTGAGGATTCCTCCTATGCCATTGGCATCACAGGGATTTCTGAACTTTGATGCGGAGACCTTGTTTGGCTGTTTCTTCAAAAGCAAAAGGCTCTCACAGTCCTGTTCCTCTTCCCTTGCACAAGGCTCAGAGCCTTTTGTGAGAGAAAAACCTAATTAGTTCCTCCTGCAACACTTTATAATTGAGATCTTTTCTGAGATGATCCTTGAGACTTCCCAATCATATTTCATTCCTATTTATCAGTAACATGTTTGCTAATGCATTACATGGCACCATTAGCATCTATATACTCTGAGATTAGTCAGTGTTTCCATTAGGGAATTATAACTCTTCCTTACAATTTGATTCCAGACAGAATTGTAGCTTTCAGCATCAGAGCCCAGAGTGATTTAAATAATGGAATTGGGCTATAAAATCTGTTTAGTTTCCACTGTATAATTTATATTTGAAATGAAATGCAAAAATATTGAAAGATTTAAAATTGGCCTATTGCAAAGCACATTTAGGATACAGTTTTACTGATATCCAAGATATCTGCTTTTGTGCATTTATCTTTTTTTTTAAATAATGGTATTCTTATGTTGAGCATCCTACAAAGACTTTTCTCAAAATGAAATTTCACAAGAATACTTACAATATGGGCTTGCACATCCATCTATCTCTACACAGATAACTAATGCCATTACATGGGTGGTTGATAAAAGAATATTTTGAACATTTAATGGCTGTGAAATTCTGAAGAATATATAGGGAGCTCTGATATTTTTCAGTCAACAGAACTAAACTATCACATTATATCAAAGACAGCATTTTACATTCAGGAAACAGCTTTTTACAGAAGAAAGACGGGAGTGCCAGGAAACTCATTTAATAAATGAACAGCAATCTTTGACTGAGGTTTTCCAAATTGCATGCTTAAATACAGGTTTAAGTGCCCAGATATTCATCATTCTCTCTACACATGATGGGAAAGACATGACGTTTGGAGTCCCAGGGAGAATCCCAGATGTTTCTGCTGCTCTTTTCAGTAAATGTTGGTGTCCATGGATAAACTCTCCTTTGATTTATAATTAACTCTGATTCTATGACCTACTTAAAACAATGTACATAACACAACCCTTGCCAATTGGGTTTATTCCTTTTATTCCGGCTTCAAGCAAGTTTTCTAAAATTATTGGTTTATTACATCATCAAACTCATCAAATTTCATTTATGTATCACAGAATCAGAGTCTGAAAGGACCTCCAGAAGACATTTAGTCCAACCTCATGTTCTGAGCAGGGCCACTTAGATGAGGTTGCTCTGGGATGCATCCAGGCAATCGAGCTGTCAAGAGTTCAACTCAATACCACCACCTCTGAGAAAGGCATCTCTCAGTATCTGGTCCCCCTCAGACTGACAATATTTTTTTAAAAATCCAATCAGAATTTCCTATCTCTATTGCCTTTTTTCCGTACCACTGTGCACTTCTGGGAAGAGCCTGTCTCTGTGTTCTCTGGACTGTGCTGTCAGGTAGTTGAAAACAGAAGTGTGTCCTCCCTTATGCTGTTAAAGCTGACTGAGGCTCTCCTCAAGCACTGCATTTGTCAGATCCCTGACTGCACTGAAAACCCTCAGCTGGGCTCACTCAGTTATACCAAACCCTCTGAGTTGTATCAAAGCCCTATTTGTACTGGGCAGTCCAAAACTGGACACAGGGTAATGGGACTGTCAGCGGGAGTCATGGCCTATATGTGGAAAAACCCTACAGTGAATTCACTTTTCTTTTTACAGATTTACTGTATTATATTTATAATTGCATTTAGCACATCCTAATACAAGTTCTATTTAAAAAAAACCAAAAAAACGTACTAGAAATATTGTAAACATAAGCATCTACTTAAAATTTACTACTTTATATTTTTGCTAAATGCAACACTTCATCAAAACAGTTAAATATTTGCTATACACTCCCAAAAACACTGGCAAGCAAAATGAAGTGTCTTCCAAGGGGAAGTAAATGTGGCATTCTTACTACTACACAATTTTAATTTAGCATTGAAAACTCTTATGCATTAGCTTTATAAAGCAGCACTAAAGAACAAGTGTCCACTGAATTAGTCAAGAGAAGAAAAGAAAATTAATTAGACAAAAAAAGTTGCTAATGTTACAGCTTGGAAAGTCACAACATTTGTTTAGATGTCCAAAAATCCATTACACGTTTGCCTTACAGAGCTAATCCTGTTATAAAATTTATGATGTTTTATAAGGACAGTCAGGTTCCAGGAGTCATACACAAATAACAAAACTGCAGAGACAGAAATTATTACCAAAGTACCACCACAATTATCACCGTCTGAACACAAAGATGACAATCGCATTATGCTGCAGGGATTATTCTTCAGCACAGGATGAGAAAGTCCCCATGACTATTATGACAAAGCAAAGGATGAGATGCAAACATGAAAAGATGCGTTATTTCCATTTGACAAAAGTAGGAGACAGGATGCCAAGCATTGAAATAAATTGCCTGAGGCAACACGTGAAGATACACGTGCTGAAACCAAATCTTCTGAAGCCCAGACTTTCATTTTACGGTCATTCAAGAGCTCTGGTTTCAGTTTCTGTGCATTAATCCACCCTCTGAATGCCATGATTCTTCTTCCACGTAATCAAATGAGAACTTGGACTGAATTTAGAGTTTAGGGGTTGTGCTTATGAACAAGCAGCTCTCTCCTGCACCCACAGAACATGACAAACACCAGTGGTGAGGAACTGCAGGAGAAGCTGGGGCATGTGGCAAGGCTGCAGCAGGTGAAGAAGGACAAGGCACAGCGTTCCTGGCTCTGGGAACATGGAAAGGCTCCTTCCTGGGGCTGCACCAACAGGGACCCTGAGAGCCACCCAGCCCCAAACCACAAAGAGCTCCTCAGCCTCACCTGAGCACTGTTCCCTACTGCTGCATTCACAGCCTGTCCCTCTTCCTGAGCCACCCATCCCACATCCTGATCACCACAAAACCAGATGATTTATCCTCTCTCCTAACCTTCCACCAACTGACTGCCCACTGAATACACTCCCTTCTCCAAAAGTGCAACAATATGGTTTTGTTCCCTTCAAATGTCTTTCTAAATCTCTCTAGATCTGCTGTTAACTATGAAATACATGTACATTTATATAAACATACACACATGAAGCCTACAGTGTATATAACAAGCAACATATTCAGTACAGGTAGAAAAGAAATATTAATTCTAGCCTGTGTATTAAAAATATCCTTCAGATATTCCACTATGGCATAGCATTGTCAAATAAAAATCTCACAGATCTTCCTTTCAGCGTATCCCAGAACTTTACATGTTCCTTAGTATACCTTTCTATATCCTGAAACTAAGGACAGATAAAGTGAAACCTATTACTACAGAATTACTCCTTTTTTATTTTTCATAGTGAGAAAGAAGGACAACTGAAAAAAAACCAACCAACCAAACAAAAACCAAAACAACAAAAAAAAATTTCAAACTGAGTATGTACATAAATGGTTTCTATTTAGAAAGTTGGGTAGTTGTAGAAGGAAGCCCTGCAGATCCCTTTTGTACCAAGTATGAAAGGAGAGATAAAAAGAAGTTGCAATGAACAAATGCAGCATGATGATACCCATCAGTGCATCTGCTGATCCACTGCTGCACGTGCCACGTAGCCAAGCTCAGACACAAAAACCTGTGAAGTACTTAGCGGGATTCCACTGGCTACAGATTTCACCCTTAATCTGGCATGTCTTTAAAACTAAAGCTATTATGACAGCCCCATAGTCAGATATCATAATTTGGGTGTTGCAGTTAAATCACAAAATCAGCCTTCATCCACTGTTCTTGTCATGGCCTAGGTACCACGCACACAATCACAACTCTTACTCATTTCAGTAGCAGTAGTGGTTGTTAAATACTGTAAGACATCATGTAATTGATTTTAAGCTGATTAAAGGGAGAATACAGCATCAGTTCATTCCTGTTTTTATCTTCTCTTTGTGTTTCCATTTGAACACAAGTGGAGAAAATATTATATTTTCTCTACCCACGGTAATGAAATATTTCTACTCTGTTTGTGCAAAAAATGAGTACAATGTTTGCTTTAGATACAGTGTTATTTTCACTCATAAATGGATTTAATTTCACCAAGTGATTTGTTCAATTTTTAAACCTGGAGGAGGCTGTTGCCGTTCAAAAACTGCATTACACAATGCAGCATCTCTTTTTTTTGTGATTCATTCAATGACCTGGGACAATATTGCATTTCCAAAAGCTGATGTTGCAGCAGGAACTGAAGCATCTGGAGCAGAACTCAGCGCTAGGAGAAGCAATAGCAGAACACGGCAAATAAAATGCTTTTTTTCCTCTTTAATAAGGTTACATGTAAAGGAATAGTGTCAATCTTGTTTCTCATTTGAGGAATATAGGTTGCCTCACCTTTGACAGTGTTAAACAGCCATTTCAGTCTTTTCAATTAACATTATGATAGCAGTTATCTAAAACTACTTTGGATAAAAACAAAATAAGAAGTGGAGAAGAACTACCAGCAATTAACGAAGTAAAATGCCATATATAAAAGAAAAATTCAAACTGTGATTATATTAGTAAAGACAATTGCTTATCAGTGTCTGTGACAGATTTTTAAAGTAAATTTTACACAGTAAACCAGTAACAGATATTGTAATTATTGGGTAAAAATTGCTTTATCAATTATCTTCCCAGACGTTTGAAGCATGTGTATAGGATGCATAGCAAGATATTGCTGATGCTGAAAGCAAAACAGATTCTACAAGGAGGTCCTAGGAGAGTGAAGAGTAGGCACATCCAAATATGCTTTTACTCCACTTACAAATGAAGTGGACAGACGAGACCTCTCATATTTCCAGCTAAATAACAGACAAAATGACCCTGAAATATTCTGCTAGGTAGTAGAGTCCCCCGCACTTCAGAGGCGAGGTGAACAAACCCCCAAACCTGTTAGCTCCAGCACCATACTGCTCACACTGAGGCTGTTCCATGGCATCAAACACAACACCTCAGTCACAAGATCCATGGCAAGACCAATATTAAGATGGTTCAGGGTTCAGGTGCCTTAGGTATTCTGAGATGCAAAAATGTACCGAATTAGCTCACTCAGAAATTGTGTCCTGAAAAACAACCCCCAAGAAAACTGGAAATGAAAAGCCTTCCTGCCCCCTGTGCTGACCTAATGCCACATGCAGCACGTGACACCAACACCCAGGGTTTTTTGGTGACACTTTCTCGTTTGGGCCCTCCCTACTTTTTACCTCAGTTGCCCCTTCCTTGAGAGGTAGTGAGAATTAATTACACAGTGAGAATTAATTACATACTAGCTGAAGAGAGCCCAGAACATAGAAATAAGCATTAGGTAAGAGTACATTAAAAATATTAGTTATAAATCATGTAGTAGTCTCTGCAAAGCACTGAGCAGTATTGAAACATGAGGCTATTAAGAACCAGACGAATAAAAGGGTTCAGGCAAGTTTGGCTTACCTCCTTACAGGCAAAACTCTTTAGTGAGCTGAAAACTCAGTACATGTTTGGATTTTTGGCCAAGAGGGACTAGTACAATAGGCCTCTATTCAGGCCAGGACAGTGACTTTGTAATTTGGTATATCCACATGAGAATTCAAAAGACTAAGAACACCTGCAGCATTTCTAAATGACTTCCTGTGTTTGGCTTGGCTGGTTTACAGTGAAGATAAAAGCGACAGAAGTGATTAGTTTTGTTTGCATTTGAGTTGATAAACAAAAGTTCTATGTGTATTTGAATAAATCATACATCATGAATTATGAAATTAAACAACGTAGGAATGATAAAAACCATTGATTTCTGTCTCTGCCTAAGGGCAGACAGAAAGAACAGAAAAATGAGATTTATAGCGTATTCACCAGGAATACTTCAAAAAAGATGTTCATTTTTCCTGTGAGAGCAGATCAATACAATAATTTTATTTTTAAGCTAAGACATGGGTATAGCTAAGACAGCCTTATCTCATATCTGTCTAGTCTCACACATATGCAATGATATTCACATAATGTCTACACCAGCAAGATACAGTTTTTGAAAATATAACACTTCACTGAGCTCCTGGCAGCACAGATCACATTTCTGCACTACATCTTGCACTTAGCACAAGCATCCTGGGGTGAAGTGACATTTGCCTTCTTCACTCTACAAAAGAAAATGCTGCTTTACTTCAAACAATTAATGGCATGTTGTGAAGGACTGATTGAAAAACATACATTTTGCAATTTTATACGCAATATGGAATAAGATGGAAAAGTACTTCTAAAAGGGTCTAAGCTCTTCCCTAGGAGGAAAAGGTGCCTCAAAGTCAACGTGTTGGGGATTTGTGATATGGTTTTTTTAAATGGCTAATAAACAGGCCTGCAGGAGAGCCTGCCAGTAGGTCTGTCTGTCTGTCCCCAGTTCTGGGGAACACAGCCCCCTGAGCAGCACACTGATAGTGGACACCACATTCAAACGGGGCACTCACTTCCTGCCTGCGATTTGCAAAGCTCCAATGGGGAAACATGGAAGCATTAAGGCTAATATGGCATTAATCTGAGCTGCACATGGCCAGTGCTTTAGGAGAGGCACAAGAAGAACCTGCCAACTTCCCCGCTGGGCAGAAGGATGTGTCTAATCTTATTGATAATGCTCCTGCAGCCATCACAGCCTCGGGACAGGATTGAGCCACAGACTGCAGGGGAAGGGAGTATCTTCCCTCAGATCAACAAATGCAGCTGAAGAGTAGACAAGCTGTCAGATACACAAGAATTTTTCTGCATCTGTTGGAAACCAAAATCATGGGCTCAGGAGCGATATTATTCTTACAGACATTTATAATCTCACCTATCTTGGTCCTTTCCCCACAATTCCTTCAATGTTCCTTAGGAGATAACTAATCTGTTTTCTCTTCTGTACAAACAATTCCTTTCCCTTCACTTCACTTTCCTTCCCTTAATTATTCAGTTAGCAGCACCTTTTTTCCCTCTCTAAAACATCCACTTAAAATCACATGCAATTTATTCTCAGATTCCATTAACTGTGAAATTTAATGCTATTCTTTCAGAAGAGTAGGATGTGCCTGAAAGCTCATCCACTTTTTTTCCAGACATCCCAGACTCCAAGAGGGAAAACAGCTGCAGAGTCTGGAGATACTGTTGCTGTTCATCCTCCTTTCCTCAGAGAAGAAACTTGTTTTTGTGAGGCACAGGTACAGTAATGTTGCAGAGAGTAAATGAAATTTTATGGTCAGGAAGTTCCTAGGTAAAGGCCATACACTGTTAATCATTAATTGGCTGTTAAGGTACATTTACCAGTTGCTAGAAATTCTTTTTTATAAATATCATGAGGGTCCTTCAATAGAAATTATAAACAGAACAAGCAATTAAACATAAACACAGAGACTATGCCTACATTGTCTTTGAAGTCAAGGCTGCTTGGTGGAGACAGAGACTTTAATTGCTAGTATTTAGGAAAGAAGGCAACATTTCTAAGCGAGCACTGTGATTCACCATTATCTTTAGTATTTACAGTCCCATATCCAATAAAAAAAAATTGTATGATTTATCATTAATGGACATAGAGATACAATCTCTTTTTTTGTGGCAGTAGATAATCATCTGAACAAAATAGAAAACATATATGCTTTCACAAAATACACTGAAAAAAGTTCACTTATTTCAGCAGGAAAATATTAGATCTTATTTGTATTTTACATGGAATTACACATAAAAAAAGGTCATTCTCTTTTGGAAGTTTTGAGGACAGCAGTTACAATCTCAAATGTATCACACCGTTCTCAGTTCTACAAAGTTAAACTTTAGCTCAACAAAAGAACAATCCTTACATAAGTTTTGATGCTTCCCATTTAAAATGAAAGAAAAGATTTTGTGCAGTATCACATTAACAATTCTAGCAGGTATTTAATGAGTTTTGAATTTCAGACTGGAATAGGATTCAAGTAATCACAGGACTTGCTCAGAATGATTAGCACAATACTAAACTCTTTCTTTGAAGAACAAAGAATATTCTGCATGTACCTTTCATATCCCTACAGCCCTCTATTTTCTACATGGCTACATTATCATACTATGTACAACTAATCATACACAATATCATAGCACAGGAATGGTTGGAGAACCAAGGAAAAAATGAAGTCAAAGAAATTCTAGACTCAGGTCAAAGAGCTAGAAAGGTGTATCTGTGCAGAGTCCTGCACTGCCACTTCCCAGGAAGGGGACAGGACGAGCCTTACTGACACCTCACCCTGCCTTTGGGGGAGGAACCTCTCTAGATACGTGGAAGAAGAGTTACATACTTTGCTTTTGGAATGGAATAAGCCATCAGCTTGCATTGAGCTTAAGTGATCACACAGTCTGAGCTTTCTAAAGATTTTAAGGGATGTGCTCAGGTGGCTGCAGGCTCCAGCACAAAGGCACTGCACTGGGAGGGCTCACTGGTGCCACTGACCAACGTGTGCTTTTGAGAATACAGTAAAAACAGTCAAAATAGCTGTGGGGAAAAAGGAAGCAACTCCATGCATTTCCTACTATATCTTTCCCACTTTATGATCCCAGGTTCCAGATAATCTTATCAAGTGCAGAAAGTGGAGTGAAAACCAAGTTGAGTCTTTGGTATAACTAGAGACATGACAGAAGTCAGCAGGACTATTCTGGAAAAGAATGAAGGTCTGCCTATTCCAGTACAAGCATTTTATAAATGTGAATGATAGGTCATTATGTATTATAGCATCTCAAAGGTAATAATGGCAATAAGAAATAATTTACAACTAGTGCCCCGTTTATGGCCTCATAACAGTATGACTTAAATGCTGCACAGACCTTGGGCTGGCCCTCAAAAAGTGAAAAGTTTTATTCTTTATAAACCTTGCATGATGGCTATTTTATCTGAAGGAGCAAGCTAGTCAAAGTATGGGAGCGGGACATTCTCCCTTGGTGTCTCTCTTGCTATATGACTGATGTGCCCTTTTGATTTCTATTGTATGAAAATCCACTGGGAGGTTTAGGGTGGTTTTATTGCAGAAACCTATCAGATATTATTTGCCTTCTAGGCTGATGAGTAGTAGGTTGTTTCTCACAGCTCTCCTCTCTCCTCTCTCACTGTACCCCTCCTTGAGCTGCTCCGGTGAGGTTTACAACGCTAAATCTTGTTTCACAGGAAGATGTAGGTTGGTTTCTATAGCCTGATGTCTGTGTCACAGAGAATTACATAAGATGTCCTTTAAAGTGACAGAACTGGTTGCACTGGATCTCTCTTTTCAGTTCATAAACTTTATTGATTTCTTTTTCAAATACAAATATGCCAATAAATTCAGAGTCAAAAGTGTCTGGATATTACAAGCCTTCCATGGAAACAAATGTTCAGATTTTTGGACGTCTTCCAGCCACTTTCTTATGCTACACTGGGGGAAAGCAGGCTTAAAATGGGTGATGCCTGCCAGGATCAATGCAGGATTTGTCTAAAACAGTTGTAAGGAATGTGTGTGAAAGCTGCAGGTTTAAGTGGTGTCTGCCTGTCCCATCCTCGGCTTCAGGGTGGCACCTTGGGAGCAAATACAACCCCCAGAAAGCCTCACCCTCCTTCCACGTGCTACCAGGAAAGAGTTTAATATTTTACACAATTGTGATACAGTGTGGGACTGAAATTCTTCCACAGTTGCTTGTTCTTAGAGACAAAGGAACAGAGCAAAGTCAAGGTCACCAACAGCTAGAGAGGCACTTGTGCGTGATACCTCACAATAACCCACCCCAATCTAAATTTCAGCTTCAGAGCAGCCTGCTACTACAATGAACTTTTTTTGCTAATCCATATATTCTGTCAAAAAAAAAAAGAATTAATTCCTCTGAATTCAAGGGATAGGACATGTGGGGGACAGAACTTCACAAAACCCAAGGTCTAAAGCTCCTTGCTCCGTAGTCCAAAACTTAATCAGAAATGTAACTCCTACCAGGAGAAGTTTGAATGCAAAGGGTCTCTGTTCTGGTCACATGCATTATTAGCTGGATGAAAATCTTTAAGATAAATTATTTGCTTAAAGATAAAAGATGTCTTGCAGACCAAGGACACAGCTTAAGCTTGGCACAGCTTTTAGTTGCAAAAAAGCAAAACAAAGCAAAACAAAACAAAACAAAACAAAACAGAGATAGAGGAACTCAGAATATTTAACTTTTTTTAAAAATGGAAATTTTCTGTGTTCTTGTTCTGAAATAGTGTTTTGAGACTACATTTAGCCAAACTAATTTTAGAAAAAGATCTAAGCAAAGAATATTTCATTTCAGACCAGGCCAATTTTTCACATTATTATTAAGCATTCCAACACCAATACAAATTATAGACTTTTCTCTCATATCTCCAGTTATTATGACCTGCTTTTATGCAAATGCATTGTTATGTTCTGTGTTCATCCACCATTCATCTCTCACAGCCATTCCTGCTAACAAGCCCTTGTTCAATTCATAAAGAGAACATAAACAATTAACACAAGCAGTAAAGTTCAGTAACACCTGAAATGTCTTCCAGCACCCCATATTAATTTAAAAGTAATAACAACGAGAATGTCAACACATCTGAAAAAGAAGTTATTGCTGCTTGCTATGTGCAGCAGTCTATGATTCATTGGTCGACACAAAGAAAATCTTTTGCTGAAACACTAAGCAGGTTATAAAACACCATTTGTGCGTTACTTTCACAGTGGCTTTCATCTGTCATTATAAAAACATCCAATTAGGACAACAAAAAGGAGGGCTATATTTTTTAAGTGCTGTTTCTTCCCAAATTAACTGCGTCATTTTGACATAGAACACTTTTGCCTTATAATTTTTCTGAAGCATTACACTTGATTTTTATGTCAAAGAATTGCACAACATATTTTATTTTTGTTTTAAATGGGAGCTATGGGAAATCTGCCCTGATTTACTTGGAACTTGTATGCTTGCACTACGATAATACAGAATTTTCAAGCAAAGGCAGCATTTCAACCTCTATCAGCTGAACCAGAAAATCACAGAGCATGGTAGGTTTATCCCCCCTGCAACTCCAAGCAGTTTGAATTCAGGCTTTTTATGGGCTTCTGTTAGACCAGTCATTATTTTATTAAATTTTATAAAGTAACACAAGAAAGGAAATCTTGGTCTATAACTTTGAGGCAAACATCTGCTTTCATGACAAAGTGCCTTTTACTCGTGCACTTATATCAGGCGGAATCTTGCTTTAGCTTTAGAATGACAGACAGAACAACAGTTCTCCAAATCTGCATCCAACTTCTGGTTTGAATTATAAATGCATGCCCTCAGTGTGCAGGTCAAGGCTTTTTTCACGCCAGTGATGAACAGAGCACCACACAATCAACCACACCTTCTCATTCAGGAGTTGCTTTGTGCATTCCTGAGATGCCAACATGTTTTGGTGTAATATTTGTTCTTTTGTTCCAAATTAAATAAAAAAATATTTCAGACATTCTCATGTTTTCCTATCTCATGCTCTTGCCAATTCTGTAAGGTTTTTTCTTTATACTGCTTCAGGACTACCTATGAATAAACCAAGACCTCTCTCCAAGATTCCTTGGAGATGGACTCCTACTAGAAAGTATTTCCTGGGGTACTGAAAAAAACATGTGCATATTTAAAATACATAGCATGTTTAATGAGGTAACGTGGGGTTTTGTTGTAGCCACATGTTTTTGGCAGGATTCTGCTCCTCACATTGTAAGCATGGAGTTTTTTCCAGTGCTCTCATCACTTCCTCGCCTTCTTATCCCAAGTCTCTGCCTTAATTATTATAAAATAGAGAATACAACGAAAAATTATTAGAAACCAAGGTCCAGAATGAGGAGCACACATAATATTCTTTTCACATGAGAAAATAACAGAGAGTCTATTTAAGCTAAGGTACACCATAGCAACAAAACACGTAAGAACTAAATCAGTCTAAAATGGCACAGCTCATCCTTGTAGATATCCCTGGACTTGATGTATAAACATGCAAAACATTTTTTGGCTGTTTTCTCTGCCTAATATTTTGTTCTTCTCTTTCAAGTTTATAACTGTCCTAACCACCTGGTACACGGTATGAGACTGCCTTCTCCAGGAGAACACAGCTTAATTAGCCCCTGCATGGTATTTATCCTGCTTATTTCTCTGTCAGTGAGAAAGTAAATCACCTGACAGAAATGTCCCAAATGTGTTTCAGTTTAAATTCCAATTTGCCTCTTTCTTGCAAACACTTCAGAAAGTCTCTCCCTTGCACAAAGCTCTTCTGCTGTCAATCTTATCACAGCACAAGAAGGGGCAAACTGGAGATTTATGAGTTCTCTGTGATGAAGAATTACATGCACACATTCCTTTGTTCTCTTTTTCTTTCTTTATTCCTCATTACTGTTGTTGAGCCTACTGATTGTCCTGCAAGAGCGTTTATGCTTCAAAGTTAGAATTTTTTTTTGGCCAGCTGGTCCACAAGAGCTTTTTTGGGTAACACAGCAATGTTCTAATCCTCAGGAAGTTATGACAAGCTATATTTAAAGGATTTATGTGCCTGACTGATAACAAATTAATTAAAATCAAACTAGCAGCAATATTCTTTGTCCCTTCACATAATGTCTAGCACTCTATTAATAAAAAGAAAAAAATTTCTTAGAGAACAAAAGTTAAGTGTCAATACTGAATCCTCCGGGATTCAGGAACAGAAGAGTGAATTTCTTCACTAATATCAGTGGATTTCTTTCAGAGAATGAATTTGCAGTGCTTCTGGACCAAAATGTTGCTTTCCTGTCAGGATATTATATAGATAAATGGTAGAAGCTATCCTTCTTCCTTGCTCTAAAACCCTTTGAGCTATTTTTTTTTAATATACGAGCTTTCTGTATGATTTTCATAACTATTTCAAAACTAAAACTACCTAAAAAATTTATAATGTCACAGAAGACGCCTTATGGAAATCTGTATGTTACAGTCCAATGCCCCATCTAAGAAGGTGCAGAATAAAGTACACATAAAAGGTTTGAGGCAGTGGAATAATTTCAAAACACTTTTCAGAGTCAAAAGCAATTTAAAATGTTTATAGCACCTTTATATTTTTGCTGTGAGTGCTCCAATTTGGATATCAGTCAAGCTGAATGCTCACAGCACAGCGTAGGGCAAACTTAACTTATTTGCAAATATAACCATCAAAAAGGAAAATAAGAAGACAGGTCAGGAAGGCCAGCTGGGGGAGAATAACACCCCAAAAATAAAAACAGTCTTGGCTGCATAAAAAGCAGCAGAATTCCTACAGTCAGTTATGGATATAGAGCTGAGACAAGAAAAATAAAAGTGAGTCTCTTGCGATGAAAATAAACCAAAAGAAATGAAGCCATAAAATCTCAGCAATAGCTGGATATTTAACACCAGTCAGTAATGATCTTTCTCCAGAATGATTTCTCATGTCCACGTGTCTGCATACACTTTTTTTTTATTTTCATATGGCAACATGGCTTTGGCAAAACTTTTTGAAGGGGGCTACTATTTTTTTTTTCAGACTGCTAAGGAGAAAGGAGGTGTCTGTCACATCTACTCCAAGCCCACTTTCTTCTGCAGTCAGCAGGGACCCATGTTCAGCACAGGAATTAGAGCCATGGCAGGCAGGAAGAGGAGGGCAAACCAAGCTTCTGCATCCCAGACTTTAATACCTTTACCATCTCTGCCCATTTCCCACCCCTGCAACCACTGGAAGTGCCCTGTTCTTCAACACCTTGACACTCTTAGCTACTGTCACTTCTGCTCTCCAAGCTCACCACCTCACCCTCCTACAACTCCAGACAGTCAATTTTACTGAATCTCCATGATAAGTGGCCACCCAGCCCTCTTTCCTGCTAGGTCTGCACAGCCAAAAACGCTCCTGTCCATTGGAACAATAACTGATGTGCCTCACCAGTCATAATTTTTGTTTATACCTTTAGGCCAGTAACTAAGTGGTTTAATACATAGATTTACTTGTTTGGCTGCAATTTAGCAAAAAAGCAGTCTCACTTGTGGCCAGCAGCAACACTTAAGCTACGCTGGTCTGATCCCCACAACATCTTGGCAAAAACAACCTCTTTTTCAGTGTTTTCTTCTTGTTGGTTTTTGTTTGGGTTTTTTGTTTGGTTGGTTTTTGGTTTTTTGAGGGCGTTTATTTGGTTTTTGTTTGGTTTTTTTTTGGGTTTGTTTGGTTTTGGTTGGTTGGTTTGTTTGTTTGTTGGCTTGTTTTTTTTGGCGTGTGGGGTTTTTTGTTGGTTTTTTTTTGGGATTTTGTTTATTTCATCTGTTTTTTGAGGGAGTTTTTGTTCATTTTTTCCGCACAATATGCAACTCTTAAGCAATACTATAAAGTTAAAAACCTCAAATGATAAAAGCCACAATCTACTTTATAAAGCCAGTTACAAAAGAATAAGATAACTTTAACTAAAGGCTGCAATGGACGATGGCACTGCTGACATTTTGACTCATGCTGACTTCAGCATGAAGATGACAATTCATCCTCCAGTGCTGACCATGAGCATGTAGAGCTCCAGCTCTTTTCCCTGAGGGAAGACCAGCAAGAACCCCTCACAAAGCAAAACAAAAAGGAAGGCACATTTAGGAAAGCGTTTTGGAACGTGAGTACGAAGGAGTAAGAAAACCAGCAAGAAAAAACAAGGCTTCGGAAAGGGTGTTTTCCTTCTGGCTGTAGCTCCTCAACAGCCACATCAGTTCTACTACAAAGCCTGGGCACAGAGCTCACACTTCACCTACACCCCAGATGATAGAGTCCTATTTTTAGGACTCCCACCAGGCTTTCTGCTGGCACCAGGGTGAATCTCACTCCCACCAGAAGCTGTACGCCCACAATCTGCACACCAGCCGTGCTTCACCTTTGCACTGCGCCAACACAACATTCCCAGGCTTTGCTGGAAAACAATGGAAATGCCACACGTCAGCGTGGGGCTTACTTCTGTACTCTGCAATCCATTTCTGCCACCCTGTTTGGTTACCTAAGAAACAGTCCCTGCGTAAAATTTGACTGATTATGTTGTCAGGTTGATTGTCACTACCGTGGGTAGAGTTTCACGGGGTATGTGCACATGTGGGATTCACAAAAAAATTAAAACAAACACTTGACAATTTTATTTCCTTTTTAGTAGTATTATGGAAAAAAATATGAAAACTGGGAGAAATTATACTTTTAAGAAGTTTATCAGGATCTGGTTTATATTTTGAGGTTAACTTAGCCAAATGAAAAAAAAAAGAGAATAGGCCTTCACGCAAAAAAGAAGGGTATTTTTAGAAAAGCAATCTGTATTGGAAGGTTAATAACACAGTAACTTTACAAATTCTGCAAGATTTTAATAAGTACTGAACTTACTTTCAAATAACAGCAGTGCTCATTGCTTTCATTTATCATTGCCTTACACAAAATATTGAAGCAAAACAGCCTTATTTAGTGAATTTCCAGTGTTAAAATCTCTAAATGACTGATTATTTGGGTACTGGAGATATGTGCAATTTTACTTGCAGCCCACACTATTTAGATTCAAAGAACTTGCTAAACAAAAAACAAATAGCTGGTTGAAAGACAAAAACCTTGTTGTTAGCCACATTTAATACAGATTTTCTATGACCACTCTCTTTTCTCTCATGTAAACAAAGAGGCAGTCACATCAAATAGAGCTAATTCTGAAAATACAGTGGTGAGGAATATAAAAGAAGAGGAAGAAAAGAAAGAACATCACTTTAATTACCACAAACCTGATAAAACAGAATGTTATCAGGGTTCTGATAATACTGCAGAGATTGCTGAGAAGCATCCTTTCTAAAAGGTTTCTAAGTCAGGATAAATGTGGGCACCAGAGAACAGGTTTTTGTCTGCAATCTAAACACATTTTCCCCTATTATGATCTCCCAGCATTTCTTACAAATGTTGTTTCACTCTCTTTGTTATGGTTCCAACTACAATGGGGATTTGCTGAGCAAAGTTATGACATATAACCCCTTTTCCTCCCATTGTATACCACTGCATCTGAAATCTTAGAAAGGATGCTGACAGCAACACATGCTTCTGTGATAAGTAATATTGATAAAATATGGCTTTGGGTGGAGAAGGAGGATTGTTTCCAAGCACTTCAGCATCAGTTTTCCTAGCGCAGGTGCAGAATGTTTCGACCAAGGACAGAAGTGCACACAGTAAAACCAGAAATCTCTGGGGAACAAGTCACTGATGAGTCTGTAACAAGTGGGGAGGAACAATCACTCTTGTTCACTTGTCCTAGGCATGGCACACTTGCTCCTAAAATGCCCTTCTGGCTGGCAATTAGCCAGAGGTTTCTGGTGCAAGTCCCTACAAGGTCAGTTATTTTTTTCTCTCATTAAAAAATAATGTCAGAAGCACTGTAGCATGGTGGCTCGACAGCCCAATATATCCTGCTTAGAGCTCTGGCCTTCTGCTCTCAAGCACCAGTTGGGGATCAAAATGCACAGCAAAACCTCAATGCATTTCCAGGTCTGCTGCACTGGAACAGAGAAGGGTCTTTGGGTTTTGATATTATGAAGACATTTTGCTTTTGGGAAGGTAAACAGACCATATGTTTGGAGAGATGACTGACTTCTGCAGGGATTTGAAAGAGCACAGATCTATTTTGTTGATTATTTCTATAATGAGGATAGAGTGAATAAACACATTACCAAAAATCCAATGTACTGCAAGAGTGCTCCAAATGAGAGTGTAACTCTATGGTGTACAGCATTTACAGCTTGACGTGATGTATTAATGGACAAGCTACCTGAAAAGAATCTTAGTTTTCAAAACATGTTGATGTTTCACCGTTATATCCTCCTATTCTGCAATATAATTTTTTTCTGGTTTTTTTTTTTTTTTTTTTCAATTTGTCTCAGGGGAGATGGTGCTTGGGGAAGAAAAGTTCAAAAAAAATGAACTAAAGCCAAACCCTTCTAGTTGTTCAGTGAGCCCAGTGACTTGTGTAGCTACCTGCAAGATAGGAGATAAACATAAGCTCATCCTCCATAAAGAATGAGAATGAACCTAGTTTCATGCCTCCATCGTGCAGGAGGCTTCAGACTTTGAGGCTACAGAATTGGCCTTGTGGTTGTCCTGTGCAGGGCCAGGAGCTGGACTCAGAGATCCTTGTGAGTCCCTTCCCACTCAGGATATTCCATGATTCTATTAAATTTTCTTTGCTCCATTTAATCAAGATTGAATCAATTTTATCAAGCAGAACAGAAATTTTGCAAGACATGAATCTAGGTCTGGAAACGAGAAGGAGGGTTTAAATCAGAGTTTTTGGTTCAGACTAGTGAAAGAAAGTTGCTCAAACAACCAAGCTCTTAGGAAAAGCACAAGGACAAAAGGGAAATATGAGGAGGTGGAACCCAGTATTTGGAGATGGAACCCAGCACTTCTGGCTGATGAAGCCTGGAAGAAGCAAAAGATGACAGGTTATATTTTGATATCCTCTTCTATCATGAAGTATCCCGAAGACTGTTGCATTTTTGAAAAAGTGATTTTCTGGCTGTAAGAAAGGGAGTAGCTGCTCCCTGCCTGCTGCTCCACGGCAGTGTGTGGGCAGGAGCAGATCTCTGTTACAGGGCTCTGGAGTGGACTGGCAGCTAAGAAAAATCTGCCATAAATGAAAGAGGTGTTGGGGTGCATTAAGCCATTTACTTCTATGATTTTCACAATTAAACCACGCGTTTCTCCAAGCCACCTCTCATAACATGGATTTCACCATCTAAGACACAACCTTTTATTTCTCTACCACTGCAGGACAGGCTATGACCTTGGTTTATACTGACTGCAAATTATATTTACAGTACACTGAACAAACAACAATTCACAGTGCTCTTTTAGCACAATTAGTTGCATCAGTGTGTTGTTCAAAACAACTTCAGAGCTACAGTGAATGGCTTCAAACAGAGCAAGGCTGCATCTTTAGAGGTATTACCATTCTCCCCTCTGTGCAAAGTAAAGGTGTTCTCTTATGTTCAGAGTTTCCAGGCAGGTGTTTCCCAAAAGTTTTAGCTCTTGAGAAGAGTACCTTACAACCCCTCCAACAAAGACTGAAGGGGGAGCTTGGTTAAACCTTTCTCTCCAATGCTGGGGACAGGTCTATTTTCTACTGCTGTTTTATTTCTACAGCTGATGATTAAATAACCCACCGTGCAGTTGCCTTATGGCAGTCAGTGCAAAATTAAATATTTCCCCATGCAGAGTTCATTAGACATCAGAGTTTCCTAGTTAATTCGTTAGGCCTCTATGAATTCCCAGGGAATATTATAAAATTATAATTTTGGTCTATTCTCCTCCAACCTATTACAGAATACATTTCATTTTCCCATATCTAAAGCATAGTGAATGAAACTGTTAGAGGAGAAAACACATCTGGATCTCATTTACATTCCTTTTCATGCAGATCAACATAACAGGATGAATTCAGTCCTTCAATATTCTTTATTCAGGGAAGGAAAAAATCAAAATGAAAGAAATACTAGATTGCTCCTCCTACTACATAGCATTAATGATTTTTTTTTCCCCTGCTTCGCTCTTGGCAGCTTTTAAGGCAAGAGTCCTATTTCAAATTACACAGCACCTCCTGAAGAAGGGAAAGAGCATCTGGAGGAATGAAGAAGCTGCCAAGTCAAATTCACGCCTTAAAGCCCCAGACATGCTCTTCAACACTGCCTGTGTTCAAGTGACTGAATTCAGCCTTGCACCTGCTTTCCACGTGAGAAGTGATATTTTCACCTACATGTTGTCCCAGTTTAGATGTGGCAAGTTGGCTCATGGGGACAACATCAAGACCAGGCAAATAAGAGAAGAGTTACCCTTCTGAACCCTAAGGGACAAGTCCAGAAAAAAATAAATTCTACACACAGTAGAACACTCATTTTTTAGGTTATTTCCCATCTTCCAACAACCTTCAACCCATTTAGCAGACGTAGAGGTGGGAGAATGGGCTGAAGGAAAGCCCATGGAGCTCTGTAAACATTCCTCCATCATGTTCCAGGTGCCTGTGGGGAAGGAACAGTTGAGAAAGGGCAAAACTTAATGAACTCATATCAGCTCTCAGGTTGCAAGGGGAGAATAAGGAGGATAAATGTTTTTTCTTTCCTGAGCAGTTAACTATCTCCAGTAACTTCGGCACATCTAACACAACCTGTTTTATTGGACCCTATACACCCTCCTCCTCACCTCAGGGAAAAAATAAAAAGGAGATAATTTGGACAGAACTGGTGTTAACAAAAAAAAAAAAAATAGTTCAAACAGAATCTATAAACTCTCATGGCAATAAAATGCTCCCCAGCAGATCTGGTAAGGTGGGAAGAGGCTCCACTTGGCTTTCATGGATATAAGATGTCACAGGAGATTTGCTTGAGAGCAATACACACCCTGCCTTCACACAGACATTGTAGATATCTGAGCAGCTTTGTAGCACATTTTGTGCAAAATACTGAGCCTCCATAAATATCAGTCTTTTTGCATTCAGATACAAGGTCCTAAAGCACAGGATATGCTTCTCATCTCACCAGCAGTTGTGCCACTTGTCCCCACTTGTCCCTCCTGAACTGCTCTACCACCATTGATGAAGTTGAACCTCTGATCAGTTCTGATTTCCCAAAACCACCCAGTATATTTTCAGGAACACAGATATATTTATTGAAGTTAAAATTTTCTTTTTTGCCAATACTAAAGATGGGCTAAAAACTTATCTACACTGAGCTAAGTGGCTTCTCTCATAACTACCAGATTGACTAAATCTTGAGTCTTGATTGTACATTTTACCCTGAATATTCACCTATTTAAGTGAAGCTACACACACAGAAGCAAAGATGTATAGAAAAACACGTACATATCTTTGGTTCTGTGTGTACTTACCTGTCATGCTTACTCATTTAGGTGCATGTCTGGTGACAGATATAAAACAAAAGCCAATTCCAAAATAGGAAATCAAAAAACATACAAGTTTTCCAGAGCAGTGGAAAAAAGAATTAATCTTTAAGGTTTACTGAGCTCTCAGGAATCGAATTTAGATTAATTCAGACAATACAGTTGCTTAGTGTTTCATTTAACTTCAGCAGTCTTCATTATAAATAAAAGTAATGCACCTCACTAGATAAACCCAGCCTGAATCCCAGCTAGAAAGCATGAAGAGCTCCTGCACCTCCTGCCTTTGCTCAGCTCTCTGTAACACTGCTCACCATAGATTGCAGCAGGATAAAACCCGCAGCAGTTTCCAAATTTCCAAAGGCAAGGCTACTCACTGAAGCAGTGTCTTGGCTATTAGTGTTGGGCTTTGGTTTCCCAAGTGCTGTTGCCCTGTTCACACTCCAAGTACCATTGGCTGGCAAAAATATTAGCACAGCTGACCTTATACAATGACAGAGTGAAACACTGGTGGGGGGAGGAAAGTAATTTCTTTCAAATATAAGGTGCCAAATACTTTCTGACCCTGGCTTGGATGTGTGAGAAACATGAAAAATGGTGTGCAAATTCCCATTTTTCCCCACTTGCCTTTCCACATGTCAGAAAAGGGCTCATGCTAAAGTTCTGTGTCCTAAAAATTAATATCAAGCGTGAAGAGGCACATCAAGCACATTTCATAATGCACAACAAAGCCACGGGGGTCCCACAGAACTGTGGGCTCATTCCTCCTAACCTTGACAGCTGCCCCCTATGGTTAATGGATAGAGAAACTGTTTTACAGACCATTCCTGTAGGAAAGAATAACAGGACCACGACATACAAATGCAGGTTCTTGTATGCAAAGATGTCATAGCCCCAGATTTCTCACTGCATGGAGAGTCCTGTCTCTCCAAAGCAGGTTTCAGAATCTGCTGCAGCACCTCTGAAGGGAACAAAGTGCTGTGCTAATGTTTCTCTGCTCTTCCTCCTGAAACCCTGTTTTTCACACACCTGAGATACTGACAGGAAAATATGCACTGTTTTGTCTTCAGTATCTGATCTTGATATATTTATAACAATCTCAATTAGAAGATTTTGATGGCTCTGTTATGAAACGATCTCTTTGTAGCATCCCTCAAATTTATGCACTTCATCACTCCTGACTTCTATGCCTTTTGTTCTTCTTTTGTTACAAAGAGAACAATAACAGTGGAGTATACTGACACGAATTAAAACAGCTTATTCTCATTAACTTCTCCAAGAAAGAGAGCAGAGACTGAACAATATCCACAGCAGCTCTGTCCAATGCTGATTTATGTTACAGAATTGCAGCTCATGAAAATGTGCGTGTGAGATTGCTTGCACGGGAGCAAATATAAGCAACTGGCTGGCTGAAACCTGCTCACTTTCCATCTTGTACTAGGAGCCTGGAAACATTTAAATTCTTGCTGCCATACCTTCTGCCCCTCCAGACTCTGCCTCCTCCTTTTCACCTTGCTGCAGGGACACCTCTGCTCAGTGCTTGAGCGCTTTGTGTGCTGCACCAACACTGTCAGCACTGGGTTGGGGGCTTCTTTTAGCAGGAACACACATGTAGTGGAAATGGCTGGGTTTACAGGTGCCTGCTGTCCCTGAAAGTGGTTCATGGGGCACAGTTAAATCTCCTTCTTGGCCTGCATTTGCAGCTGCTGCACGGTGGGACCTTGAAACCTGCCCAGGTCACAAACACTTCCAATGCTCGCAGCCAAACAAAGCTATTAATTCACAAGGATTTGTTTCCAGGTTTCCTTGCCTTTCCCCATAAACAACTGTTGACAGGTCTCTAAAATCCATTCACACTGAATTGCTCTGCTAATCTGCATATGCAAATAGAAGCAATTCAAAGTTAAGTGTCAATTTCCATAAACATTACAATATCCAGCTTGTAAATATACATGTACATGTGAAATACTAAGCCTAATTAGACCTCAAGAGTATACATAAATAACTTTTATTGGTTTTTTTCGTTTTGAACCTAAGCTTTCAGGCACTTGAACTCCAAAAACAAGGGTTTATTGGTTGCATTGTGAGATATATTCTACATCTGATCCTTTAACTTTGGGAGCTGCAGAATGATGCTAATTTAAACTAATTTACAGAATGAAATAATTTCTCAAGGGCTCCTTTTTCCACAGGTCAGTTTTGTTACTTGGGACTGGATAAGAATAATATATCAAGGCTAAATAAGTCTTCTGCTAACAATTTCAGGTCTACAATGTGATATCGAATGAATAGGGCTTATATTGTACTTCAGGCAAGTATATATATATCTTGCTGCTAGATTTCTAAGCAGCAAGATATCTCTGGCTTTAATAATGAGAACTTTTTGTGAATCACACGCCAGCTTTTGTTACAGGTAGATAAAAATATGAGAAGAAAACAAAGAAGCATAGATCTGGTTCTACAATATACATAATATTTCTGTTCTTATTAGCTATCATTGCAGACATTATGGTTTTTACCTCAAAGTTTATATCAGATCTAACTCTAATGAAATCAAAGTTAAGAGTCCTGTAAAGTTTGATGCATCTCAAACATTGTTTATTCCTGTTTTCAGAAATACTTCTCTTTTCTTCTCTCAAGGTTTTAAGTGAAAACACCAAAACCTGATCACACAAATCCACCACTCTTACCATTTTAAGGAATATGCATTTTCTTTAATTCAAGAAGGAAGAGACACATGCAGACATATTTAAAAACAAAAGGTAGTCAATGACAGATGTGCACAGGATTGGTCATTTACCAATATTTATTTAATGTTTGCATCTCTTTTGTTTCTACTGACACATTTAAAGGTTGTTTGGAGAGAGTGAATAAATAACATAGTACGAAATTCATACCCAGTCATATACGAAGAACTAAGCTTGAAATTGAATCTTAAATTTACTCATACAATCAGCTCCTGTATAAAAAACCATGCCTGACTTGGTAAAATCTTCAGGCCAGGACTAGTTTTACAAAATAACTTGTGCAATGGGATATTGACAATGGCCACACACCTTTAGGTTTTATTGCTTTTGACAGGCCTATTTCTAGTTGCAGCCAAACAAGAAAACCTTAACTACTGTGTATACAAACACCAGTGTTAAATAAATCAACCGACACCTAATACTCTAAAATATTTACAGTATCTGTGGAATTTTTTTTTTCCATAAAGCTTCCTTGTACATATTTTTGAAGAAAATAGGAAATTCCATTTTTATGATGACACGAAAAAGATTTGGAGACAAATTTTGGAAGTATTTCGGAAATAAAAGGGAGAAGGTACAAAGGTAAAATACAGTATGAGTCCTAGAGATGCTATGGGGTCTAATGCTGGTAAAAACAAGCTGGAAGGAACAAGGAACACAGGGAGTGGAGACTCAGTGAGAGAAAGAAAGAAAGAAAGAAAGAAGGCACAGGAAGGCAGGGAAGGAAAAAAAAAAAGTGTTTCTAGAAAGCCAGTGTGGTCCTTGCAGTATCTGCAACAGAACTGCAACTGTACTCTTGTTATCATTATTTTAAAGAAAAGAGAGCAATGTTTCCTGTCTATGGTATTTTTCCCATGAAACTACCATGGATACACCCCCAAAATCCTTGGATTTCTCATTTTAATCAGGACTCAGTAGGAAATGAGGCTAATACATTTCTTCTGTGGCATTATACTGCCACATCCATCCACAGAGCTCTAACGAATACATGTTTCACAACACATCAGAGTTCAGCTCACCTGACAGAAGGCAAATATGACAAGTTTCAAAAATAGCAGCACAGCTAAACTGCAATTTTCCCCTCTAGCCAGCATGTCCTAATCTCTCAGCTTTGATCTCCTCTTCATCAGGGAAACCTGACACTAAACACTGCAGGCAAATTTGTTTCACCTGGCTGTAAGCACTTCCTTTGGGACAAGGTATGAGTGAAACTGGGGTTTATCTTTCTCCCATGCCTAAGTTTAAACTTGTACTGCAGAAAGACACCCATTCCAGAGCTGGGGAGGAAATTTTAAAAGATAAAATCCCAGTGGAGATGGCACAAAAACCAACTAAACATTTACAGTTCCAGCTAGCTTACAGTCATGAATGACTATACCTGTCCCCTGTACCTTCTCTGGCTCACAGCTTAACTGTGGGAGATTTTGGCCATGCAGCCCTGGATGAATATGGCTAAGGCACCCTCTGATCACTGGGCACAGTTTCTGAGAGCTCTTTGGGGGTGTTTCACTGGTAACATAGCAGCTTTCCAAACAGACCAGGGGTGATAAAATAGGGACAACCACCACCACAACTCAGAGCCTTAAAGTCACTTGTTACTCCCGGCAATAATGGCAGCCATGTTACTGGGCATGCTCCTCCTTCACCAACACACCAGCACAAAAAAAAAAGATAAAAAGCAGCTTATCAAAGACAAAATCTCAGTATTAGAATTCTCATCTTTATCAAATATGCTAAATACAACCGAAATTAAACACTAGGCACTCCACATAGATGCACAGATGCACAGACTCACTCTACACTCAAGCACCTGTGTGGTCTGCATACTCAAAGGTCTTGAAAACCACTTTTTTTTTTTACCTGGAGAACTCACATAATTTTCTTTCTTTTCTATGAATTGGGAATGATAGATCCTCAGAAGCCATGCAGCACCTAGACATTTTCTGAATGCTCTCTGAAGTCCATGACTGTTTTACAATCATCTCCTTGGAGAGCAAGCTAGAAGTTTATTCATAAAGTATGAAATTTGGTTAGTCCCCAGTGGAATATCCACTTTGAGACAGAGACAAATATTTGACTAGCTAATGGCTAATTAAGGACTAACGTGCTAATTAGTGTTATAATGGATTTTTTAAACACTTACAGAAATAATTAGACCAGGTATCAAGATACAGCAAGCACAGACATGACTTACACATTGAGGATAAAATCTGAATCAACCCGTTCTTGAAGTTACCTACATTTAGCACCTTGGCATGATTGCTATCAATGGCTGTGCTCTTTCAGAACTTACTTGTGAGTCATCTCTGAAAGTGAGGCAGGTATTCTTTGAGTTCTAAGTAATGCCATACTGGTACATTTTAAATCCACCAGGCACTGCATTTCAACCAAGGAGAGAAGAGCTTGCCTACAGAAGTACTCTAATACATCAGACACAAAAGTAATCAAACACAAAGTCAGAAATACATTACAGATAAACTGCTTTTGGACAGTGCATTCCAAATGATGGGATCATATAACCTTGAAAATGAAAAGCCTTGAATACATGAAGTTAAGGAGAGTATGAAGTTTATGAGAGGATTTTCAGGGTTATACCAGCTTTTAGTTTAAAAAGTTGGGGGACCCCTCTTTCTGGTATCCCTCTCCCACCACCTTGTGTTCTGGTCTGAAATCTCTGTACCTGCGTGGCCGTGCTGAGCTACATATTGTTTACTTATGCCCAGATTATCAAGAGCTCTAAATCAAACTGTTCCCTTCATTATTTTTCTCAAATCATCTGCACAATTCCAGTATTAATTCTTTGATATTTCCAGGTCACTGAGCAAAGCTGTAAAATTCATTCTTGAAATCACATTATAAAGACCTTACTGGAAACATCCTCTTTTGTAATGAACACTAATGAATTAATCAGGTTTTATTTCTTTTGGTGATTAGGTGGTCATTTTGCATATTATGACTTTTTCAAGTTTTATTAAACTCAGACCAAAGCTCAATGGCACTTTAGAAATTCAATTCAATGCCCTCTATTTATTTTTTAATCTTACTTAAAGTATTCATTGCAGGAGAAAGAATGATACAGTATTTTGCTTGTTTGGGCATCCAACAACAACAAAAAAATATTCCTATATTTCTAGTTCCATATTTGCAATCCCACCCTTTCCCTCAATGAGCAATGCAGAGCTGGCTACCATAAAATCACCAGGGTCATTCTGCTTACACAATATGGAAAAATTGTCTTTGGTGATGCCCCCAGGCTTACTAAAAACCATCACTAGTGGACTGGAGAAATTCTAATTCAGCTCCTCCAAAATTCTTCAATACATCTCAATGAAATCTACTGCTCCTAACACTTAATGTGCAGGTTTAACATTTTCTTTAAGTACTACACGAATGAAAAGTATGTTATTTTTATAGAAGTACTCCCAAGATGCAAAACAGAAATAATGAGAGGAACAGCAATTGTTCCTCGCCTACTAGTAAAAAAACACTGCCAGGATTTTTCTTCAAAATAATCCCAGGCTTTTATTGCACTGTGACAACTGTAGATTTCTCCCGGTACTGTTTGGTATCTGTTAGGAGGGATGAAAAGTTAACAGAAAAGTCTTATAGAGATGAATGCTTAGGAGAAGGTTTTACAGAAATGAAAGCAAGTTTTGATACATAAAAGAGATTGTTGTACAGGTGGCTGCTGAAGCAGGAGAGAGAACAAAGGTTAAGTTGAGTTGGAAGGTTTAGAACAATGGTTTAGTTGAGTTAGAAGGCAGAAAGTCCAAAAGGTTGAGTGGTCTGCAAATAAGGCATTGTTTCTACCAAGAAAAAGAACATAGGCAGACAGAAAGATGCTATTTACAAAGGCAGAAGAAAATTCCAGCAAAAAAAGTTTTTAAAGTTTAACGTGTAACTACTAACTCAGGTGATTGGTTAGTTACTAACATCGTATGGTCATTTTAGCAGTTTTGATAGGTTATATGCAAATGTAAAGGTTTTGTGTATGAAGTTAATTGGTTGTTATGTAATAAGATGCAAAGCAAAGAAAGAGATATAACACTTTGTAACATGTATAGAATGGGACCTCAGGACACACGGCTCGCCTTTGGCCAGCAGCCATAGGCATTGCCCACGACCCCTGATGCAATAAACAGCGTTACATGAAGAGACGCCTGCAGTCCCCATCTCTCCGGCAGGCTCTCACAGGTTTCTACTGTCAAATTATTATCATCATCCACTTCTGGCTTACATTCCTTCTTTTTACCTTGTGTGATATTTTACAATAGATATAACAAATAGACATAATAAATAAATGTGAATTTTGTCTCTTAGAATTCTTATCGCTTCCTCTATATTTATTTTACATCTCTGTGTGTCTACATATTTATTGATCATACCCATCTACCCAAACCCAGGCTATAATGAGTAAATTTTACACTTCAACGGTCCTTTACTGCTAAGCTTGTTTTTTTAGATGTGCATAAGCCTGCTTGTTGACTTGCATCCATGGAATTAACATGGAATTTAGAACAGAACCATGAAACAGCTTGAAAAGATGATGGGAGAAAATGTGTTTTTCTAGGTACTGCTAAATTTCATGCTTTAAAATTAAATTAGAATATAAATTCACAGCTTTCAGCTTCCAATATATTTAGATGTACTTTCAAATATTAAGTCAAATTATGAGTAATTTGAGGCTAGATGGTCTCCTCGTTATTACTCTGAAAGCTTTCTTTGTCTTTCATAACCTGTGGTGACGAGGCAAAAAAAGCAATTTTTATGTGCTAGTAGCAGACACTTTTTCTGTTCTAATTAAAAGTCATAATTACATTTTTGATTAACCCAGAATGAACAATAAAACAGATTACTTATCAGCTTGCTACAATTTGTGAAACAACATTGAAGCTTAGAAAACCTTAAATTCTCTGACATTCTTAGCATAACTAGATAAAGCAAAAACATAAATGCAATTTATGTTTAACAACCTCCAGTTTTGACATCTTATTTGAAAAATGAGCAGAATTACCAATTCAGACAAACTTCTATCGCTGGAGATTTTTGTTGGTACATAAACTATGTGTTTTGCTTGCATTATTTTCAATAACTTAATTGCATAGTAAGTTGTGTTGTTTTTTTTTTCTTTTTTTCAATAGAAAAAGTCAGTGTTTGAGTTTTTGAATGCCCAAAATGAAATATCTTAGAAGGGTGATTTGAGGCTTTTAAAGCATCAATGCTCAAAGTTTTTCTTTTGTTTTCTTTGTTTGTTTTTTTAATTGACAGAAGGTGTCACACAAAGAATCAGTGACCTGCCATGATTGAGGCTACGCAGGACACAAGTCAGAAAGGCAGGCTCCACCTCAATAAGCTGCTGAACCATAACAAAATAACCCACAGAGTGCTGCCCCCTCCCCAAAATCCAGATTTCCTAACTCCCTGCCTGTCTGCAATACCTTTATCATAAAGAAAAACTGGAGTGTTTGCAGGACCTGGGATGTAAATGGTTCTATATTTCACCAGAAATAATGGTTACCAATCACTTCTGACACACACACGGTTGCTATCATGGCAAAGGATAACATGCAGGTTATTTTCAAAGAATGCTAAAGTTTGTCTTGGGGTAAGCTTGCAATTCAACAGCCAATGGTAGAGCTGGTATTGCACAGCTATGCATAGGTGGAAACTTCTCTCAAACAGACATAATTGGGTTTTATCCACAAAAACTATTTTGGAGTTAAAGGAAATATAATAAACAATAGGAAAGAATCAAACACAAAAAGGTTCAGAATGTGAAGATGAGGTGTCTAGGGCAGTGCTGGTGCACGTTCCCACAATATTCCCTAGGTCAGCCACTGCCAGAAAACTCACCACAGATTCCTCTGCAGCAGAAAACTTATCTGAGAAACTTCAGCTGTGGAAAGGTGTTTAAAGCATTTTAATAGCTGAAATCATGCCACACACTTATAACTACATACATAAACAAAAGAGACAATTATAAATCATTCAAACCAAGGTGGCCTTAACATATCAACTAAACTTCAGGAGCTGAATCAAGACTGAAATCTAATTCAAGATGATAGATCGGGCTGACATCTGAAATGAGCAACTCAAATTCCTGTCACACCCTAAGAATATCAGAATTCTTTATCAAGAGAGATTTGGGGTGGGAAGGTTCATTTTTACAACCTTGTGAAGGGTTAAAGATTGAGCTGGGGAGTCTCAGAAACTACAGAAAAGCAATGATCTGTTGGGCAAAACCTATTTTAGGGTTGGGGAAACTTACAAGTCTCAGTTCATAAAGCAAATAACTTTTGTATAGAGGACGTGAAAGACTCAGAGTTCTTGAGGTTTGACTTTGACAAAATTGAGCTTATCAGAGAGTCCATATATAGATGGATACTCTCACCACCTCTTTTCACTTCTAACATCTGACAAAAATTTGCCTACAGCATGTTTTCATTTTGGGTATTGTAACAGGAAGCAATGAAAAATAAAATCTTATCTCATTTTAAAAAGTTAAAAAATCTTAAATAAACCCAGATAAAAGCATATTTTCTTTACATGCTGAGAGATTCATACATTAATTTTTGAACAAATGATTAGAGATTCATAAACATTGACATGAACAAGCAATTTTGCACATTGACTTAATTTGAAACTTGATTCTACTCATGCATTGGGATAAAAAAAGATGAATATTAATCTATTATGAGTCTGCTAGCAGAACTCTTAGTGTATTTGGGAGTTTAAAATATTAGTTTTAAATTTGATCAAGTAAAGGCCAGATGCACCTCTAATTACTTTAGACATCCTTTAAAATTCTATCAATGTTTTCATAAAATATAAAGTATCTATATCTGGAATTCCTAGAGGACAGTTAGCAGAAAATCTATATAAGGTTTAACAGGCTATAGAGAAATTATAAACTATTGAGATCACATGTGATATTTATATGCTATAATCTTGGTTTTAAAAGCGAGCTTCTAAAATTCAGTATTACAGAATCTGTCTTAGGGTTTTCCACATTTCTTATTTCTTCATTTAAATACATCTAAAGTAGTGGCTAATAGTATTTTTGTTGATATATGAGGTAGCTGTCTTGCATAACAGAAGAAGAAATGCATATATGTGAACAAACCCAGCTTTTATTAACTACAGACTGCTAATTACAGGGATAAGAAATAGGAAAGAATCTTTCCTCTTCCCCCCATAAATCCCCCAACTTTAAAAACTAAGAAAAATACTCCAGATTTTAAATATTCCTTAGCAATTCATTGGGAAAACAGACTGTATTCTCCAAAACAGAAATAGATAGCAAAAAGAGGCGACAAATAGCAAATACAAATAGCAAAAAGAGGTGACATTTTTCCTGTTCAGCAACCTGAAACTTAAAGCAACTTAATGAAGAGAAGAGGAGATCAGAAAAGGTCTAAGTTCCCTGGATCAAAAAGACAAGGACAAAGGAAAAGCTGCTTCTGAGAACCTCTAAGGGTCCCAAAAAGAAAAGGTTAGTCTCACCTTGGTGCAATGGATTAACAAAGGCCAAGCTGCTCTCTGTGCCCATAATTAAGAAATCAATCTTTTTTTTCCTATCCTGGCAGTTTGTTGAACAGTTTATAAATGACACAGTTGGTTAGCATATGTAAAAAAAAATAAGCATACATAAAAAATAATCTAAACTAAAAATGCACACCGGCTTAAGTGTCTGGGGACAGGTGCCCAGGCGTGCCATTCTCTGAACATAAAACCTTGCATGACAAATCACTCTGAAGAATTTTTGAAGAATTCTCATTAAAAATTCATTGATCTTGCTTGGTAGCTGAAATTTCCTGGTAAAACATACTCTTCAACAAATTTTTAACAATATTTGTATTCATACATTAGGTAACACGGGAAAACAACATGGTTGTAAAATAGTTACTACAATTAACTAATAACCTCTATTTCCACTGTGAAATCTGAAGATGCACCACTCCTGCTTTGAACTAACATGAAAGAAAAATGAGCATCATCAGTAGTTGTGGAACACATGAGATGTGAGAAAAGTACTGTCTTTAAAAATCAACTGTACTTTCCAAAGTATTCATCTTGCACGGTGACTCACTGAAAACAGCGCTACAGTTCTTTCTACAATATTCATTCTGAGCATTTAAACCTCTAGCAAACAAGTTTTTTTATCTTAATTTTTAACTCAAACTTTCAGTTTTTTACAGGAACTCAACAATTGCTATATTTCCTTCTATAAGTAGCAAGTTGAGCTACTACAAAGTGTTTTAAAACCTTCAATATCTAGTGACAGAACCTATTCCCGTGTTCAGCCCTCACAAATACTTTTGGGTATCACAGAAAAGTAACACTTATCTCCACTTCATCCATGTCCATGGCGCTCATACAAGCACACAAAACATTCATTTCAGTGTTCTATAACAAATCTCCAATTGCAGTTGCTGATTAGTTCACAAAAAAAACCCAAAACCAGTAACAGGATCTCACACTAAACAGAGTGAGGGAAATTTCACACATGATATTGACCAAGAAGAAATCACTTTAGCTCCAATCTGATTCTTTTAGAGCTTAGGAGAAAGCAGGGGATCTCTTAGAACCAGAAATCACATGTATTTAAGTTGTACCCTCTTGATGATTACACTGGCACAGCAGCCTGCAGGCTCATCTCAGTTTACCATGAATTCCAAGAAAATCCAATTGCATTCATCACCAGCTGGTCAAAGCTGCACCTCAGAGCAAGCAACCATTGCTTATTCTTGGCAAATTTCCACAGGGCCAGAGACAACAGAGCAGTGCTGGAGTGCATCTGCACCACAGGATTTCCAACCTAGGTCAGCAGTAGCTGCGGGATTTTTTCATTCCGTGCTAAATAATGCAACTCTTTCCCTCTCCATCTGTTCACTGTTTCACCTTTATTCTGTATCTACCTAGTTTTTTTGTTGGCCTAGCTTTTCCTGCGCTTTCTGATATTATGTGAGCCACCTAAAAAGTCATCAGGCTTTCAAACTTGCTTAAATCGTTCTGTGATAATACACCTTTGCTGTGGAAGGAGGAAAGCTTTTACTACCGTAGCAAAGTCTTTTCGAGTTAGAGCTGTTCGTACTGTCTCTAGTTCATTAGGGAAATTAGTAATAGTTTGTACAGTTGGAAAACAAATGAGGATGTTGAAATGCAGAAATAGAATGAACATTTAGAAGCATGGAGTTCAAATGAAAGCAAGCTAAAAAGTTTTGAAATTTTTGTTTTACAAACATGGAGAATAAAGCCAAGGAACCAATATTCACAGTCATTTAAGTTTTACAATATGTGGAAAGCACAAGTATTGCTTCAATAAAATAAACAAAGGAATTTATCATCCAGAAAGTATGATTTAGACACCTTTGTATTCTAGCAATATAATTAATGACAAAACTCTCAGAAAACAATTTTGTAAATTAAAGGTTCCTCACCTACCATTTCCTCAGCTCCCAATTACCTCCTTCTTCAATGTATGCATTTAAGGAAAACAGCAGTAGGTAGACCAAAATAAAATCATGAACTGAATTAATTTTCCCTAAAGTGCTGCCTGAATTCAGGTTGAACTCTTTTAGGAACAGTGGGTTATGTACTTTGAGGGTAAGTTTACATTCTGCTTCCTTTCTGAAATGCTGTTTTATTACAGTGCTCTATTCACTGATGTGCTCTCCTTATCACACTCAGGGAAATATGGTAGCTATCTCATTTTATTTAAAAGTGACTTGAAAAGTACCCTAGTTTTATACATTTCTTTTATGAGATATTCAGAAGTGCTTTCTTTCTTAGAAGACTAGAAGTTTCTGGTTGAACTGTGCTCTGCAGTTGCCCCGGATGGTTAAATTATTTGCTAATTCCTACTTTGCAGAGTTTCTCAGGTCCAGTTAATTTCTCCTGCTCTTCTTTTCAGTTGTCTCTCTGCTTAACTCCCTCAAGTGAGCCAGAAATTTTTTAAGCCATGGTTGGGGGTGCATTGGACAAATAATCAAACACAACTTCAAACATGAAGGAGTAACATATGAAATGGAGATTTGGAATTAAAATTATTATGGAAGGCTATGGACCAAAACAATATGATAAACTCTGGTAAAAGGGAAAGTTTTTAGTATTTTTCCATTTCATTTAAACAATTATCTTTTTGGAAAATTAATGGGGTAAATTTAAGGCAAATTTCAAGTCCACTTATATAGTTATTGACAACAATGCTATCATTCACAGACACAGAAATAATTACAGATTAAAAGCTTGATTAAATATAAAACATTTTCTACCTCTCATTGGGGCTTCATACATTTACCTTTTACAGCTTCATTTACAACTTGAGACAAGACAAAAATCAGCCTGTCATCCTTGCTTCCATGATATCCTTCAAACCTTTTTGAAACTAATGTTAGCAGCTGCCTTTTGTTTGCCATTGAGCATTTTCTGCTCTAGCACAACAGCTGTGCCCAAAACAAAACAGTAAATAAGCCCCAAAGACCAGCAGACTATCATTAACTGCTGAATTCTAGGCTGCACTGAATCAGTGCATGGGAAGAGAAAGTGCTGAGAAGACCAGGAGACTGAAGTATAAAAACACAGAATTATTTAGATTGGAAAGGACCTTTAAGATCATCAAGCCCAACCAATAACTTAACATGGCCAAGGCCACTACTAAGCTATATTCCCCTAAGCACTGCATTTTTAAATACCAGAAGAGAAGTATTTAAAATACATGGGGAACAGTAATTACTCAGTTTAAAACTCTTTTCTTTATTTGGTCTTCTTTTTCATTTATGATCATGGCATAGTGGCCGCAAAATGGAAAAGCCAGTGGAGCCCGCTGCCATCACCTCACGAACTCGGCTCTGCCACTTTTAAAGTCACCAAATATGTCTGGAAAGGCTATTCTAACATAAATGCCAAAAGTAGAAATTTTTTTTTGGACTGAGCATTGCTGAAAACCTCCAGAAGATGGAAGAAAGATATTTCAGCCTCTTCCACTTTTTCCAAACAGGAAGGATTTACTACAACAAACAGCAGAGTCAGAGATCGCAGAGTCAGATATCACAGAATTATGGAAAGGCTTGGGTTGGGAGGGATCTCAGAGACCACCCAGTTCCAACCCCCCTGCCGTGGGCAGGGTCACCTTGCACGAGAACAGGTGGCTCAGAGCTCCAACAGCCTGCTCAAAAAATTCTTGGAATGGGGCAGCCACATCTTCTCTGGGCAACTTGTCCCAGTGTTTCATAATAGAAACGTCTTATAGAAAATCTAGTAGCTTCTAGTTTAAAGCCATTAATGACTGGATCAATCATTAAAATATTAAAAATAACCTTTAAAAGCCAAACATTCTGTCTGACAGGAGCTTAAAAAGTAAGAATAATGTGTCACACCAGGACAAATAAAAAGGCTTCATAGACTCCGTGTTTTTCAAGGAGGAATTCTAAATGAGAATCACACACTCGTTTATCTCTGCTCAACACTTTCCAGTGTGCTAGAAGGCTTCTCATGGGAGATATTTGCTGATATCATAGAAGGCTTTTCTGAAGATTTCCAGCATTCTTATGAGGATTCTAAAGTTCAGCAGTGCTTTAGCAAAGTCAGTCTGTAAATTCCAAGGTTTCTGGGATAAATAAGGGCTTCTGAGGTCTGGAGAGCAGTGCAACTCATGGGAGAAACCAATAAAACTGACAGAATGCCTTATGATCTTTTTATTCCTTGCACAAATGTCTTGCCTTATTTTAGATAAGTCAGAATGGTAGCTGGCAGAACATAGGCTTAGAATAACTGCGACTCACATGTGAATAAAGTGAGGGCTAGGAGGGATGCAACACATGACAGTAGAGCTCCTCATAAACAGAATCTCTTCATCTTTCTAAAAGCTGCTGACTCAAAACTTCAAAAATATTAACAGAGGCTTTTGTCAAACAGATATAGTGAAAGGTATCACATCTCATCAAAGAAGAAGGGAAAAATCCATCTCCCCCCCTAGCAGTCCCTCAACTTCTGAGCTTCCAAGAGAATGCTCACTTCACTAGACAAATTAAAAATGTCCTTCAAAGTGTTCCTCTAAAGAATTTCTCACCTCATTTAAAAAAAAAAAAAACGTTCCTTAACATATATATATTTTTTTAAAATACAAGTAAATAATCTGGCAACTCATTATCTTAACACTACATAAGACTTCACTAAACCAGTATGCTCTGGTGGCCAGGATTGCCTGTGTAAGCAGTTCAGCATTTAAAGACACCATTTAAATGAGAAGTTGGATGCAGGATCTCCAGTAAGAACTGAGTTCTTGATCCAGTTATTGAATATAAAATTCTGGCATCCTCCAAGGAACCACTGACAGTAAAACAGATACCATTGACTTCTTTCTGTTGGATTCCATAAAACAAATGGAATATGGCACCAATTCACCAACTGAAGCTTATACAGCTCCCGATACCACAAGTAAGTCTAACATGCACCCTTATGAACTTAAAACACTGCATTTATCCTCAAAATAGGTAATATTGCTGAAAAACAAAACACAACAAACATCAACAAAGCAAAATACAGCCCTAGTTGTTACATATCTGCAGTGGATAAATATTAGGAAAGCCTATGTATCTGTTCAGCTTATGTAGGATTTCTTATTTGGTAATAACACCTTTTTCAGAATTAGTTACACTAGAATTGAGGAAAAAAATTCTGAAAAATTATTTTGGATTCTAGCTGACATTTGCATAGTCTGACATGTGGATTCACAAGAGTTAATCTTTTAAGGAACAGTGTGCTTCAGATAAGGGGTTATGACAAATGTGAAACAACTTCATGGAGTTTACTGAAATGCAAATACCAGACTCCAAAATGAGTTTGATCTTCCTGTACCAGGATCAAATTGAAATCAGGTCTGTATCATACAGCTCTGCTGGTGTAGTGATATTAATAGATTAAAAAAACTCCCTAAAAAATCACAATCTAGAGGACATGTTTTCCTCAGCATTTCCAAAGCACATGAAGAAACAGTTTTCACAGACTGCAATGAACTCTTGAAAGCAAATAAGAGAAGCAGTATAGGGCTATAGCTGGGGCACATGTTATTTCTCTAAAACTGCTCTGAGTGGTAGCATGATGGTAGCTATCTAGTAAATATTTTATTGAGTGTCATAATTCAAGCTAAATAAAGTGAAAGTCACCTACTACTGTTAAATACAGTCACTTCTGCAATTTCTTGGCAATAAGAAGAGCAGATGCCCTTTTGTCATACCCAAATTAGTGTTTGCTGTGGATTTATGAAACTTGCAGCTTTCTTGCCTATCAAAATAGTGATAATATTATTCTAGACATGGGGAAAATTTGAATTTGATCTGGCCATGGGCCAAATCATAGGAGGTTCATGCTGAAACACAGTTAATGAGTATCCAGAAGTGACCAGTAATTGGCAGCTCAGCTTCTGTTGTAACGAATGCTCATTAGGAAGACAGACTGACTCCTCGGCTTCTTCATTTATGCAGTTTTTGACTCATAATTTAAATATTCCAAACAGTTCCATTTTAAAATACAGGACACAAAGACTGTATGATCTCACGTATGGAAGTGGCAGTTCCCAAAATATTTACACATGAAGCAGATTGTTAATACACTTTGCCATGCTTTCGATCATGGGAATTATACCTGACACTAAATAAACAACAATGATAAATAGTGACAGGGAGGTACCTGTTCCAGAGAAGGTATGAGCTCAAGCAAGTTTTGTCCATTCCCTAAAATGTGCCTGGGAAATTTTTTGTTCAAAAAGGGTGTTGGGAGCAGCGGGCTCCCTAGGGTTTGGCTGTTGGGCATTGTTTGTGCCCAGAGATCAAGGAAGTGCAATTCAAGGCAGATGTGTGCTGGTGTGTTTACAGCAAGCCAGATGCAGTCACACCCTTTACCAGCCAAGAAAATTGCTTAATCTAATGGGCAGTTTGACAGGAACCTGTATCAGCTGGCATTTGGAAAATAAAATTCAGTCAAAAAGCAAGCAGATAATGAAGCAAGATGTCATCCACTCAACAGATAACAAAATCAGATCATTTGAAAAGCGGCAGACAGGCCTCTTCTTGCTTTTAGACAAAACAGAAAATCTAACCCCACAACTGATAGTGGTGCTGAGAAGAATGACAGCAATTCCTGTGACACAGTTCTGTGCCAGGACCGATTAAATGCTGGAAATGGATTTGGAATCAGCTGGTAGGAAAGCAAAGTATGCAAGTTCCATGATCCAAAATTAAATAGCTGAAACAGAGTAATTCAATTAAATTCTCTAAAACTTTCAGTGATAAATCACATGCATATATCACTTGCATAGATTACTTGCCTGTGTGGGCCCATCAATAAAAGCTCTGTTGAGGAGTCCTTCCCACAGCTTTCATCCCAAAATGTCCCCAAAAGCATTCCTGAGACTGCTTTGGACAAGCTGCTCTCCTAAAAATTGTTTACACATGAGCTAAAGTCTAGAAGTGACCCCTGTCAGTAAACACACAGTGAATTTAGAGCCCAAACGTATGCCAGGCTGCTCCAGCAGCACCGTACATGCTGCATTTCATTGCTCACAGCCTAAACATCACCATGGTGTGAAATGTAGCTCAAAGAGCTGCAGATGGACTGTACTCAAATGTCTGAATTTCTGATGCTTTCACTGAGCTGCTCAGATCTGTGGGCTGCCATCCAACAGGTTTAGCCAAGCACAAAGCATGAAAAATTGCATCAAGAGACTTTTTCTGTAGTCACTTCGGCTGAGTTACTTGAATGCCATGTTCATCACTAAAGTAAAAAAACCAAAACATCAGAAAGGCCTGGGATTTGTTCTGTTGAGCCACCTAGCTGCCATGAGCACACCACAGCCCAGCAGGGACAGGAGACATAGAGGCTGAAGAGCATCACACAAGACATGTCATTCTGACACCCTCTCCCACGTCTTCAGATTTTTGAAATGCTGGTCAAGCTGCTCATGTCAATGTGCTTAAACCCAAGCTCTCTGGAAGCTCGTTATTCCCATGCAGCCAGAGGAGGGAGAATGGCAGCCAGTCCCAAACACACGCTGTTGGTACAGGGTGACTTGTGCGAGCATTGCAGCCCTTGTCACTCATCTGCTCATGAGGCACAGCGTGGGTGATTAGACAGACATGCTCTGTATGGAAGGACTTGTTTTTTTTGTGGTTTTTGATAAACAGCCCAAAGAATTAGCAGTGCTGATTTAAACAGGCATGTACCAACCCAGCCCTTCTTCAGGGACACCCTCTGATCTCACTCTGTGTACAAACTCAACACCTACTCTTGGAAGAGCTATTTGTTTCTCTACTTTGCTGTTTTGAGGGGCAGCATAATCCTTAGGGGAAGGCATCTTTGAAAGGATAAGCTGAACCAGCACCACAAATCTTCAAGGATACCTATGGCACTTATGAAGTTTGCCTGGGCTCATTGTAATTGAACAAAGTGAATAGTTGATCCAAAGCAAAATAAACATGTTGCTGGGTACATAATAGGTAAATAAATCTAACAAAATAATTATATAGTATATATAATGCTAAATATCACAATGAAAGAATGACAGTAAGGGACTATCATTCTTTCATTGTGAAATAACATCTATTAAAATGAAGCCATAACAACAATCAAAAAACACCTATCACTGGTTTTGCACCTACGTACCTAAAAGAGTAGTTGGCTGTGTTTTTCTTATCTGTAGACCTATTAGTTACAAATACTAATCCAATACAGAAAAATCTCCCATCTTAGGCACAGATCTACCTGTGCAGACAAGTTGGCTTTTCAGACTAACATTAGTTACAAACATACCTTTTGCTTTTGTGCAACTAAACTTCTTATCCCTTGCCTGGGGACACAGAACTTGGAATATTAGGTTTCAATGACTTACTTTTTAGTAATTTTTTAAAAAAGATCCAATGATATTTGCATCATCAGAAACAGAACAAACAACTAATTTTGATGGCACTCATAATATGTCTTTTAAGAAGGAAAAAAGGATTAAAACATTTACTATTGACTTTTTTTATTCAAAGGGACACAGACACATACAAACTACTTTCACCTTTACTGACCACTGGTCAGTGTTCTAACTCTGGCAGAAGTAAAAATAAAAAAATTAAAGTGCTTCAGATATTTACACATTAGATGTAAATGTGTGTGCTTACATACCTCCTGTATTTTGATCTGTATACTATATTAAACATGACACTTTCAGGTGCAGAACTGTCAGGCTGAAGGAGCAGTGGTCTTTTCGCTATATGAATGCTTTACTACAAACACAAGTGCAGGCTTCTCCCCATTTTCCCATCCCTATCCTGTTATCCACACTGGCAAATGCCCACAGACAAAGAGATAATTTAATTAGCACACACAATTAAACCAAATGATGGTATCAGGGCCCTTATGTTCTTGCTTTCATTATTAAAGCTTATTTTGTAATGATAGGCATCAATTATTTTTCAGATTTTGAAGCACAGTTGCAAAATAAGAAAATGTTTCTCAAAAATCACTGTAAAAGCTTTAAAAGTTTGTATCTCTTATGGCTGCACTATCAAAATAAATTCACAAAAAATGCAGTCAACAAGCACAATTGTAGAAAGGTATGACAGCAATGACATTTAGACCACATCCTTAACAGAAACTTTTGCCAGAACAGCATCCTGCCACAAATACGGGGAATCAGGGGAAAAAAAATGACATATTTTATCATATGTCCAAGAACTTTTTGTACCTATTACTTTTCTATGTCTGCTTCAGGAAAATTTGCCATTTAGAAATATATTTGGATTTTATTTGAGTTTTGACTACAAATTAGGAGTCAAAATGTTTCCTAAAATGTTATCATTTTATGCTTTTTGATAGCACTTTGCATTTCAGTAGTAAAATTACCCCAAATACCACAAATTCAGTGTATTTAACACAGGGGGTTTGCAATGGGAGCCAGCAAAAACAATGGAAGTGATTTTTTCCAGTAACACCTACCTTAAAAAATACATTTGCAGTTAAGGGTTTGCCATTCATGTACGATATTAACTTTCTGACACTGCTCATTCATTCCCAACACTTTGTGCATGGAAGACTGCTGTGCCCTGAGGAGTTGTTGTAGACAAAGGGGGGATTTTTACCTCAGTAACTATTCAGATTTTGTAATTTTACTTAGAAATGCACATGATTTAGGAAAAAAAAGTCTAGGTATATTTTTTCACCTAAATCTTATGTTGTCATGAACAGGATCTCATTTTTAAATCAAATGATAAATAAGACTAAAGTTGTGACTCTCTAGTGTTATTAGGACAAAAGATTCTTCCAAAATGCAAAACAGTTTTGTACTAAAACCTTCCCTTACTCTGGTATGTGCAAATCATTTATATGTGCATGCACTTTTGGTTTTTTTGAAATTTATAGCTGATGATCTAGCCTTTATATATAGAAATTATGCGGAAATATGGGTTGCTTTGAAAGATTACTTTGCATACACATCCAGAGCAATTCCTAGAATAAATTAATGTATTTACATTTACATTAATGCTTCTCACTTACTGAGTGTTTCTACAGTCTCAGCTTGTTGTTGTTATTTTGCTAAGGGCCAGGTATGCAAAAATTGCCATATTATAAACTTTCCTCCCATAAAAAAGCTGCCCTGTTTTAAAATCATTATGCTATTGTGATATTTAGCTGTTATTTCCTCAACTTCAAATACATTTCAGCCTAACAAATTCAAATCCCTTCAGTAAACACACCTTGCTGCTCATCCATACCTTCCCACAAATTCTATACACATTTAAGAACTTTGTCCTTTGCTGCACCTTCGTAATTCTTCCCTGAAAATATACCTAAATCATACAAAACCAGTATTAATTCAGAGGGGCTTGGCACATTATTTTGGGAATTTTCAGGCTGGATTTCTCTTACATGCTCAATCACATTCAAAAGTCAGGGTCCACATCAGCTGAAGTTCAGGTTATAAATGTAATGAATGAAACTGTTCTGATTATGGGTAGGAATGATTGTGAATAATCTCAGATTTATACAGCACACCATAAGTCACTGCCACCTTTTATTCATGTGAGCATGAGCACATTTATTTGTTTATGGAAAACAGTTCTTAAAAAAATTTCTCAAAATGTTGCAGCATATGCTACACAGGGAAATTGTCCTTTTGATCTGTATAAACCTACATGTTCAAGACATCTTTAACCTAAAAAAAAAACCACCTTCTTCTCTATCACCTGTAGAGAGTTTTTAATTAAAAAGTTGAGTTACTAGAAAAAAAAAAGAATCTGAGTTAAGAAGACGTACATATTCAGGAAATTTTGGAAAAAGAGCTTTCACAATTTTCTTAAAAATAGGCATAAATTGATAGTGTGTTCTAATTATGAACACACGTGAGAATAGTTGAGCTAATGAATATTTCCCTAACTGCTACAAATACTAACAATAATCAACTAATAAGTATTCACTGGAATAATTAATTGCAGTAAATTTTAAAATAATCTTGAAAAGACCATAGGGGTTTTTAAAAACAATATAGATGCATTCCTTTATAATAGTAGCAAAATTAGTCTTGAAATTATATTAATTATGCAGACACAACACTTTCCTAAACAGGAATATAAGAGAACACATATTATATTCACCATACATGCAGCTTTTCTTTTACGATCCTATCACTAAATTTTGTATTTTGCCCATTGCAAAGCAAATACTCAGCAGTCACAGAGCAGTTTCACTAAAAAGCATCTGAAGTTACCAAAGGTCACTCTCAGGAGGATGTATTACTCAGTGCCTGCAAATAAGATTTCCACTTAATGTTTCTCTGCATGAATTTGATCCTAAGAACTTTAGTCACGATTCAGCAAAACCTCTAAAGAACAGGCATTATCCCCCTGCCCTTGATGGGGGCTGAGAGGTTACTGGACCCCTTTGAGGAAATCCGGTTCTTTCTTTCAGCCTGAGAGGAGAGGTAACCCTGCAGGAACTGCCTCAAATACAAGGACATGAAAAATAAGCTGGATGACTACACATGTTGTCAAAAATACCACTGAGAACAGAAACTTTGTTGAGCTAGATCCAGCAAGATGGAGGAGAAACTAGCATAACATTTATTATGTCAATGTTAGTTTAAAAAAATAATCAGCTTTCATTGCCTTTTAGCTTCTGGACTTGGACCTCTTAAATGCACTAGCAACACTCTCAGGTTTTTTTCTGCAACCGGAGGAATCAGAAGTTCTCATTCATGAGTGTCAACTGACTCTCTTGGGTAACCATTTGAAAGTCCAGAACTCAAGAGAAATTCTTGATGTCACATGATCCATCATAACAAAAATTAGAAGAGTTAGAAACAGCTATTTACTGATGGTCATATCAACATTCAGCCCTAATCAAAGGGTATCAGATATTCAAATGCAGTACAAATCCACTTAAAGAATGTTTCTTTAATCAATGGATTGACAAGGCCCCAAGGAAGCTGCAAAAGGCAATCAGCATATGCTGGCAGGGTACTGGAAATGTAATTACAATCTAGAGAAAGGAAAATTTCACTGTGCCCCTCAAACCAATGCAAACTCTTGTCATTTGCATGATATCTCTCCTACCAAAGGAACAGACAGAACCCCCTTTCCTGCATATTTTCAAGTCAGCCATTTGGTACACCGACAAACGTGTAAAATTGGGAAAGAAAAGGAGTTTTGAATAAAGGCATGCTTGACTTGGGAGTTAAATTTCTGAGTCCACAACTCAACTCCTGCAGTACTTGGGAATTTCTGCCACAAAACCTGACACACAATAAGGCCCTTCTTAATTGTTCCACAGCTTTCAATGATGCAGCATTAAAAAGAAGATAAAGCTTGTTCATGCTGATGAAATTCCAGTAACTCAGATCCTCTGTATTCAAATGAATTTTTTCTCTTTTTATTCCTGATTACTGTATGGCTCATTAAAGAAATAAACCCCAGCATGACATGAAAAATCACTCTAGTCTGATAAAATGAAATAAAACTCTGTTCAGCAGCAAAGTAGCTTAGCTTGCCTCTAAGAGAGAAGCTGAACAATAATTACTTCTATTTATTACAGAACCCATTTTATGATTTTAATGTTTTCAAAAATTACACTTCTGAACAAGACATATTCTTTCCTACCAAGAAGAAATCTCCTTTTTATTTATTTAGAATTTCCCTGCATACATACATTGCATAAACTTTAGGGCAAGTAAAGTTTCAATTTACTTCATGTTCAGCCTCTAAGTCTAGTTAAAATAACCTGTAAACTGGTTGAGTGAACGGACAAAGCAAGCAAGCAGAGATAAGGAAGGAGAAAAATTACTTTTTACCAAGTTGATTACATGATTTCATCTATATTTCTGAAGTTATCTAGGCAGATTTATCATTAGATCTTTTACTGAAAAGTCACTGAAAAACTCAGCATCAAAACCACTGAGATTTAAGTTTCAGGAAAAAATTGAGAAAAAACATCGATACTCAGCGTTCAGAGAGCAGTGGGGATGCTTTAACAGCAAAATATTTTATGCCAAAACTGTTTGGTCCAATAAAGCCACAGAAACTGGCCTAAACTTGGAAAGTTGTCNGTTGTTTGTTTGGTTTTTTTCTGGGGTTGGGAGGGAGGGGGGTGTTTTAGATTTCTTTTTGTCTCTTGGTTCCAGGATACAGTCAGAGGATAACTAGTCTTTATCAACAGATCAGTCACCAGTTTTTTCGCTCCAGTCACTACCAGAACGATTTCACCTCTCAGCCACTTTTCCAGTAAACACAACACAGTTGTCACTCTCTCCCTTGTCCGATACCTTTTCAGTTCTCCTGCTGCTGTGTAGAGCAGTCACCTAGTTCAAGCTTCAACCCAAACCTCTCCCTAACCACCACTTTAAAAGCAAGACCTGACAGACAAGCTGTTCCTGGTCCAAGCTACCCCATTCCTGTGGAACAACCCATGAGACCTTCCTTGAGCTAGAATGAAACAAGGTGAGGATCCCTCTTGGGGGAGGCACAGAGGAGAGCTGGGAAATTCTGATGGGAGATATTCCAAGCCTTCACAGATGGCTTCTGAAGAAGCTGAAAGGCAGCTACTGATGGAAATACCAATTATGAGCTACTTCCCTCAAAATAATAAGCAATAACAAGTTTTGTTTGCAATAGCCAGGAAGGAAAACTCTGATTGCAAAATACCCTTGTGTTGTTTGACGAGGAATGAGATTTTTGTGTGAGTTAAGTGCTGGTGAGTAAAGAAGCATTTCATTCCCTCAATCCCCCATTTTATGTAAATCAACAATCTTGCTGAACTTTGCAGTTCTATTTTTTTCTTTAATAAAAACTTATAAAAATAAGAACACCTCCCTCCCCACATACACACACTTTAATAGCAACAAGCAGATTTTGGAACTTGGTTCCACATTAGTTACCAGGGAAACTGCACAGACTTGGAGATTCACATGCAAATTATTTCCTAATCTGCTCTGTCATAAAAACACAATCTAGCACTCAACTGGCAATATGCATTAAAATGCAAAGCCCAGGATTATCAGCGAGCTCAGTCTTAACTTTGACTCTTTTTGGTTCTTATATTCACAGCTTATATCCCTGCTATGAAACTGCTGCTAAACCACTCTGATTTGGTGAAAAAAGTCTTTTACCTACACTGTGTAATGAAGACAGCAAGGACCAAGACTTTTGAGCACAGAAAAGATTCTCCTGCCCTCTGAGTCAGCCTGGGCAGTGCACACAGCCCTCGTGTCCCTGCACTGTATAACCAGCCCTCCTAGGCCTGGGGCTAGCACAGCTTACTCAATTGGGATCTGAACCTGCTGCTGCAAAGGTCACCACTCTATTAGCCTTAACAGTTGGGTTTGCTCCAATGAAAACACACACTGGCAAGGTGCACAGTACTGAGAGAAATAGAAATTAAAGTTCTACAAGCCCAGCATTAGCAGTGCTATTTAGTACACTCCAGCGAAGGAGACCGGGCCTTCATTCAGACTTGTGGGTGCATGTTCAGCCATTCCCAAACTGCCTCAAATCAGTTAATCCATGTATTTCCAGCACCAATGGAGCTGCACAGCCAGAGCCTGCAGCTGCTGGCAGAGACCAGAAACACCTGAAAGTTTCTTGCAGCTCTGTTGGGCGCCAGCTGCAGCAGCCTTGACTCTGTCTCATGCCCAAGCATGGCAAGATTCACAACTTCGTACCCTGCCAAAGGCAGCAGAAATGTATGTATCTTCAGGGAACGTGATATTTACATTAGAGGACGATCAAGGAAGCTTATTTCCTGTCACAAAAACATTACAGAAACCTGTCTGCTCCTAACTCCTTCCGCTCACTTGAGAGAGGATGTGTTATCAGCCCAACTCCTGGGTAAGTGATACCCAACTCTGCTTTGATAGAAACTCATCAGAACCTGACAATGCGCATTTAAGCATTTGATTACATCACCCACTGGTCATTAAGGAAACCACAGTTGCATCTTCCGTTACAGCCTATTTGATTAAGTTATATGATACATCCTCCAGCATTATTCATGCCCCTGTGCACTAGCAGCTAATTTCCTTTGCTGTGTGTCATCCGGTTTTTATTAATGTCTCCTCCAAAATGAACTTCTCAAGTTATATTTTTCTCTTCTCATACCTTCTCACAGCTCAGTCTAGTTCTCACACATATTTTAATTATCTGAAGAATATACCATTATTTAGGTATATTAATAAACTTTATTTCAACCTTCTTATAAGTAGGTTTAGTCTGGGTTTAACTGCTGCATTTCCTTTTTTGGGGAGGTTACTTGATTCAAAAGTATTTATTGTGAGCAAATTAAGCTCTGAACCATAAATGACTGATGCAACTTTTACAACATGGTAATTTGCATAGAGTATAAGTGCTGATACTAGAACAGGAAAAATTAGCCAACAGTTCAGAGCACTGACTAAATGTGAATTTTGTCCCGGTGATCTGCACAGGCTGTGGAAAAATACAACCAGTGTAGTGCTTTCCACTGTAACTCTAATAGTTTAAAAACATAAAACACATACAAAGATGGAAAGCTGGTATTTCCAATTAAATGAATCTAGTTATCATGTATGTAAATGCGCCTGAAAAATGCTCAAAAACTTGAAATCTTTTATAGCCAGAATTGGAGCATGGCACTAAGAAATAGATAGCTCAAAGCACAGTATTTACTTTTCTTGCAGTTTAATCCAATTCCTACTACAGGTGTGCTGGAGCTAGGATCCCTCCCCAGGAGACAGTGGATGCAGGAGCACGTTCATGGTAAAACCTGTACCCTACATGTTGAATCATGCCTGATTAGCACTTAGGAACCTGAGTGAGAGTGAGTTTTCCTCTGGAGGTGGCAGGATTATCTTGTACCTCTCTCCTTTCAATGTGCACTAACCCATGCACAAAACCACTGAGGGGTTTACAAAAACACAGGGAGAGCAATAGATAACTTTTTCCATACTTGCCTTTGCCCAAACATTCACAGAATTAAAAGTGCCTGCAAATTTCACATTCTATCTGTATGTGAACATTTCTCCTAAATTTTGTCTCTTTTAAGTTTAGATTTGGCGCAGGGTCCCTCCACTAAACTCGATAATCTGATCTCCAGATTTTTTCTTTCCACAGAAATGGCAGAGATGAGCTGTCAGGAAACACAGAATATATGGTAAAAAATTCGAAAACTTCACAGAGAAGCAGATGCATGATGTGCATTATGGTAGAAGTGAAAAGAAAAACCAAGGGGAACTCAGGAGGTTCTTGAAAAGGAACTTAATAAAAGATAAAAAATGCTTTGAAGTGATTTAAGTAATTCAGGATTATTTAAACATCGTCCTGGATGTGAGCAAGGCTCAATTTAGTCTTCCTTCCATAAATATGCACTTGCCTTTCTAACAGAGATGTTCTTAATCCCTTTTCTATCCTGTTATTTTGGCTAATTCCAAATGTATCAAATAAACATACAAATTCTGCTCCTACTTGCCAGTGAAGTTATCTTTAACATATGCTACAATAATAAGTGCCAGGAGGCAAAAAAACCTTATCAAGTTTATATTATTGATTATATACTATTTTGTAATGAATTTCACTAAATCCTGCAATACTGTGCTGTTCAAGACCACTATAGAGTTTAAAAAGTAATTTGTATAAGAACAATGAAGAACTACTCTGACAGAATAGTGAGAGAATTCAGCCTTCAGATGAACACTGTCTGAACCTACGTCCTCTCATTAGCGTTGAATTAATTAGGCTTTATTTATTCATATGACATTAATGATTATATAGAGCCTATAACTGTCAAAGTTTCAGAAATTCTTGGTGTACTCTGATGGTGGGAGGGAGTTCAGTAGCCCTGTAAGAGATAATAACCCAAAGTTTACATTCTCACTTTAAGATACCATTTTAATTTTTATTTTCATCCTGAACTTTTAAGATTCATAAAAGCTTCAGCCTAATTTTTCCCCTACAGTCATAGAACATTTCAGTTTTGAAGTATAAAAAGCACATTCATAATTAAAGGCTTCCAAAAGAATTATGCTGCATGATTCATTTTTGTTCAAAACCAACAGCAGATATTATGAGGATACCATTTATTTTATGATTACTATTATTAAATTCTTGGTATTTAATCTTCACACATTTAATATTCCACCTGTTATTTAGCTTATTTCTAAAGAAATATTGCTTGCATACTTCAACAAAGACGGAAGAAATAGGGGAGGGATAAGATTAATAATTTTTGGGAATGTGTGGTATTACTTTGATTTGTGAATGCATATGAATTAAAAAAAAATCAACTTCAGGTACATTATTCTGTTGAGTATACATGCAGTAGACTTTATCCTAAAGAAGAAAATTAAAATAAAATATGCGAGTTAGATAAGCTTTCAGAAAAGCTTAATTTAGAAAAAGTTTGTGAATTATATTTGACACAACGTAAAATACCCTTGCAAGACGTTTGAATGTCAGCTAATTACTGAGAGGAATATTACTATTTAAGCATTACTGTTTAAACAAAACAGAGAAAAGCAAAACACTTTTATGCATTTACATGTCAGTCAGGACAGAACACCTGAATATTTTCCACATTTGCACTGAAGGAATGCTTGAAACCTGCAGAAGTCCACACCCAGGCACGTGACAGCACCGAGCACGACGGAGGCTCCAAGGGTGAGCAGGAGTTTGTGTTCCCAGTTGTGCAAAAGCCCTTTCTTCTTTTGCTTCCTGTGGGTTTCTTGCTTGTTTGGGGTTTGTTTTGGATTTATTTGTTTTGTTTCATTTTCATTTGTTTTGTTTGGTTGGGTTTGGGGTTTTTTTAGTAACTGGAAGAAGTGAAATGCAGAATGGATGTTATCACCTGTACAGAATTCAAACACAAAGTAAAACTACTGACTATTATATTAATCTGTCCTGAAACACCAACAAAACCATAAAAAATAACAACCTAAAACTCCTCCTTGTTCCTCTGGCAAGTAGTGCACACAAAAACAAGCAGGTGAATGGAACAACAAATTTAATTATTCCCATAAAGCCTCTGGGCAATGTTACATATTCTCAGAGTTACCTATTACTACATTACCATCAATCAGCAAGGTTATACACACACACAGAGACACACTCTGATAACATTCCTTAATGGCTTCTCATAATGAAACAAACAATGTATGAAAATAAGACAGTGATGCTTCTTTTTCACTGCTTTGTCCTGATTCAGAGCAAAGAGAGATGATACCGGAAGCATTTTTCAAGTAAAGACTTTATCAATTGACTGCCATCTAATAAATACTTCAATTAGCTTTATTTTTTTAATTTGATTGGCTTACATTCAAAAATAAGATTGCAAGAAAAAGACAACAAACTTTTTTCAAACAATAAGGAAAGGATTTTCACTTAAAGCATCAAATAAAATGTTGACTAGTCAGTAATTGGACAACTAAGGAAAACATTAAAATTTATCTTTAGATAGATGAGTTTTCAGAGAATTGGAAGCTTTCTGAGAAAATGATTCCTGAAGTCCTAGCCAGCTTAGAGTAAAACAAAACACAGCATAAGGAGTGAACTGTAAAAGTGTGTCTTGTCAGTTTTACAGGAGAGGAACAGGAAAGAAGCAGCAGTGCACAGAAGGTACTGTTTGATAAGATTTTTGCAGAAAGCTATGGATTTGTTTCTCAGAGTAATGATGAAATTGAAAAGTCTCCACTCAAGGTAGTCTGGCTGAGTTCCTGCTAGAATAATTAATTCAACACTGTGGGGATGGAATTGTTATTGATGTGTTGAGGCACCAGGAGACTTGGACAGTCACTCTTTAATTATTTATAATCTAAGCAAATAAATATAATTAAGCAATATGTATCTTTATGAAATTCAAATTGAATCTCAGAGGCATAGAAGATCACCTTTGCTTACAAACCAATGACTTAGATAAACTTTCAAAGATCTATTCAAGTTGTGTTGATGTCTTTAGTTATAGGAACCTGGGAAATGCAATGACAATGTTTTGATCAGCATAAAATCCCAATTTTGTCAAGAGAAAATCAGGCAAGTTCTGTGACAAAGATGACAGAGACAATAAAGGAGAGATATGAGAAAGTTAAAAATCTGGAGATGGCATCATACATATAAAATACATGCAATTTCCTCTTCTCAAAGCTTTTGGGCATATTTTAGCACCAAGTGAAGAGATGGCTTCACATAGACTAAAATGCTTTATGCAAATGTATTTATCACTGCAGAGATGCAGAAATAGTTCCAAGCTGAAAAAGGATGGCTGTCAATACATCATGAAAAGAAATAGCCTAGAGAATGTACACAGAAACACATGCATGGCCAGGCAATTTCCCTCTTTTTCCAGAATGAAATATAAACTTTCACTATCCTGAGTCTGCTTCTGCAAAGGATGGAAGATTGACTTCAGGATTATTTTTTTCACACTTGTTTAATGGTTTGGGCTTTTTTCATCTGTTCACATATGCATCCTCCTTTGAGTATCCTCAAGAGGTAGTTGTTTTTTTTTTTTATTACAACTGAAGTTCTTGCATTATAATCTGACTCCGGGACATGAAACTTTCTAAAGGTGATTATTAAGCACTGTGAGATCTAAGATGAGTTGCCAAAATATTGCAAATCTTGAAGGTTTCTTCAGACACAGTTATCTAAACAGCCAGAAACAGAGCATAGCACAACGTAAAGGAAGCTCCTTGAAGTCTAGATGCCAGAAAGCAGCCCAGCAAGATCAAAACAAAGCTCTCCTTCAGCTTCTGGAGAACTAGAGTCCAGATTCTATTGAGGCAATGGAAAGAGATTTAAAATACAATACATAAAAATAATTTCTCATCTTTGTAACCATTTCTATTTTGCTGTAAGGTGCCTTCCTCCTGACTTTTCATGCATCATTATTGACAGAGGAATTAAAGAAAGGGCCTGTTTAGACATTTGCAATGGTGGTAATGTCTATCTCAAGCCAATACAATAGGATAACAACTAAACACTGAACAGATCCTTTCCAAACTGTTTTGGGATAACCTGAAGAAAAATGAGCAGTAGAAAGACCAAACCAGAGAGGGAATTACGGAAAAAAAACTAGTCTTAAGAAATCAATCATATTACCAGCACTGGAAATAGTTTAATTAATGGCATTCAGCCATTTCATGTGGCATTTATTGAGAATCCTATACAATTCACTCATTCAACCAGAGGCCACCCCATGTAGTTCCAGCTGCCTTCCTCATCCTTCCCCAGGGCACAGGGAAGGCCCTGCTCTGACTTGTCTCTGCTCGGGGTAACTGGGGGATGAGTGCACAACTGCAGAGCGCCCTGCACAGCCAGGGAGGGAGGTGACAACCACAAACAATTTGTAACAGTGACAGCCACAGTGGGTGAGTGCCACAAATGCTAAAAAGACTGACAGTAGTTTATAGAGGAATAAACTGAGTTCCGTAATGGTGTGAAGTGAGGCATCCCTGAGAAAATAAAGGAAAATGAAGCAATTTGAACACACTGCTGGATTTGTGGATGCAGGGGCACGAGCTGACGGAGCTGCTGGAGAGATGCAGTTCCAGAGGCACCTCTTGCTTGCTTACTAAAAGCACCATGTACAGATGGAGTATCTAATTTATGATGATATTTTCCTTGAGCAGCCCACCAACAGGGTAGGAAGAGCTTCCTACCTTGGGGGTAAGACAGTAATACAGGACACAGAGAAGATTCTTTCTACTGCAAACTCTTCAAGTTGTGATAGAATGTACAAGTGTGTTTCAGGGGGGTTCTGCCAATCAATACTGTGTTTTAAAAGTTTTGGCAGCCTAGTGGATGACATTTCATTTTCAAGCATTTTAGCCTCATCAGAAAGAAGGAAAACTTTACATTTCTCTCTTAGATACTGCATTCTTAGTTACAAAAACACCGTACTGCAATATTGATTTACCAGGCTGGATCTTCAAATCCAGCTCAGAGCTAAAAAGTAAGGGTCCATCTGTCCTGATCCTATGGTTCCACACTGTTTAGTGCTACAGTACAGGGACACATTCTTAGCTTGGTGTGAATGTGGCACAAAGTCACAGCAAAATTCTTTTACCTCTATTACTTTTGAGGGCCATTTTGTGTGATAAAAAATAATAGTTCTGAGCCATTTTTGTGTCTTTCTTTTATACAAGAAACAGTGTAAAATGCATCATCAGTCTGTCCCTTCTGAGCTTCTCCTTTTCCATGTCTACCTATATTTTCAGTGCTTTACTGTATTACGTGCGATATCTTGAGATTGTTGCTGATCAAGTTTTTAAACTTTAGAAGATGCAGCAGCAACACCACAAGCGGGCAAGTCCAGGATCCTCAGCAGGGCCCTCAGACTCAGCAGCCGAATGGGAGGAGCTCCCAGCTCTGCTACTTGACTCAGATGTCACCTCCAGGGCAGGTGTTCCAGCAGTGAGCCTTCATGCCACTGCACCAGGCAAAACCTTTTTCAAAGATTCTCTTTGATGTGAAACCACAGGAGAGCACAGGTCCCAAGTTCAGCTAAGCATGTTGTGAACATTAGCAGGTTTAGCTCCAGAAGGTAAACACAAGTGACAGCCTGTAAGTCAAGATATCATTTTGGAAGAGCTGCTGCAAGAAAAATACTGAGATGAAGAAAGAGTGGGTATTGTGGATTTTTTGAGTGAATATTTGAGCTCCTGAAAAGCATCGCTACCCAAAATTGACTAAAAGAGGAAAGGTAGTAACATGTGCTTTAGAGTGCCACTTTACCTGTCCCAGACACAAAGGAAAAATCAGAGATAGGGGAGCATTTAATTTTCCTTAGTAACAATAAACAACAGCATCTTGATGTTGAACAGCATCTTCTACTCACAGAATGCAGTCTGGACTTTCAGTATGGAATAAAATCATCCACACTCTTAGCACTCCACCTTCCTCAGCCTTGGTACAAAAAAGCTCATATCCCCCTCAGGAGGGTAACGGTGTCCTCCAGACCTAAGTCCCTGGAGAACACAGGTCAAGCAGGGTGAGCAAATTGGTCCAAGCTGTGGTTGCCAGTTAAGTGTAAATTAACGGGCACACTACCTGGGAGACAGTATACAGTCTTTTTCTACCTCATTAAAGAATTCTTCCCTTAAGCAAGATATTAGTCATTCTGAAATTTGTGGGTCCTTCACTTTCAAATTTTCAAAGGGAATTTTGAACTCAGTCTATGAAGGATTAACACATGGTTTGAAGTCCAGCCAGGGCTTCCTAGGTCTGTGGTAAGAACAGCAGCACAGAGCAATCACTGTTACTTTTGATTTAAATGCCTCATTTACTCCTTCCACAGGAAAAGCTATTAAATAAAATTATGCTTAACTAATGACTTAACACTAAAGGAATTCTCCTTTTGCACAGAGATAGTCTGTTGTTGTACACTGTCACCAAAGCAACCCTTTTCTAGAACTGGGTCTCTGTCAGTACAGACAATGTATCAGGAAATAGACAAAATGAAGTAAAAATATTCAATCACAAATTTAAAAAAAGAAACCATTAGCAGTTTCCACTGCTCTAAAATAAAAAAAAATATATTAAAAAAATAAAGAGACCAGTATAAAGTCATTGCACATTAATTGTGGGTGAAGTAAAATCTGAAATCTTATTTCTTTCGTTTTAATTGCTGGTAGAAATGTGTATTTTAAATACAGGGAGAATATAGAACAACCATATTATTATTAAGTGGAAACAAGGTAATAGGTGTATTGCAGTGAAAACTTCTACTGTGTATTCAAATATGTATTTTATACATGTACATCAATGTACCACTTGACACAGCTCATGTTCTACAGAACCAACAGGATGTTTCTCACACAGCTTACATATACAAAGTACTGATTGCCATTACCCTAAAAGTGCCCTGGACATGGAGATCAAAAGCAAGAGGAGCCACCTGGCTCCTCCCTTGTCATTCTTAGCTGGTATTTGCTCAGTCTGTTCTTGATCCCCTCAACCTTCCTGCAGAAGGCTGTCCTGCAGCATCACACCATGCTTATCACCAAGCTGGGGCTTCACATTGTGCCTTTTCCTTCATGATATCTTTTTTTTTCTGTTTACAGCTTGTCTTACAAGCCTGAAACACAGAAAAAAACCCCCAAACTTACTTTCTCTTTACAATAGCGTTCCACATAAGTGAAAAGCATTATGCTGCCTCCCTCGTGATTTTCTTCTAAAGATTATCCAGACTGCTGTTCATTCAATCACCACATTCTGGGCTGCTCTTCTTTGGCCACCAACCAATAAATCTAAGTCCTTCTTGAAGGAAAATCATTGTATTTTTACATAGGATCACTTTGTGCATTTTTTGCACTGTTTATACAGCCTAATAAGATATTTACCCTTCTCTCAGCAGCATAACACTGTTGACTCACATTCTACTTGGAGAGGATGGAGTCCTGCTCCTTCACTGACACATGAGGTAGTGGGTTTAGAGACTGGAAGCTCTAAACCAAGGCTTTCTTAGGGGTATAGTTTTAAATTCAACTTCTGACAGCAGAAAAGGCAATTTCTCACAAAATAGAAAAGGAACAGAAGAGTATATGGGGACGTCAGACCAATACAGAAGCAGAGCCCTGATAACTCTTGAGTTTTCAGTCAGTTAATTTCTTTCTATCTGGACTCAGCACAAACTGGAACAACTCCTTTATGGGACTGTGTACACAAGTGATGTTGCTTTAGGAAGGCAGAACTCCCAAGTGACAACATCCTACTTCAGAGTGTGCCTGTACGTGGAACTGTAATGGGGGAGGCTACAAATAAGCTAAACTTCTTCCAGTTTGGGAGGTGAAGAAGAAATCTGGTGGAAAAAAATTATTGGCCTACAAATTTGTATTTATGCAAATACACATTTTCAGAAAGAGCACAAAAAGAAAAAGGTGCCCTCAAGGTGGTACCACTTGTCAGAGGGAATTATATGATTTATAGAAGCTCTCATAGCTGGGGCAGGTGGCACAAAGATATTTATAGCCATCTCCCCAGCAGAACAGGTGTGCTTTGTGAGTAAAGTTAATTTCACACAGTTTCATTAGGCAAATTTTCATAGATAGGGTCATGATTCATCAGATCACCTTTTCTATGATTATATGCATTTAAAACCTTTACTGAACCAGCTTGCTGCAGTCAAGCTTGTCTGAAGTCAAATGGCAACTCTGTCATTGTCTTCAATGAGAAAGAATTTCATTTGATTTCTACCAAGATCTATTCAAACATTGTCTCAATAAACAGGCACATCTGTTCAAACTCTAGTCCTGAAAGAATAAGCATTTTGCAGTTTGATTCTGACATTTTATTCATCATGTGCAATGACCAAATTAAATGTTAGGTGCAGGATTAGATATTTAAAGTATTCCTATAGGATTTTTTGAAGCTTCTTAGTTATGTGAAAACAATGGAGAAACCATCTTTTCTCCTCCTTATTTCCACCTTCTCACTCATCAGAATGCTCTTAAATCAGTCCTGACATTTTGTTAATCTCTGTGTGCAGAGAGCTGATATTATAAAGAAGAGCTCAATATATGTCCCTTTGAAATTATTCTTCCTTCTGACAGGCTGCACAAGACATTGAAACTGGAAAACTTACACATATGAGATACTGGACTAATCTATCTCAACAAAGATAAAGAAAGGTATTTTACACAGAGGTAAAACTAGATCTGAGATGCCATCACCGTAAGGCTTTACCACCATTACTGGGTTACAAGAGAATTCACAAAATGAAAAAGCTGAGCTGGCTGACATGAGGCTGCTCCAAGGTTATCCCAACACTGGATCCACCTGTTCCAAACCCATGGGCTCTGTAAGAGTTGCTCAGCCAGCCCTGATTTGCAAGGCAGCTTCCCACGGTGAGACTGCATCCACAGGGTCCTCACCTCTGGGTATGGAGCTTCACTGCTGCTCTCAGGGCCTCCCTGATGTTTATATCTCTTTTTTGCTCACCTTCTTTCAGGCAGGCTGTGCTTCATATTTAACCCCTTAAAATATGGTGCATAAAGTCTGCAATAGACTTTTCTTCTTAAGAGTACAGATCAGAACAACATATGAACATGATGCTGCCACCCTCAGTCTAATCAAGCCTGATGTGAGGCCCCTTCCTCTCTTCTCAGACATATGCCTCACTTGGAACATTTTTTTTCTTTTTATTCTTCCAGGCAGCTACAACTTTCCCATTATTTAAGATTCCATCCTTTTTCTCCACCAGAAACAAGATAAATGATTGGGCAAGGCAGCAAGTCGTGGAGAGATAATCAGCGCATGAGGATTCTCAGACATAGTGAAAGTTGGGGCTACACCCTGACATTAATGTCACAACAAATGGCACAGCTTTACAGCTCAGAGTAGAGGCGGCACGTGGTTACATTTGCAGCTCCAATACAAACATATTCCACTAACAGCCTGACATTTGACAAGAAGTCAAGTGTATTGCATGGGATCCCAATCAAGTTCATGGTTATAAATTATCAAATACAAAAGAGTCTTTTCAGTTGTTCAGTTAATACAGACTTCAATTATTTCTGTGTGAATACAGATTTTGCTATCTCAAATGGGTTTAGGAAGGAGTTAAGTAATCTTCTTATCTAAAACAAAAGAGAAAAGTGATACAGTCACACAGATAATGGAAGAGCCACTAAAAAAAAAAAAATCTGTCACCTTCTCTCTCTCTATATATTTTATATATTCGAAGATTTGGATAGCTCAGAAACCTCCTAAAACACACTGTAGATTTTTCAAGTCAATAATTCCCCTGACAGACAGATACTTTTGAGACTACTTCTGAAGATAGTGTCAGTTTTCCTGATAAATCAAACTTCTAAAGATGAGAGATCAGGGACAGTTCACAAGATATATTTCTGCAATATATAAAACTTGGACAGGGATACAGCTAAGGTGGAAAAAGTTTGAGCCATTTTTAAAAAAGTAAATGACTATCAAATGTAGAAAACAAGTTAAAACCTAACCAATGGCTGTAGAGGTAACATTCCCAGAGCTTTTGTTAAGTAGCATGTCTCTTTTATCCAAATGAAGGCATTAAACCAAATAGCCACATTTTTTTAGTATTGCTTAGTTTCTTTGTATTTATATATACCAAGTGCAATATAATTGATAAAACTATAAGCTTCTAAAATCCTTGTTTTATTGCAAATCATATTTGACATACATGTGTTCTCACTAATATTTAAGTGCTTAATCACATCTGCATGAGCAGGTTGTTGCTCTTACATTGATGGCAGGTTTTTTACCTGCAACACACCTTCCCGGTGGATTCAGCACATGACAGTCAGAGTACTCTGTGTTTCCAGACAAGGATGGCCAAAGTGTCTTTTCACCACACAGCACAAGTGCACAGAGAAATTTCATCCCAGGCCTTTAGCTATGGCCATCAAAATGCAGTTTTTGCATGTGAAAAATCGCTCTTGTCTACTGAAACCCTATTTCTCACTCGCTCTGCAGATGAAGGTCAAAGTTGAAATTTGTCTTGCTGTGTAATGAAGACATAATAAAAATGTGAAGCCTTAAAAGAGAAGGAGGAGACTACAAGCACTGTAATGGATGCCCTGTTTACTCTGCAGATTGCATTACACCATGCAAAGCCAGGCTCTGATGTGTGCACTGCTACCTACAGCAGATACTTGGGACATCTCCTGGGAAATGATACCTTCAAGTATATTATATTTATCAACAACACGGTGCCAAGACTGGCTGCTGGCCTGAAAAGGCCCCTCACAGTGTTAAAGACAAAATTGTTCTCTCTGTTACCATAAAGGGATTTGATGAAAGCAACTTACAGTGCAAATCAGCCAAAGGCTTGTAGACAGTCTATCCTTGTAGCTTGTTACAGGAGAAAAAGGACAGTAGTCTGGTCTCAGTGAAAGTAGAATGTTAACAGAAAAAAATAAGAAAGGCAGCAATACTCGTGTGAAACTGATGCGTTGGAGTGCAGAGGAATAGAGCCCTGATGAAAAAAGGTCAAAAAAAAATTATTCAATTTCATAAAAGTTATAATAGTTTTAAACTACCAAAGTTGTACTGGAGTGGGATGCATTTTCAAACCATTTGTATGTTTCTCTTCAGGTACAGAGGAAGTTATGTACCTTTGTGCGTACATTCAGTCAACATGGGAAAACTGGATGCAGCTTTGTACAGATTTAAAAGTCTTCAGTTCCACAGAACAACCACGCACTCCATGCCGTAGACACACCCCAGCACAACAGTTTTTAACACCCTAAAGGGGGCTGAATGCCATTTCAGTATGAAAAAACCCAAACCAACTAGACTCAGATACTGTATTTCAACTTCTTTTTTTGTCAAGTAGAGAAGATATCTGAAAAAAGGATAATTTTACAGCACAGCTTGGGTTTTTTCATCTCTTCTTACTGGTTTTGACTTTGCACCATTCATGCTTTGACCTCTTCTCTGATTTGCCTGCTCTATGGAGTGTTTATTTTATACAAACATACAGGAAGTCAATTCTCAGAGCTGATTCTATTGACTAGAATTGCTTGGGCAGTGGGAAATTTCAGCAGTGAGCCATCCCTGAGGTAATTTTTTGGTAGTGTTTTCATTGTATGCTAGCAGGTGCCTAATATTTGGATTCTGCTCCATCAGCAAGACACTATCACTAGAGCATTAACATTTCATACATAACTTTGGTTTTTAAATAGGAAATAAAGTGTGCTTACAGTAATATTTGACTCTGTGGTCTTGCTTAATCTCCTTGCCTCCTTCTGCAAAATTTTAAAACAAACAAAAAAATCCTCCCAAATCACCAAAGGAAGAGGAGACAAAATTACAAACATGAAGGATTTGTGGCTGGACAAAAGAAAGGCTTGTTCACCCTAATGTGACTCACTTGACCCACTGTGTGCACACTCAACACAGCTAGAGATTCCCACCAGCTGTCCCAGCCTATTCACAGGCTTGGGAGTGTTGCTTAGGGTTTGGCTTAAATAATAATGTGACCTCCTTCACTAAAAATCATCTTATGACAGATCCTGTCTTTCTCCCAGCTGCAGAAATCCAACTCAAGCTGTAATTCCCCTGAGAGTCCCTTTTGTGAGAGTGTCAGGGAATTCCAGTGGCTCCCTGCCAGCCCTGCAGCACTGGGGCTGTTTGCAATGGCCAGGTGGAAGCTTTAGCAGCCACTCTACAGTTTCCCACTGGAGCTCCTCTCAGGTTAATATGCCACCTGACCTGGTGAGTTACTGACAGCTAATACAGCTGTTTGTTTTGGTGAATATACTTGCTGTGTGTTTACACAAACCCATTGAGTTCATCTGACCTCTGCCCTGTTTGCTAGGAAGCACAGCTCAGGTGCAGAAACATCTCTGATGTCTTCAAACAGCAATGGAAGGAATTAACTGAACCCCTCTGTTACGGCTTTCTAATTCGAGAGTCCTTCCTTACAGTTTGGTCATTAAGTGGTCCCACTTATGCCCTACCTAACTTCCTGCTTTTGATTTAAGAACTTTTGACTGGAAGCTTGAGCACCCCTTGCAAGTTTTTAATACTCTATTTCCTGTCTCCATTTGACCTGTGGTGATTTATGGCCTTTCTAGCTCTCATTTGGACAAGCGTTGTACTTTTTAAAGAAATTTTTTAAGACTTTCCCTGTGATAGCCTTCTTGCAGTCATGCTCCCAGGAGCTGGGGTCCTTTGATGGCTTTCCTTAGTTTGGTTTGCCTCTTTTTTATTCTTCTATAAATGTGGTTTATCTGGGCTTCTAATAAAACACTTTCCAAAACTGGAGATAATTTTGTGGGCATCTTGCTTCCCAAACAATTAGTACAATTATTTTACTAATTGGCTTTTTAAAGTGTGTATATATATATACATATATGTAGTTCTGTTTCTTTACATTAAGTATTTGTCTACTGGATTTATTCAGCTTGCTACAAAAAAACAATTAAGTGCAATGTAAAGCAGTTACAATAAGGAACACATCTACGGATGGGTCTTTAATTCACCTTGAAGCAGACCTTGTGCATAACTTAAGACAAAATTCAGAATGGCTTTTTTTCCCCCCTCTAAGGTTCTAACACTACAGTCCAAAAATGTTATCTCTATACCTCATTTAGGTGAAACATTGACTGTACACATCTGTGCTATTATCTAGTGTGCTAAATGCACAGCTTTTGATTTCATTTCATATTCTCTGATCAGTGTGATGGTCCTGAACAAGTTTGCAGTATATTCCTAGTTATTTTGATTTTTATCTTTTCCCTATTTGAGTGGGCAGCAATCCAGTGCAAGCAGGGCCTCTGCAGAGCTGCTCTCTTTTCTCAGTATTTCTAATGTTACTCTTCCCATGCTGTGACACTCTCCTGCTTGCACATATTATGCTCTCATCCTTGCAAAGCTGGTAGCCTGGCAACTCTGTACCCCATTGATCACCATCCCATTGATCATTCTCCTTCTGCCACAGCTGAGACGTGTTATCATAGCCAGCTGTCAGGAGATAGCCAGCATTCCTTCCATCAAACTTCCCAAGCTCCCAGCACTGGCACAGAAGCACTTGCTGTTCCTCCCTTCCCTGCTGCTCAGCACTGCTCACTGAAGGCCCTTCTCAGTGGTTCTGCTTTGTTCCTCCCTCCCTATTTCCTCCCCACCTGCCTTTTGGCCTTTCCAGACTCACACTGCTGGCTACCCCCACCCTGCAGTTTGCACAAGCAGAACCCAGGATTTTACCTCTCCGTGCTGATTTCCTTAGTGTTCATCTAGAACATCCCAACCAGGAAAACACATCTTTACCAACACAGCAAAGAGTCACCAGTTTTCCCTGCACTTCCCAGTAAGCTCTGTAGGGTCTGCTACCACCACACTTGCCAGGGCTTATTCAAGATTAATCATTGTGTCTGCCTTTTTGCAACAGCATGGCATTTTTTACTCACGTTTTTCATCACATGCCATAACCCACAAGCTGAGTATCTTTTTATGATTATTTTATCATCTTAAAAACACTAAAAGAAATGACATGCACTACCTATAAGTGAATATCATTAGCATTTACTTTCAAGTATGCCACTGACAGAAAAAGTAGCATTCTCATCTTCCTTTTTTTTTTTCCTGCAGACTCCTACTTCATACTTTGTAACTATTAGAACTTAAAAATGAACTTAAAGGCATGCTTACCAGTACTGCTAGTACTTGAGCTACTTTCACCATCACTCTTCCTGAATTTTGTGTTTCCATCATCATTATACAGGCTTTGTTGATTCAATATTGTCTTTTATGCACTATGCTAGTAAAGCTTTATTAAAGTTTAATGAAGACACGGAATCAGATAATATTTGCATGTAAAATAAAGCTGTAGTCTAAGCAATACAAAGTATCTATAATCATCAAAACAAATCACTCAGCACAAAAGACAATAAAAAGAGAACGGAAGCCAGGGAAAGAGAATTTATACAGAATCTCTTCCTAGAAATCAGCTACCAAAGGTTCACTAGACATAGTAATTTAACACACAAAGCTTTGTTTATTGAGCAGAATTAACATTTCTGTAGTGGTTTTTTTAACCTTTAAAACCCAAAATATATTAAAATCTCAAATACATTAAGTGGTTGTCCTAATTTTTAATTTTTAAGAATACAACTGCAGAATAAATCAGTAAAGGATAAACTATGATGTATGTGGGCTAAGTGACAGATGAAAGAGCCCTTTACTGAAATGCTACCCGTAATATGGGATAACAGAAAGGAAAGAATCAGTTTCAACATATCTCAAAAAATTAAAAAAGGTAATGAAAATCAAGATGAAGGTGCATATTCTTTGCTCTTGTACGATCTGCAAAAGATCTAAGCAATTTGAGACATAATTTATTCTAAGATCAAAGTTGTCCCAGTTCAAGTCTCTCTGCTGGCAGAAATGACTTTACATTAGCAAATGATTTTACTGTTTTTGTAGTGATTCTCAGATGTGTTTTTATGTTCTCTGACTGCAGTAGGTGATTACTGAAGACCAGGGAGATATTTTGGCTGACTCAAAGCTAGATCAGAAGTCTGCTTCACCTTAAACAGAGGTGAAACAGCACTGGTTGTTATTAACCATTATAAACACAAATGATGCTTCCAGCAGCTTAGGCAGGAGAAGACAGCAGCCCCCAATGAACTGCCACTGAATTGAACCAATGCTGCAAAATCTTATCTACGAATATTTATTTGAATTTTAAAACATGTTTGCTTTAACTTCAATTTTACATCCCTTTTGTGTTTGCTTTTGGCATGTTCTAGTAAATTAATTACTAGCAGAAATGCTAGCTGAAGCTGTGGATTTTCAGCAAATACTACAAAATATTTACTGAAACTGCCCTATCAATTTAGAGTTATGGTTATAGCCAGCAGAAAACTGATTTTGGAGGTTAATTTAGGCCTGTCAATGGAGAATAAAACAGCAGGTAACCCCATCTTGAAATGCCTTCTATTAAAATCAGCAAGAACCAATTCAAGAGCCATAGTGACTTAATTGCATAGCTACAATAAACAATTTTGGATAATAAATACTTCAGATCGTGTAAATAGTCCAAAGCAGCACTGCAAAAGAAAGACCTTTGTGTCACTTCAGAACTTACGCACCGGGCTTGACAACATACCTGCTCAGGGAATTGCCTCCCCAACTTACCTCTTACCACCAGTATTATTAGATCCTTCAGATTCCCATTGCTGCTGCAGCCATCAAATGTTTTGACCTGGCAACATGATTATTGTAGAAGCAGGGAACAAAGCAGTGCAGCACTTTAGGAGAGGGTCAGCCTCAAACACTGCTCTAAAAGAGCATTTCTCAAAAACCAACACACCACCTCCCCTCCTCAAATTAAAGAAAACTAGTGCAAGTTTGCACTGGAGTATCCATGAAATGAAAGGGAGGAAATAACCTTTGAAGACTCAGTCTTTGATCAACACAAAGCAGGCACTTGCAACAGATCAAGCACGAGGAATTATATTCATCTCCTTGAAACTGGATAACTTTGGGAATGAGCAGAAATTAAAAAACATCACACGACTCCCTCTAGAAATTGTTGGAAAATAAAAACATATTTGCCTTAACTATTTCTCTAGTAAAGGTGGTTAGATTTTGAAATATTAAAGGACATTCAGATGAGAAGTTCATCAAACCGAAAGGGTTTTTCCATATCTCTATGCAGGAGCATATAACACTGAAGAAAAATCATGAAGCAAATAATGAAACTTCTTGGGACTATATGGGAAATTATTTTTATATTTCAGGTTACAGCACTTCAGTTTTTGGCTTCCCTTGTCTAAAGCTATTTTATGACTCTAAATGAAAATTTATATTTTTATCAGGATGGTTACACAAGCAAGAAATTAAACTCTCTTCAACTTTGGCAAATAAGCCTCAGAGGAACTCTTCAAAATCGTAAGGATTTCTGTCTACCAGAAGATTTTGTCAGACAACACTTCAAACCGAGTAACTAAAAAAGTAATAAAGATAGTTGAAAAAAAAAAATCCCAACCATACCTCAGGAAGATGTCTTCCACATTTTCAGTTTTTTAATATTAAACAATGTAGCTACCAATTTCCATGAAAGAAACATAAAGAAAAAGAATACACGGTATTGCTGTTTAAACACGAGTAAACGTTTAAGCATGACCATTGTGAATCTGGCCTGGCCAAGATCTTCCTCCCCACAAGTGGAGTCTGAATTCCACGAGTGCAGAGAATTCTGCTGGGCTGCTGAGATCCAGCATTCACTTTCAGATATAAAGCCCAGCCTAGTTTATAACCATAGTGGCATTTTCCTGCATTCTAAAATACACGTGGGAAAACCGTGGTACACTTTTAAGATTTCTTACTGTTTTACTTAGTCCTACTACCTATATTTCATAGCTTTTCTGGAACTGGGGTGAGGAGGGCATGTCATGACCAAATTTCTGAGAAATTAAAAGGATCAAACACAGTCTAAATGAGTTCATGTGCTTCATATCTCATTTCATTATTGATTTTATCCTTTGGATAGGGGAAATTTTAAAAGACTATGACTAGATATAGCCAATAAGGTTATGTACTACACCATTGATTTCTAATTTTTTCTTATTTAGGAGTATCTCACTAGTGAAGAAATGAAGACTGATCCAGCTGAGGTAAGATTAGATGTCAAGAGAATCAGAGCTGTTAGTAGTGACTACAAGATTTCTTTAATTACCACCTACCCAGGAAATATAATAGAAGTACTTGATAATAAGAGTTAAGCTGTTGTTGTTACTCTGTTCAGACTGGAATTCTTTTCAAGATAGCTTCTGTTTGAAATAAATGGCCCAATTACCCAAGATTTAAGAAGCAGGGCTCCATCCACCATCTTACTTGAATGGCAGGATTAGAAGTACAGGGAAAAAACCTACTGGTCATTATTAAGGAGTGCTAAAGTATAGCTTTCTGTATCCACAGAGAGCTTACAAATATTTCTTTTTCTGTTTCATAGAGTTTGTTGGTCCTCCAATAAATTAATAAACTTAGCAGTAGTTGAAAGTAGTTATAACTAACATGAATATTTTTCATTTCTTTACTAAATTCCCCCAAATTAAGTCTATTAACCATCACTCAAGGACATTTTGAGGTTTCATTTTTAACACTGACAAACATTTCAACTATTAGTCTGATAAACATTTCAAAATTTTGTTTTAATTCTGTACTCCATATAAAAACTTGTGTGGAAACTTTATTGACTATATTAAAGATTTAACTCTCTATAATGAGTGGTGGTGGATATATCATCAGACATTAGAAATAATACCTGGCTCAGCAATTTACAGGTAATCTACAAACAAAACAATAAGAGCAAAGGATTTGGTAACATCTCCTGTTCACCTTCCCCATCTAATTTCTCAACTCAAAGTAAACACTAACAGGATAAATACACACAGTGCTTTGGTAAACACTTTTGCTCAAGCAGTCGTGTTTTGCTTTCAGAACTCCTTCAAAGCTCTATAATGAAAATAAGCAAAACCCCCAGCAACATATAAGAAAAAGACATAAAGGAGAACCTGCAATTAATTTAACCAAAACCTGAAGGAATGTCTTGTTTTCTAAGCATATATGACAACACTAAAACCTGCTGTGGAAATTTACTTCAAGTTGAATGTACACTCAATTCTTTCCAGCTGCAAAAGAGATCTTGTTTACAAGATCTTGCTGACAAAGATGGCACAATCAGTCATGGAAAACAGTTATAAAGCGTAAGGTATGGAAAAAACAGGACTTGGTCTTCCATTTTTGCAAAACAGTAAAACCGAGTTCAAATCCTGAAAGGAGTGACAACAAATGAAATCAGAATGCTAAATCATAGAAAATCAATGTAGGAATTACAATATAAAGACAAACAACCCCCAACTCACTGAATATTTAGAGTGAACATCCTTAAGTATTGACATATTTCTTAAAAATGGCTAATTGTCACAGCATTTTCATTGAAACATATGGAAAACTGTACTCACTTATTTCCTGCTAAAATTAAAATGCCTGCTCCAGTAGGGGAGCCCAAAGAATCACTGTGGAAAGCCCCCACAGAAAGAGTGACTGTCTGGGAAAGATAGGAAAAGATATGAAGTATATTAATTACTCTCTGGAGCAAGCCTTGCTAGGAGATGCAGTCATGTGCACACAAGGAAGATAGAGAAAAATAGAAAGAAGCTGAAATATATTTCAGCTCTTCCTTACTAACAGGAAACTACCAACATGTCTTGAAATTGGTCAGGACATCAGGGCCTGGAGGATACCATCTCCTCTGAGTGTAGGCTTGACTTAGCAGAGTTGGAGACACCACTTATCAGTATCAAGTACCAATAGCCCACCCCATGACAGTGGCATGTCTTGGGTATAGTTTCCCTTAGGTGGGTGCAGAATTTCCCTTCCAGAGTTTCTCTGGTTCCAATTAATCCTCACCATCTAATAAAAAGTGTTCATTAAGGACATGGGAGGGGGCCTGTAACAGTAGTGTTTGGCCAAGAGGTTGTTTCCTTGAAGAGAGATAAATGTCTTTTTCATTAACAAGGAGTGAAAATCATTCTTAGATAGACATAATATTGTCAAAGAAAAAGGCAAAGCCAATTATGACACCAATTAATGTCCATTATGCTCAGTGTTTAAGAATGTCCATGAGATTCAGCTACAGGAATTCTTCAGTACAGAGCAAACAAAAATCCCAAAACCAACAAACAGAAATTTGACTAAAAAAACAGCAGCGAAAAAACCCCACCCAAACAATGAAAAATTCCTCAGATAAACACAGCTAGAAATAATAAAAAATAATCTCTGAATATTTCTATTAACTTCTAAAAAAATACATTTCTGCAAACCAAACACATAGACGAAAAATTACTGCAAATAAAAAAGCTGATTATTGCCAACCACAATAATCACAAAACTCTTAGTCTGCACTCTGGTATACGCATGTGCAAATATTTATAAATTTAAAAAATCCATAGTAAATGTGGAAAAAATGTGGCAGGATATTGGGTGAGGTGCATATCTTCTTTAGAATGTATTTCCATGCAGACAGACATTATGATTGAAACTTCAGCTATGGAAGATTTAGGAAAAAACTCTGCAAATAAACCAGAATTTTCCAATTTTTCACCCCATTTTTAATACTTAATAATCAAACATAGGTGACAAGTACCTTCCCAAATCTACCTTAATTTCCCTGAGTGTAGTCAGATATGATCTCAGAGGACACATAAAACTGAGAAAAGGGAAACTGAGTGTGTTATGCCATAGAAAACTGTGTACGCCAGCAAACGCCAGGGTAAAATTATAGCATCATGACCATACAGGATTAATGGAAAGAAATCCAACACTGAGATTAAAACACTCTACCTCAGCAAACAAAAATGTATTCTACTTCCTGTTTTCAATTTTTTTAAAGTTTTTTTTTTCCCCTCTTCAAATATGCACAAAATCAAAAACAGTAGGAGAAGAAATCCATTACCATTGGAGAGCAGCACAGCTTTACCACAAAAAACCTCTTCAGTTCTCAGTGTTTTGTTGGGCTTTATTTTTTGGTTTGTTTGAGGGTTTTGGTTATTTCTTTAAAAAAAAACAAAACCAAAAAACTTTCCAAATGGATTAGCACCTGCATAGAAAATACTTCCTACACCACTAATGTCTGGTTTGTCTCACACAGATATTACGATATAATGGTTTGTAGTAATACCTCCCTCTTTATCAAAACTACACACAATTATCAGACCTTGTAAGTCTCCCAAGTTCAGTTGCTTCTCCTCACAGACTTTGTAGAATCTTAAGAACAATATTTTAAAATATAACACAATACTGACATTGTAGAATTTACTTCTGCCTCTTAGCTGATAATCGCCCCTCATTCCAACAGCACTGCCAACCAAATAACCCCAACAGGGAGCAATGCACTGCACCTGCTGAAGCTCTTGATGTGAATAATAGTGCTCCTCTTTGTGATATTATTCATCACCATCAGAGCACATCTTTTTTCCCTATGGTTAGAAATATAGATTCACAAAAAAATGATAACTCATGATGGAGGAAGAAAAGATATTAGAGACAAGTGCATCAACATACAGATTTCACTCATGAGACTACACCTCTGTTGTGAATCCAAAAGAAAAATACCAGTAAGTACTAAGGAAATTTAAATACTCCACTAGAAGACAGAAATTATGGAAAATTCTGGGGTTTTTTCAACTGGAAAAAGGAGGATCCTCACATTGTCTGATCATGTGGTGACGACAGCAGTCTAAGCCACATCAATATCAGAGTGCGACACTTCTCCAAAGCTGGTTCAAAATACATAAATTACAGCAAACTTATTTTCTCCACACAGTTTAGGCTGACTCCTGAAGTGCTGTTTATGCATAGAATAAGCTATTGGTGCTCTAAATTAAACTGCAGGTTCTCCCCTTCTTCACTGACTGACTACATACAAGACCTAGAGACACTAAGGCTCTCTGCTATTCCATTTTTTCCTTGGCCACAGCACGGGTAAAGTGTTCATCTACTAAAGAAAAGTCTTTCCAGTGACTCATTTTTCATTTGCTTTAATAGGAACATATACATAAAAATAATAATAAAAAAGGGCAACAAAATAAAATACTACAAAGATGATGCAATTATCACCTTGGGAATAGGAGAAGGAATGAGCCAGACACAACAGATGTGAGCTGCATCAGTTAGTGTCTAGCTGCCAGGCTCCTGGATACTGAAATGGTGAAAGAAGCCTAACAGAATATGACTGGAAAGGTAATGGAAAGCAGACACAAACCTTTGATTGATGGTTAGCTACAGCACTAAACTTAAACTTCAGAAAGGATGACGAATATTTAATTCTTCATTAGAATGGAGCTGAAAGAATGGTGTCAAATTCAATTCACAGTTAGTATTTTAGCTAATTACAGTCACACATTTAAAATTACTACAACTGTGGGGGAAAAATTGAAATTAAATTTGTGTAGGGAAGCATAGCAGTTAAACAGTGATTATCAAGGAAAATTATGTGGCTTCTGGGAAGTATTGAAAGCACTGATCCCAAATAACTTACCATTCATGGGTAAAAGACTATGCACATTTTATAGTTCCGTGGAGTATTACTTTGTCTTCAGTGAGAGAGGAAGATCCCTTAGCATTCCAGAGCAAAGCCCACACATCCTGCTCCAAGCAGCAGATTACTGAGAGGGAACGCCACAGAAGCTCAAGCCTGCTCTGCAGCAGACTACGCTTTCACAAAGCTATTCAGAGCGACTCTTACAACCTCTGTGGAGACAAGTGAAATCTCCTTTTCCTGTTCTGCTGGCAGTGGCTGTGTCTGCACACGCACACAGTGCAGCACAGGAGGAGCAGAGCTGCAGAGAAAAACACTCAGTGCTGAACTGAACACTCAATTCTGACATGACACGCATTTTTAAAGATTTTACTTCTCTACTTTGTGCATCTGACTGGATGATCACTGGGGTCAGGTGCACAAGACAGACTCATGGAATAGTTTTTCCTAATTTGAGCCTATTTGCATTTAAATCCAGGTTAGAAGCGAGCCTGCCAGCTTCCTTCTCTTGCTGTGTTTCGGTTCACCCTGCAAAAGGCCACAGGATGTAAAGAGTGGATGTGGATCAAGTTAAACTCATCAAGCACTCAGTCCAGGGGGTATCTGATGAGCCCCATATGCAGGACAGGACTATAAGCTATAAAAGAAGATGAAATCAAGACAAATAAGAACTAAACTGCACAGGGAGTGTTTCTGGATGAAAAGCTGTTTCTGCAGATCTCATCCACTCTTATGTTTGAAGCAATGTTATGCAACATGCAAAAAAGACACAGCCTGTGGCAAACAATGGCGACATGATTAGCAGCTTAAAAAAAAAAAAAGAACCTCTTTTAGTTAATGATTTCTGGGGTAGAAAGCAGGCATTTTTTCAGCTGCACTGTTTAATTGCAGAACCAACTCGATGGCAAAGGTTTTCAAGGGAAAATACAATTAGAACTGATTCAAAAGGCAAATAACTTCTGTTTCACTCCCACCAAGTAGGCAATGGCTTTAAAGCTATATTTAATAAAGCCATTTCCCAATCTGAATTTTACAGTGAAAAAACCACCAGTGTTTAAGTTAGGGAATAATGTGTTCTTGATCACAAGCTAGAAATCTGATTGACTCTAACAAACTCCTGCTAAATGATGTTCAATTGTCTTTTCACAGTGGACAGTCCCATCCATCAAGTACTTCCATCTTCTCCAAATCTCTAATAAATTTGTGAGAACAAGACAACCCTTCCATCAGGCCAATGGCACCTATGAGTTTTTCAAGAATCTTTATACAATTAAGCTTCTACTCCCATATCTAGTCTTCACTTTTAAAGTAATAGGAATAAACCCAACCAATGGCAACTCCCTTTTTTTTCTTTCAGCAAAACCTGTACTATTAATTCATATTTTAGTGTCAAAAACCTAATCATGTTCGACAAAACAGCTGTCATATCTTCTGCCCTAATGTTTAATACCTTCATCAGTGATCTGGACAAAGGAATCATTGAGCACCTGAAAGCCAGCTCTGGGCCCTTCACTTCACAAAGATGCTGAGGTGCTGGAATGAGCCCAGAGAAGAGCAACAGAGCTGCTGAAGGGTCTGGAGTGCAAATCTGATGAGAAGAAAGCAATAGAGTCACGATGCCTCGAGAGATTTAAAAGCTGTGTAGACGTGGCACTCAAACATGGTTTAGTGGTGGACTTGGCAGTGTCAGCTTCATGGTTGAACTCAAGGATCATGAAGGTCTTTTCCAGCATAAATGATTCCATTTTGGTGGGAATCTCACCAGGTAAGCAGTGGAGCCAAAGGTGTCCCACAGGTGAAAACAACGACACTGTAATTACTGTCAACCACAATTCCAAGGTTGTATTCAGATTTCCTCCCTAAAGTGATGACACAATCACTGACTACTTAGAATCAGGTCTTTCTGAACATGTACAGTCTCACACAATAAATGAAGTTACTTCAGAACATTCATCCTAATTCTTCTTCTGCTCAGGTATTCAAGAAACTGCCTGGGTATTTGAATATCCTCAACAATATATTGATAAAAGGAGTATATTGATACAAATGAGAAGCTCTTGATGGCCAAAACAAATTATTACAAAGCACCAAAAATAAATATTAGTTCTTTTACTATCTTTCATTTCTACTTACATCCTAATGCTGATAAATGATAAAGCATGACCTTTTTCAGTAGATAAAGTAGATAACACAACAGTCAGGATTTTTAAGAAACACTTTCTGGGAAAACTAAGTCCTTTAGGAGAACATATGTTTTCACTTTTTCAGTAAAAGGCAGGAACAGAAACACTTGTTCTGTTTGTTTGCTGTTATTTTGATTGGGTTTTTATCTGGGATTTTTTGGTTTGCTTTTTTGGGGGTTCTTTTGTGCTTTAATTAAAATATCACTGATTAATTCTTGGCAGACAGTGCAAGCACATTTTTAGTGACATTCTGAATTACTTAAGTGAAAATTTCAAACATCCATAATTCACAAACTTCAATTCCCTAGACATCCGTTTCAACATCAAAATATTTACCCCATGTTATTTTAAAATAACTTTCAAACTTAATTTTCATCAGTAATCTATTTTTTTCTCTAAAGATTGCACAAAAGCCACTTTTTTAATGAACTTCATAACCAGGAGAATACAGAATGCAGAAAAACGCAAGCTCATGGAAATACTTCTGAGATTATTCAGAGTCTCTGGCAACCTGGAAGTTCTTACATTCAAAATAAATGTACTGGTTTTAGAAAAATAAGATTCTACAGTTGCCTGTCCCCTGGCACCTTGTAACTATTACTGGACTGAGCAAATTAAGTTTGACCACCACTGAGCAAAGATGGGCAGCTTTTAATTAGATAGCATGGGGGTGGGTGATGGCTACAGACCTTGTGGATAGAGCACAGTTATTGTGCCATTCAACTTTTAGAATATTGAACAGAGATGCAAAACTGAAAAGGGTCTAAAAATCACCCCACCATTAGAAAAGTCATTTTATCCTAAAGGTTTCTATAGTGTTTAAGGGAGTTCACAGTGGAAGTGAATAATCATCTGAAAGAGAAGAACCAGTGGACTCATCAAAATGCAAATAACAAATGAGAGGAAAGTACAAAATAAGGCAGTTCTGTTTCCACATTTCCTGAAACTGTACCAGATGGCCCAGTGCTTGCCTTTCATTAACTAGTGTGCTGGGATAAAGCTGTGTTAATTAAATCACTAAACTACCTCTAATTCTCTGTTATTTACTAATTCAACAAATTTAATTTTTTTTTTGTTTCGCTCAATACAGCAAATTCTAATTAAGTCTTGTAAAGTTGAAAGGATCAATAATTAAATAAAATAGATGAATAATGATAGGTGGTTGTCTGTTATAGCATTAGCCATAAAACACAAGTTCAAGGCACAAACTAGCTCACGTGGAAGGAATACTTCGCACTAAAGAGACCCCATGGAACAAAATATTGAAGGAAAAACTTTCTAATACACTTGCTAGAGCATTACAAATGCTGCCAATGCTCTAATCGAGATGCAGGCTGCTTGGCACTGAGCTATGCAGCTTTTCCCTGAGATAATCTGATATCAGGACAGGCTTCCAGAACTTGGCTTTGGGACCACCAAGGCACAGAGCTTCAGCTGCCCTGTAGCAGGCAGGGGTAAACCCACAGCACTCGGAGCTGCACAGAGCAGAACTTGTGTCTGCTCAGCTTCCCTTCACCTCAGGGTCCACGCCTTGTCTGGAAAGCAGTCCAAGTGCCCAGCTACCCTTCCCTCCCACGTGATCTTTTGGGAAAAAATGCTATTTGATTGCACCTAAACAAGCCACCAGCTGTCCTAATTACTTCTAGCAGGACTGGCAATTGAGTGTTTCCCTCCATTTTGCCCTCTGCTTACAACAACCAGTCCTGGGAGATTTGTTAGGAGCTGTTCCTTTATTCAACCACAGTCAGTTAAGAAGTTATTTCTTTTTCAAGATGTTAAGATTTGAAAGCCAAGAGAAAATAAAATAAGCAAATATTTTTATGCCCATGCAAGGACTCAGGTAGGTTTCTGGGTCCCTGCTGAGGAGGTACAGCAGCACTAGGACAGCACAGTCCAAGCCCAGCAGGCATAAAAAACCCTGGAGCCTGCAGAGTGAGGAGCACGAAGCAGAGGACTGCTCCTATTCCAGAAGGGCTAGCTCATGTTGCTTGAGGAGTAACACAGCATAGCTCAGGGTCCATGTTTATCCAACATATCCAAATTCCTCAAACTAAAGCCGCCTTGCAGCTGGGGTGCCAGCCTACTTTGTAGCAAATGTAAACTCCTCAGACAATATTTGTGAAATCACAAGAAATACTGGGAATTTTTTGTAATTCTACACATTTTGGAAATAAGAGAATTGTGCAGAAAACTGACACTTCAAGAAAAAAAAAAACCACAAAACCAGAATCAAAACAATTATAATGATTACAACTGACACTCAGTGTTTGCATCGCAGCTCCATCCATAGCTAGTATCCTTTTCTTATTCTGCTGTACAAGGAGAAACATCCTGCTACTAAAATGTCTTTTAGACTCCCTAATACATGAAACCAGTGCAACTTTACCCACCAATATAGGAGAATCTTCTGTCAGGAGATAGAAAACACTTAAGCAAGAAATCCTGCTTAAACACCTATTTTCCTAAAAGACAGGACTGTATTGGATACTGTTGAGTGGACAGTGGAAATAGCACCCAGAGTTAATTACCAACATTTCTCTAGAGAAGAAAGATTATCAGCAGCACAGAGAATAGATAACTACATCCTTTGGTAACAGCTGTGGCACTAATACTCTTAGAAGGTTGGCAAACAACCCTCCATCAAATATTCATGCCAAATGCTCATCTGTGTGCGTGACAGGTGTAACTAACCTGTCCAGCTTTTAATTCATCCCATATTTGCATTTATGATTCTCAATTAAGTAGTTTCTTGAAACATTCCCTAGTGAATTAAGCCAGTGCCAAAGAACTGGAAGATATTTGTGTTCTCTTGCATTACAATAAAAAATTATTATTTGATTCCTAAGAAATGGTGAGATTCCAGAGGTATTTTGCTTATTAAGAAAAGCCCCAGTAACAGATAGAGGGTATACATATATAGGACACACTAACACCATTTTTCTGCTGAAGCATTAGTGAAAGGAAAGCAAGAGTAGGCACCTGAACTACACAAAAGGATGATTTCTTTGGACAGCTTCACATGTGGCTGGTTCAAGAATCTGAGTTTAGAGGGACCTGTGAGGCCCAGAGCCTGCTCAGGCAGATGAACAGAACTGTCCAGCCCCTGAATAAAGCAGATGGCATTTCTTCCTCCATCCTTCTGGAATCCTGCTTAGAAAGCACACTCCAGGTACAGGCTGAGCAATGACTCATGGCTGAAGCACTGACTAAACTTCTAATGTGACCCCTTTTGCCTTGGAGGGTAATGAATGCATCAGCCTAACCTTCCCTCCCAACCCTGACCCAGTCCAGTCTCGAGATCACCCTCCAGCCCCCAGCAGTACCAGGGCCAAGCAGCTCACTCGGGCTCACTGTTGACAAAACTAACAGAGCTACCTGAAAGTTACTTTTTGCCTGCATCCTATGCTGATAAAAACACTGCAGAGCTTCCCTTCTCAGGGCTGATGCATAAATCTGTTTTTTAACACAGAGATTTTCAGAATGATTAAGAAGAAAACACACCATGAAGTAGGAACCCTAACAGCTTTTATGCTAAATTTAACTTAGATAAATAAAAAAGTTGTAGCCGATTTCAGTTATATTAACTTGCACTTTGTAGGTTTGGGTTTTTTTTTTTTCCTTTCATATTTACCTAATTAAGCATAAAGTCTTCATCAGAAATTTTTGTTTGGTTGAGTTTTTCTAATCATTCCTTCTTAGAAAGAGTTGTCTAGCAAAGGCATACAGGAAAAGCAAGAGGTTCAGTGGTCAAATTCCATTCACAGTCAGACAGCTCTGGCTTCAAGGGAACACAGCTGATGTAGTAGCAGATGTACAGGTGACACACAGATGTGCAGACATATACACAGAAGCAGGAAATCTGAACTGAAGCCTTCACTCAGCTCAGAGCACTCAGAGCAAGAGCAATTGAAATGTGCTACTTTTCCAACTCAATGATGAAACAAGGCTGATTCCAGTGCTTTCTGACTGGTGACATTTTTGTTCAGAGTCTCCTGTGGAAAATGACTAGCCTGGATGGGTTCCTCTCAGGAAGAAATCATGGAAGAAGGTGAAATATCTATAATTATACTCTCTTCTAACTGTTTATGATGCTCAAGCCAAACTGCACCTCTTAACAAAGGAACTTATGAGGTTCACAGTCTTCAAGGGATTATGCTCTGCTGAATATCAAACAGCAAACCTAAAATTTTCCTCACCTGTTCCAGGGCCACAGCAGCCAACCTTAAAAAGGCTCAAAACTTATTTTCGAAACAGAGTTTTCTTTGTAGGTTGTTGAATAGGTTTTTTTTCACGTGTTTATCTTTGAGATTTTCTTTGTGCAAGAAAAAAGAGGAGTGTATTTGATGTATTTCTTTCTTACTACTGTTCTGGAATTGAGAATATCAAGAAACTAAGCTTGAGTGACTGGAGAATATTTGCGACAAGTTTAGTCTGGGAGAAAAAGTATTCGTTCTTGTACAGAATAAAAAATAGGTTACTTGAAAAACACTTCAGAAGGACAGCAATGGGCATTTGGAAAAGCACTTTACATTTCTTGTAGAAGATATGTGGAAGATGAGAATGAAAAAGTAAATAAATGTTACTGTTATTGACTTGCCCTGATAGAAGGAAAAACAAGCCAGGGATACAATGAAATCAATCAAAAAAATAATTCAGTTATTGAGAAAATAATTGTATTGAACTGGCATTGTATGCACTCAAGATGCCATATTACAAAGTCTAGAATATTCCTGGGTAAATTAAATGGTCGTCGTGCATCATAGATTTGCTTTTTAAATCTTAAACGTATTTGCAGTTCTTTTAAATCTAAATCTTTTAAATTTCCAGTAACTCATCTGGAGATTGTTACACTATCTGTTACTACACCAATCATTTGATTAACATATCAAGTATCAGATTTTATCTGTGCAGAATTACAGAATTCTCTTCTTCCTTTGAAGCACACTTTTTCTAGAACACTTTTTCAGCAATTATCAATAGAACGCCTCAAGAGCGGAAATTGCATTTTAACCCCAAATTGCCTGGTTTCTTCTTTCTTGATCTCAGACACAGCATTTCAACTTGCTCATTTCTAGAGAACACATAAACAAATTAAAGGCCTAAATAAATTATTTCTATCCTACAGTTTAAATGTCCAAACTCTCCAGTTTATCAGGGTCTGTAAAGCAGTAATGAATAAATCTGCCTTAATCACAAAGTCGTCCACTTTTACTTAGCTTGTCATTTCCTGCTGTCTTTTTGCCAAGTGCTTTTTGAAAGGAATAATTATGCTTTTGTACTTCTATCAGAAAACTGGCAATATGTAAAACTTCCCTGCATGCACCTGAGTCCGGGAATTTCACAAGCACAAAGCACTGTGAGTACCCAAACTGTCCCTGCATTCCACATCTCATTTAGAAACCTAAGTTTCAATTAAAAGCAAGGTATTTTCTACCCTATAACAAGCTGATTCATTAATCTTTGACCCAATATACCTAAACTATCAGTTGAGTTGCTAAGTAAGCTGCCTGCAGTACCATTCTAATCAGATTTTTAATTCATATGGTGGCTATTGGCTCCTCTGCAGTCTCAAATAGTTGCTCTGATTCATTTTTCCAAACAAGTGTAATTTTGAACTTTAAATACCTTGCTGATAGGTCCCTTGACATGCAAAGCTCATTGGTAGTCCAGAAATAACATGTTATATACATTAAAATACCCCAAATTTTTCACAATAAATTTTAACATTTTGTACTACTTCAACACATAAGCAGCAAGTAAAAATTCAAACCTAAGGGCTGAACCCATTTTTGCTACCTTTTGCTTATTTAGTTACAATTCTCATCCATAAATTACCTCCTACCTTCAAATATTAAATGAATGTACCCAAGCTTCTCTTACATATTTCTTTTCTAGTTCATCAATACCCACTGGAGCTATTTACAGACCAAGAGAGAAACTAAATCCATACCCATCCTCCAGTAATTGTGCCACAACAAAGCAGATGAGAAACACATTCTAAGAGCACTGTACACAGTAAATTAAGATGTTTATTTTCACGAGATTCATTTTGAAGATGGATCCCACACAAACACAAAAAATAGCTACCTCAGGATATGCAACTCACAATGTAAAGCTTACTTATCATAAATTCTCCGTTTCCTAAGTCTGTCAAATTTGTTACAGAAAATTTACTTTCCTTGAGAAATAAGTTCCCAAAAGTGAAGAAACCTTCCAGACTACCAAAACCAAGTTCAGTGTGGAAAGGCTGCAATTTGGTAATGGCAATTGATCCAAAATTTTACCTGCTCTCCCCATCCCTAATTGCTTAAAAGGATTACAGAAGATATTTGGGTTTGCTGAAGTTTCATATGAAAATATGTAAGAAAAAATTAATTATATTTTCAGAGGGAAATAAAACACAATCTTGTGCTAAAAGCACAGTTCTACAAACAGCAGCAAAAATTAACAGCAGATGTTAGAGAATATGTTTTTTTCCTTCTTCTAAAGAAAAATGTGATAGGACAGAAATTTATAAGTCTAATGCAGGTCTAAATCCAAAACTCTAACCTAAACAACTTTATTATACTTTCTAATTAAACTATCCTCTCATGAACCTACTAGTACAAAGAATTTTTGATGCCAAAATGCTGATTTTAAGAAAAAAAATTATTGTTTATGTTTCTTCTTCACAGGTGGAGTCAACCACTGAAGTGCAGTGCTAGCTGTTTATAAACAGCTTTTGTTAAAACAAGCTAGTGCAGCAAATATTTTAATGGCAGGTTGTAAAAGCAGAGAGAAAAAGCAAGTTTTGTGGTGAACAAAGCAGCCTGTCACACTATTGTACCCTGAGGGCGAACAGAATGCTAGATGCTTTATCAAATAACATAAAAAACAGCTTGTACCTTTTTTACATTAATTGGCTCACGATTGAACTTTAATAAACCCACAAACTCTCTTTAAAAGATTGCTTCCAATTTTTAAGTGTTATCTTTTTATTTCAAATTTCCTTAGTTAACTGAATTCCAGAATGAACTCAGTGCAGTTGCAGGCTTTTATTGCCATTCAGTGCTTTATTCTATTTCAAAGCATTTCAAGCCAGCATGCACACTCTTGCTCAAAATATTTTGTTATCATTTTCTTAATGCTTCTTGTTTATCTTTTCAACTGGCTCCTAGGTATGTTTCTACTTTCACAGCTTGCTCATCCAAAGGTGTATTATTTAAATGTCCTCTAAGACAGGAGTAACTACTTTGAACACAATGCAAAAGGAAAACAAGAAACCAGTGAAAAGTATGCATTTAAAATCATGCTTGCTTCAAAATTGCCTGATTCTTGTCAACAGCTGGCACATTTAGACAATCAATGATATCCAGTACATAAACTTCTAAAGCTACGTCAGTTGGAACACCTAATTTCTGTTTAGCTTCAGATTCATCCATTAAGAGGGGAAAAAAAAAATTCCCTTATCTGCCTCTCACTGTAAGCCAATTTCCTGAACTAAACAGCTGGGAAATAAAAATACAGGTAGTCAAAACAGAGCAAGTATCAGAAATTAGCTTCCACATGAACTCTAGAAAAGCAATAAGCTTATTCAGCATGGTCATAATTAGTGAAATGGCTGAGGAAAAAAGAGGTTTTGCAAAAACTCACTCCTGAAAGATGATATTGTATTACCTGTGGATAACAAAAGTGGTATTTAATCTCTGCAGATATATTACATTAATGCTATTGAATCTTCTCTTCATGTGCAGAGAAATTTTATACAGTTTCCAATTCAATTCTAACACTGTTGACAAGACCAACCACCACAATTACAGTGTCTTTAAATTAAACTATTAAAAATAATTTATTCACTGAAAAAACAGGTAAAATTGCATCTCCTATGTAAAGAAATGCATGCTTATGATCATAATATTGTTTTTCTTTTGCAGAATTTCAGAAGAGTCACAGGGAGTGAGGAAGGGTTATGGAAGAGTCTGGGAACTACTTTCCTCAAGCCTCATAAGATTTAATATCCAACCCTTTTTTCTGTGCTGGGTAACATTTGTCTGGCTTCCATGCAACTTCCCTACTACCTATTTTACAAGGCACTAGACAGTTGTGTGAATTATCCCTTTATTTTTACAGTTTTGGTATGTACTTAGCAAAACTAGATGCCATTAGGTTTATAACACCACAATACACTTAGCCTGCAAATGGTAACTCTTACTATTGATTTCAATGAACAAGGAAATCAAGTTTGCTTGGAGGCCCAGGACTTCATATTTCCTTATCTCAAAATTGCTACAACTCTACCACATTCCAAATAATTTTTTAAAAGTAGGTGTGATGGTCTGCATTTGAAATCCTGTCTCAGAAATTCCCAAGTCTCTGTCATGGGATGTATGGCTACTGCAGAATTAAATCCAGCAAGTTCATATAGTCCTGGATTATTTTAAGATAGAGATAAGACAATAAAAGATCTTAGTCATGTTGTTTGTTAAACAAGCCTTTAAAATTAGGTAGAATTGGCACCATATGAATTAATAATCAGCATTTGAGTGCTGATTTTTCTGTGCAGAGGATGAGGTAGTTGTTCTCCCTCTTCTCTATAATGGCTTTATATTGGGAAAAAAATGCACTTTTGGACCGGTGTAATTATTTCTTACACATCTTCCTTATAGTTTGAAGGGAAAAAAAGACACTTTCTGAAGGTAGCATTTAATGTCAGTAATTGGCAACCACTGATGTTTAAGACTAGCGGTTCAAACTCTGCAGAAATAAACAGCTCTGTTACAGTAACACTTAAAACAGCTTTTCCTCTCATTTTAAACCAATCCAAGCCTTACACCAGTGTGATTTTGGATGATCACACTGTGAACATATTCATCTGCACTCCACAATTATTCATCAGACAACTGAGGCAAATATATAACAACTCAAGTAAACTGACAGAAAATTTAATCACAAAAAGTAAAACAACTGCTTTTCAAACATCACCTTGTGTAAAAATGGTCTGCACCTTCATATACTTGTTTTTGCTCTGAAATATATGCAGTAACAATACTCCATTCTAAACCCACTGCAGTCAACAAAGGAACTGTTAATGTAGCACAATGACCACTGAGGAATTGCCTATTGGTTAATCCCAAATTTAGGGTAGTGAGTTTATAAAAAATCCTGTCCAAAATAATTTTTAAATAACAGTCACAACACAACTGGCCATATGTCCAGTTTGCTTATTCTCCATTCTGTATTTGATTCCTTAGTGTTATCTGAATTTCCCTGTTAATCCCCAGCTCAATGGTGGCTGAAGGATCTGTTGTGCAGAGTTTGAAGAACTAATTTATAAGGTGGTATAACTTACAAATTTGTGCATTTTTGGCTTACGACTATGACTGCTGTATGGGGAACTTTCCTCCTGCATAAAAACATTTCTGTGCTCTTTCTCTCTAATGAAGTTTATGTCATCTTGTTCATAAAATGACTCTCATATCAAAAAGCTTGCTGGCATTAGTTAATTTTTCTTCCATTAAAATTGCTTCCGAACTTCATTAGAGTGATATTTGTTGTTCACATCAACAGCAAATATTTTAATAATTCAGTTAAAATTTTGCGTTGGCTATTTAAATTCTTGAATACTTCCTCAATATTAAAGAAAAAAGATTCAACGCTGTCATTACTCTGTCTGTCCCAGAATATGTGGCACTCAAATGCTTTGTCAGCCCAGAGACAGATTTACTGAGGTCAGCTAAACTGGAGACTATTAAATCCCCAAACATTAATCCTCTTTATTCAGCAAGGAGTTTAGAATGAAACATAAATACTCTGGTTCAAAAAATTGTGCATGGAGTCCAAGTATGACAGACCAAATCGCAGATCATTAGAGTAATTATTTAAAAGGCAAAAATGAAAGTTAAATGGTGAAGCTTTATCTGCCTGGGCCTCTGCACAGCACAGAAGCACAGAATGATTCAGTTTAAGAGAGATGTCCAGTTGTATCTATAGCAAGGTCCAGCTAGAGCAGAGTGGCAGGGATTCTGCCCAGTGGATATTCAGCAGGGATGGATATTTACCCCCTCTCTGGAGAGCTTGTTCCACTGTTGACCACTGGTGAAAAGAATAGTGTATTCTGGTGGGATTGCCCATTTTTTTGATGAATGGAAGTTGCCTCTAAGATCCTGGCTCAGTTTTCTCTCTATCCTCCAACGTTTGCCTTTCTTAGTCTCAAAACTGCTCCAATCTGCAGACATTCCAAAGACCATAGTGGCCTTCCAAGAACATTATCCACCTCTCAGAAGGCTGTGACTCAGTCTTACAACCTCTGCATCTCCTGGTAAACCCCCTTGGCTCTCCTCTGGGCAGCAGCACAGCTGCACTGCCCCAACAGTCTGTGTCCATCCACAACAGCACTGCAAGCAAGCCAGAGCTCCGTATTTTTTGTAATCAGAGCTCTGCAATTGTGCACAGGCCCCAGTTCCTGTTGTTTGCTCCTTGCATTGCGTGCATATGTGTGCAGGCATTTGAGAGGCCCTCCTGTCTCCACTGCCCTCCCAGGGAAGCTCCACAAGCTCTCCCCTCTCAGGCTGTCTCCCAGCTGCATCTCGTCTCTTCTCCTTTCATGCCAGTGGCATGGCTACTTTATTCTCGTCTCTAAATCAGGAGGTTTGTTTCCCCTCCCTTTCCAAGACATGTAAGGCTTCTAAATTAAAGAGTTGTATGAGGTACTTTGGAGAAGGGTGCTAAAGAAGCAGAATGTCAGTGATATTTCATTTGTAAATGCCTACTTAACATTCATATTGGTCTATAGTTCCACCACCCTAAAGTATCTGTAACAAACTGGCCTAGGATTGCCAGACTGAAGCAACAGAGTACTTGGTTATGTGTCAATGCAAAAGTACTGCAGAACTAATTCATTAGTTCAAGAAAGAATATGGCAGTATGTTTAAACTATTCAATAAAGAGTTTCCAAAAAAAAAAAATAAAGGGCAACAGGTTCATTAACATGCAAAACCATGAGAAAATGGAAGTATCCTTGACTCACAGAGTCAAATGCAAGTCAAGTTACACTTGACCTGTAGTGATTTATACCCACACACACATAGAGGGAAAAAATAATCTGCAAAAGGAAGAAAATGGTTTAGCAAATGGCATGATTTTAGCGATTGCTGATAAATCTCTGTCTTAAACTGATTGAAAACCTGTTCAGTATCACTGAAGTCAGTGGAGCTCTGCTGATATAGCCCTCAGAAAGGTCAGATTTTCCCATTGTCATCCATGTTCACCAAGATGCTTCTTTCTTTTGCCATCATGCCTGGAAATGATTCAGTTTCCTTAATTACCTATCTGAACCTGACAAGAATCATTTAAAGAGCTTGTTTAACAACTGAACCCATAGTCTCCAATATTTATTAACAGAACCAGAGCAGAGTCTTATTTTGTCCAATCAATAACAGTTTGAAATAATTAGAGCTCGATGAACCACAGCACCACACACCTTGCTTACTACTATATCGGAGCCTGGCAAACGCTTAAGATCAGGTTTGATGCATTCTAAGCATATATTTAACATATATATTCTGTTAGCCTTTAGGTTTCTGGATAGCACAGCAAAAAAAAAGAGCTAATAAAGCTCATTGATTGAAAGCCCATTGTCACCACTCTCTCTTAATGGTAACATCCCACTAAAGTGAACATCACTGTTCAAATTATAAATACTAAAAAGATAAAGAAGTGAAAATTCTCTCTATTGTTACCAAAAAAAATAAAAAAAAAATCCATTTGAAACTGAACTGTCTTATGCAGCTGAAAGGTTCACAGCCAAGACCAAATTCAACTTCTCAAAATGCAAGTTTGTTGCTGCCAGTAAGGATAGTTGACAGTCACCTGAAGTTTGGAAACTAAGAGGGGTTTTGCTCCTTGAAGCAGTATATCAGTTACTCTATTGTATTTGTTTCAAAACACAATATATTATTGGATTACATTGCTGCATTTCCCTTCCAGCTCTCTAGGGGAAAAGCCAGGCCCTTTTGAAATGGAGATGAGAGTGAAAGTGAAAAGCTGCTACAAGAATATTTTACTAAGTGACATCCCTGATACTTACTAGAGTAGTGTGCAACTTTATTGTGCAACCACTGCTTTAATGAGATGTGACCAAGGCCTGGGAGCATTTGGTTATGAATATATATTAGCAAAGTTTCAAGGCAGAATGATTCTTATATCCTATTTTATACTCCCAGCAGTTCTGGATAGTAGAAATGAAATGAAGTTGGACCGCCTTAGCATTGGTAAGGAACTTGAAATATTTAAGGAATAACCCATCAAAAACTAAAATTCAATTTATTAAAAAAAAAAGTGCATGACCACTAGAACTGAATATAGTGGGACCATGGCATATTAAACCCTAAATTTGCAAACTTAGCAGCCCTTCTTGGTTGAGAAGACTGATTTTTCCTTCCTTACTGTAAAACAATGATTCCGTAGTCAGTGAGGAAGATTTTTGTATGTATGGATGAAACAGTCCTAAATATTAGTGTTCCACTCAATAGTATCTCAGGGTTTAATTATAAAGAGTAACAGGAGAAGGAAAAAAAGAAGCTGTTGTAAGTCTGCCATTCATTTAATGATTTCCCATGGCAAGCTAGAGCAAATTTGGTCACATATATCACCACACACAATGGTGGAACAAAAAAATTTGAGACAGCTGGCCACACTGAAAACCCACAAGGTTATACATAGGAGTTAAAATTTGAACTAAATATAATGCAAGCTTATAAAAATACAACATAATGCTTCATAGGACTATACACAGAACTTTACCTATGGTCCACTTGCCTAAAATTTCAATTGGGTTTGTGTCATACATTCTCAAGCCAAAATAACATGATTTACCCATTTGGTAAATCCAGTAAAAACAAAGCTATTTTTAGAAACAGGATTTTTGAATGCTCTTCTTCATCCAGCTCCTAAACTCCTCTCCAACTTGCTGTTTGGATATGAGCTTGAAGTTCCAATGTTCTAGGTGAGTGTCTTTTTTTTTTCCCCTCTCTTCCTCCCTTGAACTCTGAGTCGGTTTTGCAGATGTTGTGGTATTAACATTGATTGAAAATTAACATGCTGCTCATAAGAGACAGCTAATGGCACTAGAAATAAAATCTTCAACCATAGGATGGAGCAACTGGCCAAAGCTGTACTGCTGTCTGTGCCAACTGTCTTTTTGAGCCTGTTTGGGATTTAGGAATTGTTTTCTATCTGTTCTCTGATGTTTTCCTGGATGATGTACTCTGTGCTTTATTCCACACACAGAACCTATTAACTTCAAAGGTATGTCAAGTGAGCAATCCTGCAGAAACTAGTGAAAATGCTTGTGCATCTGAAAATTCACATATTGAAATCCTTTATTTCATCTTGTGAGCTTCTTAGTAAGACATGAAGTTGCATCAAATAGATTTTTTTTCTTATCTCAGCATTTCTGGCAAATTGGGACACCAGCTCCATTTCCACAAGAAACACCAAGCCATTGGCATCTACTTTTCTCCAATACATCTGAATCTAAAGAGCTACTTCTGTGGGATTCTAGGACAAAAGTTTCCTCTATTACTCAGCTACTGTTCTCTGTTGTGCAACTGCTACTTTCAGAATATATCAACCCTGGAAATAACTCCTGTGCAGCCACACTGTCATGTCCTCCTTCCATTTAATCTCTAGTTACCCATTTTTATCCCATTAGGATTTGGGAAATACAATCAAATTTCCAAAACCAAATGGGATTAATATTCAGCCTCCCTTCTCTTTCAATAGGCACAATATCAAGTGATGAGGGGCCCCAGATTATGGCAGAAAGGTGCACATTTATTAGAGCTGGAGGTTTACAAACCACGGCTAGTCACAGTGCAAGAATGGGAAGCTCTAACTCTCCCCAAAAAGGGCTGTTTTGGAGCAGCCTGGTGAAAGTGACTTTCTGAATCACAAACATTGGCTCCTAGCTCATTTTTTTTTGAGAGAAGTATAAACTCAACACCAAACACCTGCTTCGCTATAACTTCCAGTCTTTTTACTTGGCATACCCTCCCCTACATCCTTTCTTTTCCACAATATTTTTCCTAAGATGTCCCATATCCATTTTTCCTACATCTACCATGACAATTTTCAGACATCACTTTTGCTGTCACATCATCACACAACCCTTCTGCTTATGTTTTCAAAGAAAAATAAGGTTTGATCCAGGTAGTCCTTAAGACAAGCTGCAAGAATTTTCTTCCCTGACTTATTTGTGGCTATCACATAATAGCTATGCACAGCAGGATGCAGTGTCTCTGAAGAACAGGTATAAAAATAAATGATTGCTCCTCCTTAGCAAAGCTACTTAGAGAAATCTCAGGCTTGAAGAAAGAGATTTCTTCTCTTTTGATTCTATTTCTGTTGCTGCTAAAAGGCTATTTCATGAAAATACACAGTGTTAAAGAACAAAAGCAACTGGTCCAACAGACAAAATCCTGTGATGACTTGAGTAATAACTCAAGAAATCTGCTATTCATCTAGTTCAAAATAAGGAACTTAGTGACTGGCAGTGCAGATCCAGGTGAGGAGGCTGCAGCCAGAGAGATGCTTATTTTCCAGCACTGGCTAAAAAAACCAGACAGCCGGAGAGCTGGTTGAAACCTATTACCTGCCAAAGTAAAGTACCTCCATTGAAAAAAAAAAAGAAAAAAAAAGTCTAGAAAGGGAAACAGGGACTCCCTGAGACAATAAATGGGTGAGTAACCTGGGCATGTTTGACAGTAAAACACTGTTTTCACAGATGGAGATGACAGTGAAGGACGAAATCTCTATGGGGCTGAACCCAAAGCAAAAATCATGAAAAATAAGAACTGATCAGGCATCAGACAAAACCCCAAGTATTTACCAGCCCTTGATGAGCACATGTGAGTCAGACAAGTGGCCAGCAAGCTCATGCACCCAGAAATGTAGCACACCACAGGGCATTACAAGTGCAGTAGGAGGGAGCAAAGCCACCCATGCAGCAGTTGCTCAGAAACTATACATTACAGGACACAAAAACAGTGCTGTATGCTATGAAATGGAAGCAAGCTTTTACCACAACATCCAATGAATGAATAGAAATACAATAATAAATGGCACAGCTCAGAAAACTTTCACGTTAAAAGAGGCATTGTCATCTGGAGGCAGGGTGAAAAAAAGCACACAAAAAAAAAAAAAAATCTAGCCAGGTTGTGGCTATGTGATTTTTTGTTTTTTAAATGGCAATGCCTAAATCCCTAAATCAGAGAACCGCACCTATCAATGTCATCACGCCTGATTAAAAAAATACAGCCTGTGATCCATAAAGCAAGACAATGATATCATCTGCAGTCTGAAGGAATCTTTCAAGCCACTCCTTGTGGGCAAAAAAATCTGAGACCGTTGGAACTACAACAAGCACAGCTACCAAGTGAAATGGCTGTAGCTCTGATTACAGCAGCTATATTCACTAAAGCCAGGAGAAAAAGAAATTTTAAAAAGAGTTAGGAAAAACTCATCACAGTAAGTTATAATACCATTATTAAAGCAGGAGTCTTACTAATGACAATTCCAAACATTTATTTTTTTTTATTAGCAGTTAATAGAAGAAAGCTTTGACACGAGAGTCAAGCACGTTCTCCAGGACATGGCACTTTGATCACTTTTTAGGGGTGTGCTGATCTGTGGCACTGATAGCAGGATCAGTGAAAAGCCTTTTTAATAATGATAATGGCAATGAAAAGCAGCTTCATTTACTTTATCCCACATGAATCTCCATTACTGTGAGCAACCTAAGCCATGACAATACTGGTGCTAAGTAGCCAAGCAAAAGCATGAGCCATTTTCTAACAAACCTAATTAAGAAAGCAAAATTAGTAAGATCACATCTCAGTACCACGGTACTCACTCTTTTCATGCAGCTATACAATATATACATATCGGCTTCTGCATGCCTGTGTTAATAAAGAAGCTGCAGGTTTAACCTGGATACCCCTATCTCAGCTCACATCTGCAGTGCTGCTCTTCTTCCCCTGCTGTTTTCTCTTAAAGGATGCCAAGAAAGCAGCATTTAAGTCTTTTGTCTTCTCTTTTGCAAATCCTGCACTGTTATCAGTTCCTGAGCAGAGAGAGTTTCCTGCCAGGCACCATGCCCAAAGCCTTGGCAGTCAGAAAGGTTTTAACTCATTGCAGGACAGATCTGAGCACTTTGCACTAAACAGAAATGAGACTGGTCACAGACTCAACCAACTTGAGAAGTTCAGAACTTAACTGAAATAAATCTCAAGCTGTCACTTTCAATAGCCTCTTCTACTGATTTTATCTCTCATCATATAAACCCTCTTTTCCCTCATGGCACCGTGTGAGCAACTTGACTGAGCCTTTGGTCGTCAAACTTCCAGGGGAGCAAGGGCAAACATCTCCGGGGAACTGAAGGGCCACTCATCTCCTCATGCACAACCTCGGGCAGCACCAGCAAGGCTCGGATGCCTCATCACTCCAGCCTTTCAGGGGCTCCACCCCTGCCCTGTGTTGGCTTTTGTGCTGTGACAGAGCACAGCCTTGTCACCGCCAGCCCACCCCAGCAATGACTCGCTGGAGCGCCCAGTGCCCCACCCCTTCCAATTAAACCCTGCGGCGCTGGGCCCCCTCTGATAATTCAGCCCCAACTCATACTCTGAATTAGCATACGCTGTGAAATAGGCCTTTAGCTAAGGCTTTAATGGTTTTCCAGGAAAAAATAAAACAAACATACAATGTGGATTCAGATTAAAATGGTGTAAATAGAAGTTAATGAATATTATTACTTGAGTTATTAGAACTTTCTGCTTGAAAAAATTTAATCTAATATTCCCGGTTTTAGTGTTGCCAACAGCACTGGGGCATGCAGTTCAATAGTTCAAAGTTACCAGCTTTATAATTGCTTTCTACAGACCTTAAAAAAGGCATTTAAGTTTCAGGATGTAACAGAATGCAATGAATTACCCATAGTCACTTCAAATGCAAGGAAAAAAAAAAGTTATTACTGCACTTAGGTATTTACATACCTTTTCCTTAGAGAAACCCGAGGAAGAACTAAAAAGCATGGTAAACAAATGAGAGAAAATTCTGTAATCAAATAATTAGGAAGCCTTGGGCATTTCCAGCTCAACTAGTATTTTTAAAAGAGAGTTTAAGTTTAAATTTCAAGTGATATCAGAATTTTTCTTCAAGACACAATATTTTAAAGACTGAATTGCACTTTATTTACTCATATCTACGCTTTGTGTACTCAATAGAATATAAATTGGATCCATCTCGTAATGCAGCTCACGACAAAAGGTGCTGCTAGCATGTTATCTTCAGGTTAAATGATGGTATCGTTTGTTGACAAATCTGTTTTAACATCATCAGTTAACACTGATGTGGACACCATGCCATTGAAAGGAGGAGTTATTTTGTCCTGGTACTGACAGCTGCCTTGTTGACAATACCATCAGATTTACCATTTCAGAGGCAGCAATACCTGAGCAGCCATCTGTACGAAGGACACATTGTTTTCTGAACCACTTTCATGATTATGTAAGTTTCAAATATTTAAAAACACAATTAAAATAACAGACGCAAATATCAGTTCTGGGAGGAAAAGTCCCTAGGAAACCAGCCTAAGAAGTCCTATTTTAAATATCATACATGCTTTTCCAGCCTGAATTACTCACCATTTAACACTTGGATAGATTAAAGAATCAGAGAAATTGTTATAAGTCAAATATGTAGGAGTAGATTGACACAAATTACTATGACAAGCAGTCCAAGTTATTTCAAAGGCCTCGTTTCAGGTAGAGTAATTTGTCCTCCAAATGCTAAAGGTTTTCTGAGATTTACAGAATTCCTAGGAGATGGGAGTAGATAGGAAATGAAAGATCATCCTTATCTTAATACTGCTTTGGATGTTCTTACTTCACTCACCTATGTCTATAGTAAAACTTCCATTTATAAAAGGAAAATCTCATGATTTTCACTAAGGTTATTCCTGCAATAATTGCCTCATAATTCTATGTTCAAATGCCATGATCAATGGCTCCACAAGCTTTTACAAAGGTGGAGAACTAGTTCCAGAGATAGCAAGCCTTTCTTTCCTGCATCTGCCATTTAAAAAAACCCCAACAAACCCTGAAGTGAAGGGCTTCTGCAATTTCTGAAGTCCTGAAGTAGAATAGGGACCACAGGCTGAGGTTCCCATGGGGTTCCAGGTTTGTATGCCATGTCACACACAAAGGATCATGATTCAGCAAAGCCCCTGGACTGTTTGCTTTTCAAATTCAGTGTGCTTCTGTGCAATAGAGCAGAAATGTCAAGCCCAGCTAAGCTTAAACTAAATGCTTAACCTGCAAGCCTTCCTCACTGTACAGACCAATAAAATTTGCAATTACTTCAATGGGCACTTGAAACAAAGAGCCCTTTTGAAATTATCTGTGATGAAAAGCTCAGCTTTTTTTTAAAGTTAACTCTAAGATCTACAACAAAATAATATTTAGGAGACATATAACCTTTTTTTGTGGTTTTGAAGGCTCACTAGTAGAGATCAACAGGATCAACACTTACAGATTGTGAACCACTCCTGAGAAAATGCTTTAAGGGTTTTGTTTATAGTGGAATATCCAAGTTTTACTTCTTTCCTTTTAGACCACTGTGCATCATGAAAGAACTTGACATCTGCCTTTCCGTCAAGAGACTCGAGACCAGAAAAGTCCAAGAAAATAGTTTTGTTTGGGCACATTTCTGACATCAGCAGGTGAGATCTTGCCTGAACAGACTGAAATCCAAACAACTGATACAAGTGTAGGACTTAATTACTGCCCAATATTCACTGAGTGCTCCGTTTGAATAGTAAAGCCTTCCAGGGACTGGTTTTCCATTTTGCTAATATCAGTGCAAAACTCAAGTATGTTCTATGATTTTTTTAATTTTTTTTTTTAAAGTTGTTTCTAAGTTGCTCCTGACAGCAAAGGTAACTGAATGCTTCTGGGACAGTGCACCTGTGTATGGCCAGTGCACACAATCTGGCCACATATATCCATAGATGTGGTTCTGTTTTGGGAATATGTAAGTGGCCATCATACTTAAAAACTTTTAAACATCTTCTGCCAAATCTACACATAAAAATAATAAAATACACTTTGTAAAAGCTAAGAAAAATCTCTTTCTAAAAAAAAATTGTTACACTTCATATATTCTAATACAGAAATTTGACCTTTTTTCCTTTTCACTACAAGGCTACCACAAAGCAACTTTGGCCAACTTCCAGATATTTCAACAGATTTTATTATTCCTGTGATGGAAGCATGAGAGCATAGATCACCATTTAATATGTGAAAACATTCTTGCACCAGAGAATTACTAAGAGCACAATGATGAAAGAAGCATTTGATTCTAACAGATTGAACCATATCACCTGGAGGAAGGCTAGGGGCTGCCCAAACTGCACAGAAAGTGCAGCTCCAGAGGTTTTGTACAGACATACAGTGCTCCCACTCCTGGAAGTTTCCAGTGCAAAAGTGAACTCCAGAACCTCCAGGGGATGAGGCACTGCTGCAGACTCCAGGTTCCTATATCCTAAGAGCTGGATTAATGTTAGGGGAGAAAAACTCCCCTATGTCACATAGCAGAGTATCAGTGTCATAAATGCCTCAGGCTAAGCTTCCCCAGGGAGAGAGCTCAAAAGTGAATAGACTGGAAAAGAATGTAATCCTAAATAAGCTTCATGTGCCTCCTGTTCAGACACAACAGAACTTCTTTAAATGAGAAGTACTGAGGGCCTTGGGGGTTTGGTTTGATTTGTTTGTTTGGGGTTTACCTTGGGTTTTGTTTGTTTGTTTTTGTAATTAACAGGTGAGACAGAAATATCAAAAGTTTTGTACTTTCCTGAAATTATGAGAAAGAAATATGAAAAAGGGTAACAAAGCTTGACAAACTTTCAAGACCAGTAAAATAAATCTACAGTCAAATACAGATTCTTTTGGATTTTTCTATTCTAACGAGGAATTTCTCAAATTCTTTTCAGAGCAATCTCAAAAAGGATTGACATTCACACTGGACTACCATATTATCCTCTTTTCCTCCAAATTACAAAGATGTCTGCAGAATTAAAAAAAAAAATACAGAGATGACTGGTTTAAGTCAGCTCAGAGGACAAAGTCCAGTGAGGAGGCACATAAAGTCTGAACTCATCATCATTTAAATCTGAAAACCCAGGAAATACACAATTGACCATCCCTTCCAAAATAACTAGGATTTACTGCTTTTTCAATGTAATACCATATTTTGTGCTTTTTTTCCCTTGCTATACAAACTGTCATCACAGCCACCCTGCTAAAGATTCAATCTTTTCCCAAGAAACTCCATTTTAGAATCATGAAAAGTCTAGAAGGGATTCAGACAGCCTGGCAAGTTTGAATTTCATCTCCAGCAACGTAACATCTATGATAAGATAAAATAACTGAGCAAATTCATAAAGACAAGTTATTATGAAAGTGCAGATGGTTTCTGTGAGGGGAAGCCCTGCTAGTCCTGAAGACTCTATGGCAATGTGTAACAGCATGTGAGCGAAGGGATTCCATGAACATCGCACAGCTGCAATTTCAAACGTTATTAAAAAAAGAAAAGTTCCACTAGACTGGAGGAAACTGAGTGCTAATCCAAGGAACAAAAGCAAATAATAATGCTTAACCACTGCTGTGCAGGGTGAGGCCAAGTCAGAGACTAGGTACTGGCTTCTGTCAACATCTTCATCCATGAACTAAAAAGGAAATTGGAAAAGGATTCCAAGCCCTTCCAAATCAAATGCTGCGCCTAAACAAGAAGAACCCCAGGAAGAACCCACCCCTAAGTTAAAAAAGCAGACAAAAAGATGACAAAGAAGCTTCAGTGGAAATAATGCCTGTTACTGTTCCTAGGCACCATAACATCATTCTGCCCATTGCCACTATAAAAAATTCCATATTTAAAAATAAATTTTAGTTATCAACACGAGGTTACAATACAGCTTAGATATCCTCACTGTTTTCTTATAGTAGCTCTGTCACAGAAGAAAAAAATGACAACACAAGTCCCTCTACTACACATTTGAATTTCAACAAAATAAAAACTAAACTGAAAATAAATGTTAGAAGACAGTGACAAATCAAGGTTTTAATTTAACAAAATAACCATAAATACTTCTCACATTAAAATAAAGTCTGCAAGTGTCTTAACTTTAATGACTACTGAACAAAAACCAAAACAATTGGATTGAATTACCTATAAATTCAACCTTACGGTACTTTGTCTGAGGCAATTGTGATCTAACCAGACAAATAACACACTGCTAAAATCTCTAAGGATGATATACAGGCAACCTGTGTTAAAATGACACTGTCCCTATTCCTTTTCAAGAAATTTAATTTGTAATGGAAAATCTGTAATGTAATCTGGCCACCAGGTCTCTTTGATATTTTTTTATTCTTTTCAAAAACACTCTACTCTCCTTTTGGTGGTTGCAAATTCCTACAGATACACTCCCAGGGATAAGCTCCAAGGCAGGAAAAATACTTATGAAATGAAATAAAGAAAATTCTGCACATTTTAAATGCAGGCACGGAATGGGACCACAAATATGTTTGTGCCTCAGAGTGGTTCGTGGGCCTTACAGAACAAAAGCAGTGCTGAACTCTAAGTGCCATTCAGTGAAGGTGAGAGGGTCTTACCGAACAAATGCTGTTTAGCACATCGAGGGTGTTAAGGAAAAACACAAACTACAATGTGTAAAGGCTATTGAGAAGCCAGGATAAAACTAAAATCTATATTGGAATGAAGAAAGGACTGACAAAGCTAAATCTTTGCTTAGCAAAAGTTAAAAATCTGGAACAAGCCTGGTTGCAGCAACCCAGTAGTTTAACTGTTCTGTATTTGTTCTGAAGTCCGCTTGGTGGGTTTTGTTTTTAAGGAAAGAAGGAAAGAAAAGCTGAGGGAGCTGAAAGCCTGACAGTACTCACTACAAGAAACTGAAATTGAGCTGCAGGAGGAGTTGCTCATCTGTAGGAGATGAAGTTTTTATTAATGTCTTAACTAAATATACACGTTATCTGTTTGATTCCATATAAATGACAGGGATGAGGTGATGGAACCAATGATGAGCAATGACCCCAGAACAAAAATAAGTACTCGCCATCACTGAGGTTAAGAGAAGATGGCAAAGAGTACATTTACTCTAGTTATTCTAAGAATAGAAGCTCATAATCTATCCTAACTGCTAGATATTTTAATGGCCTGCAGAATATCTCTAACTACATAGAACAGAAGCCTTAAAGGAAATGAAATTCTCAGGGAAAAATATGATCTAATTAAAGCATCTACAAACACATTTCAGAAACGGGAAAGAATATTTAATTTTGTCAGCAACATCTGCAAAATGTTTTAGTATGAGATATCTATAACCCTCCTGACTTCCAGATTTTCAGAGTATGTCAGAATGTTTTACAAAACACATTAATTGGTACAGCAGTAGTTTGAAGTAGTGCACACCATTTCACTGGAAAAAGACTGTCAAGAAATTGTGGCTGGTTTTATTTCACATCTCTGTCCCTGAACTCTGCCTCAAACTCCTCTATCTTATCCCAATGGTACCAATATTTGTAATTATAAAGACACCATAAACTGTAGACATGTTATAAGATATACAGATATCAGATTTGCAAATGAAATTTTGGCAGCTTTACATTCAGCAGCAGTCTCTTGCATTTGTGATTTGTTCTAAGGTTTTTTTTTCCCCTTCAGTGCAAGGTATTTCTTTTGCTCAAGATTTTCCCTGTTATTTCATATTCTTTTTCCTGAGGGCAGTATATCAGCTTAAAGAAAACACTGGGCTACAAGTGTACATGTAGTTGAAACCTCTCCCTTTTTCATTATTAATTGCTGTAACTGTGGACAAAACCAGAGGTAGCGAGACAGATAACTCAATTGCTCCATATTGGCAACATGAAACAGGGAAAGAAGCTTTACTGTCCAGTGCAAATCCACACAAAGCACATTCTGAAAGATGGAAGTGCTTTAGCTACAAGCAAAATTTTGGCAAGATCATTTTCTCCAAGCCTTCATCCTGGAAACAAGTAAAACGCAAGTTTCATCACCTTCTTTTAGTTTTCCAGTGTCCAACAGCAATTCAGGGCACTATTTTGACAGTTCTCCCTGGGAGGCACAGGATCTGGGTGAGGACTACCACACTGCATGCAGATGCAGCCAACCGTTCCTACAGAAGCAAATGGAAAATGTCCTGAGAGGTTAAGGAAACACTGAATCCATGGCCACCTGCTCAGAGCAATCCACAAGGTCCTTTGGGGAGCCAAGCAGACAGGTCAAAATCCTGACACACAGCTCTTCAGGCAACTCTTTGGAAATCCCTTTACCTATACATGACTGGATTTTAGAGGAAAGCATTGTTTTGTGCTCAGGGCACAATAGGATTTATCATTACAGGACTATTAATTTCTTCAGCAAATTTTCATTTGCTAACAGTCCAAGTTCACTTAGAAGTTTACTCCACTAATTATCTTCTCTTCATATGCCTTCAATTCAGGATATTTTACATTGGTTCATTCTCATACTCAGTATTGCTATATCTTCTTGTTTCCAAACACTTAGAGTAAGGAAAATGCTCAGCTGTCTAATCAAACTCTTCTCACTTACTGTGCAAGTCATTGACCTATTTTTTTGCCCTGGCTATTTGAGAAAAAAAAATGATTTCTGAAGCTACCAACAAAGCTGCATATGTCAGTCCTAAATCACTGCAAAATCCATCAGATTAACCTAGAACAATCAAAGACCAGAACACAGTGTCTGAACTGATGCTGTGTCTGAAAACAGTGGCTCAAAATTAAACCAGCTGAGTATCATCTACATGCACAAAAGCATCCATGAGATTAGTTTATATGACAGTTTTCTAATTCCAATAAGCAAAAGAGAGCAGAAAGGCAGATGAAAAGTACATTCCTGGTTAGTCATAAACAGAAATCCGAGAAGAAAAAAAACTGTGGAGGAAAATTCATTCCCACTGATGGGATCTTCTCCAGCTCGCAAGTGAGGAACATTAAGACACTTGATAAACAGAAGTGTTCTGTTTTCACAGCTGTCAGCCTGGTATCCTCTATAATCATTATATCAACTTCCATTTCACATTCAAAAGGAAATAAAAAAAAAATCACCTAGAATTAATAGAAGTAAAATGTAAATTTTTCCTGCTTCCTGCAAGGTGACCACTTGTCACACAGCCCATTGAGATTCCCTACAGGCCTGAAAATAAACTTCCCAAGCCTGAAAGTAAACTTCAGCTGTATGTGAGGCTGAGAGCTTAATGTGTGAGCATCTGTTCCCACAGTTATTCCATTTAAAGTGCACTGTCATTTCCAAACTGCAGTACAGGTGTCCTATGCCACCAGTCTGAACCAGAAGCTTCCTATGCATAGAAATATTTTCTTCCTCCTGTTACTTTTAATTGCATCATGTGGAATTACACTGAATAAAATATTGACTTCCAAGATTTATGTAGCTTAAGCAATAATGCAGTTGGTAACACCTCTTACTATATTTTCTCTCATCCTCTATGGCAATTTTCTAAGCTTAAATATGTTAGCTCCTGGCATATGGCATGTTAATACGCATGTTGTGGGAGTAATGCTCTCAATTTATCTACCAATAGTTGGCAGTGTTCATTCACTCAATTCTCTACAGCGTGACAGCAATTCCAGAGGGTAGGCAAAAGTGACACACTGTCTGGGCCAGGGTTATATGCTAAATTTCAATATTTTATTTGGGCACATGAAGGCATTCCATGAAAATTAATTTTTAGTTAAAAAACTTGCAAGGATATGAAACTTCCATTCTGCTTATCTTTGTAATGGTTTAGGCTTAAGACATGATCTTGTCTTCAGCTGAAGAAGATCTCAGTACTCCTGGTAGTGTCCTTTTTTCATATTTTTACTTCCGTCTTAACTAGACTTCCTAATTTAGAGTCTCATTAATACCATACCTCCTAAATATTAAAAAGGTAGCAGCGATAACCTACACTACTTGCCTTATTCTACCCTGATTTTAATGGGTTTGCCCTGACATAAGCCTGTCAAGAACCTCCCACTTCAGCACTGGCATCACTGAAGGCTTTATTATCCTCCTTTGTGTAATTTTAAACATACAGCTTTTCTGTCATTCTGAATGCATGAAGACAACATACAGATATTTTCAAGGACAAAGATCACTTGGCACTAGTCGATCTTGAAAAAAAAAAGTCAGCCCTCAGAGTCTTCCCTGTTACCAGATGGCTTTGTGAGCCAGTTACAAGCTTCACTACACATCTTCCTTCCCTCAATGCTTTGCAGAAATATACCCATCTATACATTTGTGCTTCTATATATACCCACACATATTTCTATTTATTTTTTTGCATTTCATTCTTTTGGCTAAATATATAATTCCATATTTCTCTTCACTTGATAATTTTACTTTGACAAGCCTTGACAGATGACAAGAAATCTTCTCTTGTGGCTTTCCCACATTCCTTTGGGCTTGATTGTATATCCACAAACAAAGCTGTCAGTGAAGCCACCTGCTTACTGACAAAGCAATGTGTAAAAGATAAAGCTACATGGCTTTTTAAATTGCATCCAAAGAACAACAGATAATCCAGAGCCATGAACCAGGACTTGCTTCAAACCAGAGATGTGCTAACTTTGTTACCAAATGTGTGGACTACCACTAAACAAATCTTTTTTTGCCTTTTCTTCCCCCCCCCTCAAAACTGGAGACAGGAAAAAGGAAAGAAGATGTCTCCGTTCTAACCACTCTGTAAAATTCTTTCCCATGGAAAAAGTAAAATGCTCCAGATTAACATCTACTGCATGAGCACAGGAAGTTAAGTCAGATGATATGGTGCTGGTCCCACACAAGGATAAATGCACAGGAAAAACCACCAAAGTAGGAAGGTTAGTACCAATTAGTAAAACCCAACCAACAATACAGGCTGGGGGGCCAACTGGCTGTGAGCCTAAAGGGCTACAGATACTTTAATATCAAAATGGACAAGGAAAAGGAGAGAAAGGAAGGACAGCTTGCGTTTATATAGTCATACTACACCTATTATGTACTATTTTCCACATACTATTATATTCCCTCATCTTTAAACATTAGGATAGAAATATGTGGGTGAATATATCTTCCTTTCATTTCCTTACAGCATTTCTACAGATATATACCCAATGCATTTCACTTTTATAACACACCCTGAAGTTGAAAATAGTGTGAGGACATCTCCATTCCCTGTTCCTTTTCCATTGTCTACCAGACACACACTTTTATTAACACTACAGTTTTACATTTACCAACACTTCTGAAGAGTGAGAAGAAATATTCTGATCGTAGACAAGCTAAAAGAACCTCCAGACTGCTCTACTTTGGACTAGGGCAGCAGCTGAAAGTTGAAGCAAAATGTGTTTGTGCATGTCACTGAAATATGAAACATAGACAAGTGTCCAATTTTATCCCCAGACATTTCACAGTAAGTGAGTCAATTAACTGTCCCTTCTTGCTCTGCTTTGCTGAAGATGGGATCCATCAAGATCAGGTATGAAAGCATTTTTACAGACAGTCTAGCCTGTCTCTGAGCCCCAGGGCATGCATCTCTGCAGTCCCTGCTTCCCAAACATCCAGAGAGAGGCACCTCTGGCTTCCAGCCCTGAGCCAGCATGGCTTCCCTTGCACAGAAAAACAAAGGAAGGAGCTGAAAACCAGCACATTGACATTCAGTTCTAAGGTGCACACAGAGATACTTCTGCAGTGGAGATACCTGCTGCCTGTAATTGTTCCCTGTTAACTGGTTTTTTAACAACAACAATTTCACCCACAAAATTTGGAAATATTACAAAATAGAATTACAATTGTCCCTAATATTACCCACCATTAGAACACTTTCTCCTGAAAGCATACTTCTAGCAATGCATGTATTTAACATATACAACCAAGTATTCTTACCTGCTCAAAGAGGAGCTTTTCTTTTTATGTTATATCATCACAAGCTAATTGCCAAATACTCTACTCTAGAACTGTAACTAAACTGGCAATTCATTTCAAAGCTTATGACGTATAGCAAAGGAAAAATCTGAACTGGTAACATTCTTATAATTGAGATCATAAGTTATCTTAAACATCTGTAAAGATCCATCACAAGGGATCATGGGAACAGTAAATGAGCCATACTGTACCTATAAAAAAACATTAAGGGTTTGACACCATAAATTACTAGCAATGACAATGAGCCTTTACCTATAACATTTTACACTAAAATTTAATTGCAGCTATGAGGCGATATATTGTTGGAAAAGCAAGGAGGAGCTTGCAGCAGACACAGGACGGTAAGCTGTTTATATTTGATTTTGTAGACTTTTTCAACATTATTTCATTAGAAAAGAAAAATATTAAAATTTGTTTTAGTTTGTCATAAATTGATTTGCATAGACTCTTCACAGACATAATCAAGAACTTATATAAAGCTTTTTTTTTTGTTTCTGCTCTCAGTTATACAGTGCTACAAATTTAAAGAAAACCAAAAATATCAACATCAAATTCCCAAGGTGTTTTTACCAAGAAGAGTCACATATATATAATACAACAAATCTAAATTAGTTACTTGACACATGCAAATGGTGGCCCTTCACAAAGTCCTAATGAATGAGAGATGACTTCCAGGAACCTAGTCTGTAGCCACATTCAGGAAATAAACCAGTTAGAATTTGAAAACATTGGTTCAGCCAGGAAAAACAGAAAAATGGAACAGCTCATTCAAACATAAAACAGCCATGAAAATATTTCTGCTCGGGAACTTAGAATAGGGTTCCTGTTACAATTCAATACTCCATCAACTTGGATTTGACAAGGCAGAAACCTTGCAGTTAAAAGTAGGAACATTTTTTCTCAAAACAGAGGTAGTGAATTTGGGTTCAATAATCATTAAACAGGCACAGAGGGACATACATTTTCTCATAGTTCTGTCTCTGAAGGCATTTGGGAGCAAATGAGTCCTTCAAATTGGACTCATCATTACTCAGAGTTTTACAAGACAAGTATTGCACTGAGCTAATTGTGCATAGCCACCCAGCTTTACCTTTAAGCACAAGCTCCCTCATTACTTCCTTGGGATTTTAATAGATTTGCTGTCTCTAAACAAGAGCTGCACAAATAAACAATTACATTAAAGAGAGAACAAAAAAGCCTGAAGTTTGGTCCTAGCCTTATACTGCACATAAGCAGAGTCCACGGGGCTGACTGGTGACACCACAGGAGACTGAGCTGGCTCAGAGCACACATGTGAGCAAGGGAGAGGAGGCAGTAGAGGTGCCTGAGCACTTCCCTAAGCACCTCCAAAAGCCAAGGGACACGCGATGCCCTGAGCTATGGGCAGAGCTCTGTCATCAGAACTGCATTCTTGGAATCCAGGACACAGGAATCTCTCTTGGCCTGTCCTCAGAGGTTTTATTCCTCAGGAGAGCATAGCTTTTAGTCTTCGGCCATGGAAAAAGCTTCCAGGACTTTGTGAGGAGTTGAGTTTTTGTGTGTGAAGTAGATAATATTGTAGGTTATGCCACAGTGAAAGAGCAGGTTTTGGGTTTTTAGCATGGAAGATAGATGGAAGACAAGATGGAGAACTTTTGGGTGTTGACTCAGTTTCTTCCTTCTTTTTCATCTACTCCATTTTCTGCAGTGTAGTTGACACAAATTCATTGGACAAACGCCTGCAATGCAGGTGTTGCGTGGACAGACAAATAGGTAGTTATTGGTAGTTTAATAAAAATAAGATACGTTTTAGGTATGTAGCAATAGTTAATTGGGTAGCATATCTGTATAAGAATCCTTGAAATCGTCCATTTTGTGTCTTGCTGTGCATGTTTTTCTGTGTGTGCTAAGCCTGTTGTCATCTAAGGCTCTGAACTGTGATAAGAAAATAATAAACAACTGAAGACTGAAGCCAGCGAGTCCTGCTTGTCTCATTTTCAGCCCTAGCACAGGAAACCTGAGGGGTCTCCCAATCAAGGACCCAGAACAAAGAAATTTTAAATCCAATACTGCATATTCATACAAAACAGGGGAGTCATGCATGCCAGAATTTACATCTTTCTTACCTAAGGATACACCTACTTCAGCCTGAGACCCAGGTCATTTTTCACTAGAGAACACCTTCCATCTCTGGGAGGGATCTGCCCACTCTGACTTTTCTACAGCTTCTTCTCCTTCCTCAAGGCTATCCGGCATTTATGAAGCCTTCAAGAAGGCAACAACATGGAGTATAAACATCTGAGTAGCCAAAGGAAAGAAAAAAATAAAATTCTTATCCTTATTAGGACATATGCAACAGCTATTAACACATTTCCACCTTATCCAACAGATCCTGGTTATCCCAGTTCAGGTGTTCTACTCCAGAAGTGAGTTAGCTCACATCTCTGCAAAATTTATTTTAAATTACCTACATCTGAAGTATTAAACAGATGTGAGGTTTTTCCTTACACTCTATTACTACAGCACTGGAGCTGGGGTTCTCATTCCCTACTCAATCTACACCAACTTCACAAAAAGCAAATGCTTCAGCTCCCTCTAAAACGTCTGGGAGTTTTCTCAGTTCACAATTCATGAAATTCAGTCAGGTGAGTGCAAGACATGCAATGAGTTCACAAAGGACTCCAAGGACAAAGAGTATTTTAAGCCAAGAGCCACATTTAGACTGAGCAATCAGTAGGTCATCTTAGCTGTTAATGGCAGGTAAAATATTCTCTAAACTATGAATATTGTGTTTTTCATTCCCATCTTCAGTTATTTCAAGAATATGAACTATATTAAACATATTTGAGCCTGAAGTTTTGTTGTCTTTCACATATCACTGCACCGTGACTTCTTTCCATATAAAGCAAACAGAAACACAGTATCACTTGACACAAAACAAAAAAATGGTGCAGCTTTGACAGCTCAGTAAAAGATTCTTCAGTTTTAAGGGAAAAAAATGGCTAGCAGAAAAAAAAAAACTTTTCAGTGACAACACTGAAGAGTCAAGAGATCAGAGACTGAATGAATATTTACATCTTGGACATTAAAGGCATTTATCCAAGATATGAACTCTTAAATGACTAAGCACTTTTCTGTGTAATGTTATAATACTTTCATCCAGATAAAACTACCCTTGACCCTTTAAACCCCACACAAAGAGCATCTAAAGAATTCTAAGAACATCTTCTTCAGCCTGCATTACAGCACAGTATTGTTGCAGTAAGTGAGCTGTGCTCTATGTGTTTGCAGGTGTACTGCACTAGTCTTATCCCATGTAATAACAGAGAATTTCAGGAATGGAACCAAACTTACTGAGTTCTGCTCTGACAGCAGTCATCTGCAAGTTACTGTAAAGCCTCTAAAAGACTTGGCAGAAGTAACTTCCAGTTGAGAAGTCACAAAAGAGGATGAGGATAAACAAGACCTGCAGAGTGAGCTGACTCACCATTACAACAGTGTTAAAGAAGAGGTGCTTCTGGTACATTGCAAAGGACAACATCTACTGTATCAGAGGTTAAAAGCAAGTACATGGATTGACTTTCCCCTCTCACATGATGTATCATGTACTTCAGACCATCTGGTGCAAAAGAACTCTTACTTATCACACAGTTTAAATGCATGGAAGAGGCACAACCACCAAATTATTGTTAGAACCATAAATAACTAGCATGTTATCTTTCCTTATGCAAGACTGCTAATTTATACACTCTCAAGTCCATTACTCTCTCATGTCCTCAAAATATGGTGTTGCCATTCCCTAATGAGAAATTCCCTCTAAGGAGATTCAGGGTTGTTTATTCAGCATGTTTCCTTTGTCTGGGAGATTTGCTATCTGTGTGACCAATATGAAACTCACTGCTAAGACTCATTTTCTTTATTTCTCCTTTGGAAAGGGAAAATGTGTGGAGAAGCATGGGAATCTCATACAAGCACGGGAATCTCATACAAGCACTCAAACCAACCCCAGAGCTACTCCCCCTTCCAAGCAAGTAATGGATCTCACTGAAAAGCAAAGAACATCTGTTCTTCAGCAGCCACCATCTTCTGCAGACAGAAAGTCACGACGGAGAGAGCACTGTTACCATCCACTCTACCATAAAACCTCACCACCAGAGAGGAGCTGAGTAGTATTTGATGCAGAGAAGTGCAGCAAACCTGGGCTGCAAACAGAAGCACAGCCAGTTGTTCAAAGCAAGCCATCGTTCTTTGTTCCACTCTAGTCAGAATCTTTGTACCTACTGCAGCCAGAACTGGACCCTCCAGAACCAGCGAATTAATGATAGTAATAAAGTAAAAATAGTCAGTGCCCAAGTCCTTTGAAAAGTCAGTGAGGCAACTTGGCTTGCTGGATTTGGGAAAAGAAAAAAAAAAAAAGAAAAAAAAAGAAAAAAGAAAGCTTTGTGAGGGATCTAACAGCAGCTCTCCAATAATATCCAGTACTGAGGGGCTGACAAGATGGTAAAGTCAGTCATGATACACAACAGGAAAATGAGAGACAGCAGGCACTAATTGAAAAAAAAAAAATATTCTGATGGTAAAGAGGGGAAAACAGTCACTACAAGAACAATTAAGCAGAGAAGCAGAGGCCCAAAGAGGCTGTGCAATCTCCATCCTGGGCAGCTTTCAAAACCCAGCTGGATAAAGCTTGGATGATCCTCATAGCTGACCTGCTTTGAGCAGGATGTTGGCTAGGTTCCTTCCAGTGTGAATGATTTTGTGACTCTCCTCTCTGGTGGCTCCTCAGCTAGAAGCTTACAAAGCCACTTTAATGTCTCAGGTCACCAGTTTCCTTGTTATTCAGTAATATTGAGCTCTACGAGATGCAAAGTATAGTATCATTCCAGCTGGACATTCTTTTGCTTATTCAGCTTTCTGACAACAGGCAAATTTCTGCAGAAAATGTAAGCAATAAAAGAGATTTGTTAAAGAAAAATAAGAAAGACAAGCAAATATTAAAAGTGTCAAAGCCTGAGTTTTCAGTTTTAAATTTAAATTTTAAACCTCTTCAAAGAACTTAAAACGCATACATGTTTTAAAGTTTCATGAAGGGAAGGGGCATTGCAGTTGTAGTTCTTAGCAAGTTTTTTTAGTCTACTTACTAGTCATTTTGCCACAGCACTCTACTCTCCCTGAAATGGGAAAATACCTTGTTCCTCCTAGGCTGAGCCACTGCCTAAAAAACCCATCAGCAGTATTCCTCTCTTGTCACAGACCCAGGTGTCATTGCCTAGGAAAGAAGATTTCTGTTCTTCCTTTGCTAACTTTGACACTTGGAAAAAGATATTTCATTGCTTTATTTGTAAAATTGGAAGTTATACAGAGCAACTCCAGAAATATTTTCATCTTTTGCCAACAGACATGTTAATAAAGAGATAATCCTCTCATGTTTATATCCAAGCTGAGGCAATCCACAGCACTAATGCAAAATCCCTCACTCATCTTCTTCCATTTATGCTCTGTTAATCATATAACATTATTACAAACAATACAGCAAACTAATTACTGTTCAGTCACTTTTTTCTTCCACACTAAAACTAAATTACTTACTCATGGAGGCATTCTCTCTGTGCAGATGAACTGTTAGTTTGTTCTCTTTCCTTCCAGGCTGTTTAATGCTACTTCAGTTTGCAGACACCAAAGCCTTAAGGATGCCATCCCACATAACTGGGGTGAGGGGTTCTTGGGCTGTGATGGTTTCTGGGTTTGGGTTGGGGCTTGGTTTTTTGTTTGATTTGTTTGACAGCTTTTTTGGTTATTTGTTGTTGTGCTTCTTTGGGGTTTTTTTTGTGTTTGTTTGTTTTCAGGGGGTGGGGAGGAAGGCTAGAGCAGCAATGGGAGGAAGGAGTACATGTAAAATGGCTTCAATTAATTTTCTCCTTGGCTGTCAGAGCCACTTTTGAATGCTATATGTAAAATATTCCACAAAACCTGGGAAAGTCCATCTGATTCATCCCCCTGTAGCCTTGTGAGATTAAATTGGTGCAGTAGTTCAGTAAGAGCAAGCACAAAGCAAATTGCACCTATTACTTCTTCACATTCATTGCAAATACCTTTGGGCACGTCAACATTCTGCTGAACTACTGCAACTAAAGCATCACAAACCCTGTATATTTGAGGCACAGTATGAAGAGGGAGGTTTTAGCCTATGAAAACAGAAAGACTTCCAGGGAAAAAATTTAAAACAATCCTCTAAAGAAAAATAAGAAAATAGAATCAACTTAAGCTTCCAAAACAGACAGCATGGCAAAACCATGCCAGCATTGTATGGTTTGGATTACTGAATATTGAGTTTAGAATATTAGAATAAATATTGAATACATTTCAAAATATTATTGTGCTGGAGAAGCTGCATATACTCACCATATTCAATGTTATTTATGAAAGCAAATCAGAATTTGTTCTGAAAAGGGTTATATTCTGAAACTGTACCTGAAGACATGTAGTCATGCATTATTCTTCTCCTATTTGACAGGAAAGTTCGAAAGGCATTAATATATGAATCCATGTACCACTATCATTTTTCATAGCATGATACCAAATCTTGCCATCCATTTTTGAGAACAATAAAAAGCTTTTTCACTTGCAAGGTAAGAAATGTAGCATGGAATCCATTTCAAGCTTCTAAGGTCATTTAAAACAATCCGTGTTTCGAAAGACAAGTATTTTACATAAATGAAAAATTCTCTTGGTAGTATGAAGAGCATTCTAAGTCTCCTCTGCTGATTTATGAATAAAAATATACCACAAACACAACTGTGTCATATTTGCATGTACAACTCATGCTTCAATGAAACACTACGACACTTTGAGCAGAGGAAGCAAAAGACACTTTAAAATTAATTCACCTCAGATAAATTTCTCTTGCTCCAACAAAACTCAACAAGTCTTTAAAAAAAAAAAAAAAGCTCAAAATCTAGGAAAGAAAGCCCTCAATATTGAATTGTGGATCACAAGGGAGACAAGTAGATGGCACAAAAATCTGTGACAGGACTTGTCTGGTGTTTCCAGCTTATTTCTCTAATTTGGTGTATCTAAATTCATCTTCCACACAAAAGTCATATGGCCAGCCCTTAAAATAATTTGCATTTCATGACTAACTCTGTATTGCTTATTTAGGGATAAACTGCTTTCCAGCTTTCAGCCTGCTCAGAAATACCAAGACGTACTTTGCCATTTCTTTGTGCCAAATAAATACTACATGCCACTTCACACTGCATTTTACACCAATTGAGAAAAGAGCATTGTGCACTCTGGAAGAACTAGGGGCTTATCTCTTTCTACTACCAAAGATTTATTCTTTGCCTCCTCTTAAAAATGAGGCTGAGCTTTGAGTTATGGTTTCTACATCTCGATATTCACCTCCTGCTTTCATCCTAAGCATTTGGAAGAAATGGTCTTCTGTGAATGCCTCTTGGGAGCTCTGCTTTTCAAAACTCAGGAGCACTTGTCCTACACGTTCTGGCACTGTGGTCACATTCTGGCACTCAAAAAGTGGTGTTCTTTCTGCAATGTGCACAAGGGAAACTGTTTATTAAAGAATTGAGGTGTTTTCTAATAGTTATAAACTAGAACAAAATTTTGTTTTAAACATATGCTCCAAATACCATACAGTCCCCCTTGGTGAGCATTTCAAGAAATTGTTGAAGATGTTAATTTTTTATGCTTTTGTACCAAATATTTGGTCCTGATAAGCAAGTGAAATCAAATTTCCTTTAAGATACTATGCACAAAAATAGCTCAAAAGGCACAGAAACCATTCACAAAGAACTTGTCCCTAGATAAATGAAATCAGTAAATCTCCTATCACTTTCAGTGCAAGGCACTCTCTGAAAAAATCTGTATTAAGCTCCCATTATTATTCTACTTATTTCTATTTTTCTTCCATCAGCAGACTGCATTGCAATAAATATTTGTATATGTATTTGAAAGATACTAAGTTGTATTAACTTCTGGAATAATTGGGATAAATTAATGGACTTGTGTTCAGTCCATAAACTTTCCCTGGCAATTGGCACAATAATACCACTATACTCAAAAGCACTCGAGACTGTTTATCACACTGCAGACATATCCAACAGGTCATGCTTCAAATTACCCAGGACTGCTTTCCACTGGCTTCCTTGCTTTCCTTCCACCTTACTTGAGTTGCTGCCCCCTCAGTTCATTAAAGACTTATTTACTCTAATGAGTGATTACTCAATTTTCATTTCCTCACTCAGCATAAGTACCGTAATATTGCCATATAATATTTGATTCAAATAAAAATTGTATTTGAGTTTTTAATCAGCACAGCAAGGGCCTCCCATATCACGCCTCTTCCTCGCCTTCTGCTAAATACTAAGCCGACAACATGAAAAAAATCTAATTAAAACTGAAAATGTGGACCATAGGCAGTTTATGGTAAGCATAGAATAGGTTGTTTTTCCTTTTTTGCTACTATGATTAATTACAAGAGTTGAGCTCTATTTTATTCTCTTTTTCTTCAAGAAGATACCAAGCCAAAATAAAAACTTGCCTGTTTATTCATGTTGCAACTAGTAAGAGCTCCATTTCCTTTTGCTACTTTAGCACTGTACTCTACCATACCAGTGGAAATAACCATAAGGGTTTTGTTTGGTTTCCTTTTTATGCTAATACTCCATCATAAATGCCACATACAGGCTTGAAGTTTAAAATTATGTTGATTTTGCAAAGTAGTCATCACCTCTATATTTGGGCCTGATGACTTTTCCCCAAAGTGCTAAGTTGCTATTTCAGGTGGAAAAAAAAAGTTTGAAAAAGGCTGAGTACTCTGACAGCCACACCATTAGCAACAAAAAAAAAAATTAAATACAATTTACAAATCCTACAGAAGCATGGCGTAAAACATCAACTTTCAAGGCGCTGCCTGAAGTTATGAATCCCTGAAATATTAACCCATTCTCTACCCTGTTCCTGAAGTAGAGGTGAGCTGATGTACTCTCACCAACAGCCCTAAATACAGAGCCCAGTGGCAAGGTTCTCTCAAACTCTCTCACCCCATCAGTCTGGCAGAGTCCACATTTACAAGCCTTCAGGGCATGCTGCAGGGTTTATCTATTTATTCAGGCTTTTGCCTGAGGGAGGGCTGCAGAAGCAAAGGGAAGGTTGGCAAGTTCTTTTTATTTGCAACGAGGTCACTTTTGTGTATTAATTTATGTACAGGTGCCTAGAGATTATAATAGGCACATTTCATACAATAGCAAACAACTTTAGCCATAACCTAATTAACTTTGACTAACTAAGAAAATAATTCTTCAGGTCTCCATTAAGACAAATTTCTGTAAAAACTCACTATGATAACAGATGCTGCAAAGTAAGAGTTTGTTCAATATAAAACTAAAAGGGAAAAAAATGTGCCTTTTCACACACTGAGGCACACATGTGAAAAATCAAAAGCCAATTTATAAGCTGCATGTAAGTTGTGATACTATTGGAGCCTTTCCTTCAATGCCCTTCAACTTACTGTTGGGTAACAAAAGAAAAATTCTTCTGCCCTCTCAGTATAACTCTGGGCATAACTTTGCAAGCGTTCAAAAGTTTTAGAAATACTGTAGTTCACTAGACTTGGAAAAAACATAAAAGGAGCTGCTAAGAATAAGAGTCCCCTGAAAAGGAGCACAGAGTGGTAGATTCATGGTGCTATACTGAAATAATACAATCAATACAAGAAATCAACTGGAAAGAGAAACTGATTGCTGAATACTTTCTGACAAATCTAAAGAGACTTTCCTGCAGGTGTTGGTTTGACCTATTCCCTGAAGGAACAAGAGAAGCATATTAGATTGGCAAACTCAGGGTACAGCTTAGACATAACACTGTTTTAAGGGAAAGACAAAAAACACACCCTGTTTTTAAGGTGACACATCAGTTCTAGAAATGGATTTGAAAAAAAGGCAGTGAGTCTTATGCCACCTGCTCTGTTGTGATTAAATAATTTAGACTTTAGCTATTATGTTACTTAGCAATGCCAAGAATCAGTAAACAATGTGTTGCTTCAGTGACAAACTCAGCCTACACTGGGATGAGATATGTCCCAGACCAATGTATTAAGCTACAACGGCACTCAGCAGAGCCAATAAAAGACCTCATGAAGATTTTTAGAGAGGCCAAGAGAAGCTTCAACCCTATAAAGTGTCTGTTCTACATTTGCAGTTCATCAGGAGGTGTTGAAATGAGTCATTGTGGTTTGGGTGGATGGATAGATCAGTTTAAGAATTGCTTTGCAATATGGGGATGCAAAGTGACAGAAACTGAGGATTCTACCAAAAAAGCTGTAAAGTGACCAAGTACCAAAGGCTTATAAAAAAGAACTTGGATTTGCAAAAGAAGGGCTCATATGGTGTTTAGAGACTTACTCAAACCAAGAGAATAACTCATCTACAACTGCTGTTCTTAGCATAGGGAATGCAAGGTAGGGCTGCAGTTCTATTGGAGAAATGAGATAGAGTGTGTGTGAAACTCACGAATTCCAAGTATGAAATTACACATATGCCTCAATGATAAGCATGTTCCAAATACCTTCAGGAAATATTCATAGCAAGTAAACAGAAAACAGTGTGCACTAAGAATATGACAAGTAGAGCTGGCCTCAGGAAGAGAGCTCATTTTACAAGGAGAGAAGTAGATACTGCATTGTGACAAGCACCAATGTAAGGTGAAAGTGGGTAACACGCTCAGCAGGTCACACTTGAAAGCTTTCTCTTCCAATATCTAAATTATGGTGACATTCCTAATGACCCATCTTTTTTACAAAGGGTATCATAAATATCATGGGATCTTTATATTTAATTAACAAATGAATTTTTTTTAAGCTTTGCTAATCTGCAGCTGGCTGCCAAATCTGGGGTTTATGCCATAATATCAAACTTGTTTTATATAACATGCAACCAACCCATTCAGTAATTTCTACTAGTTCCAGGCACCCACTTCCCTTCCCTTGATACATGAAATGCATTCAGAAACAGCAGAGCAATCAGAACTGGGAGCTGGAATACTCAGAGTGAGAAGCTGCGGGGATTTTCCCATTTGTCACCCTTGGGTTCTGGTAGTGACTTAAGGAGAATGTCATGTTTATCTATAGAATACAAAATCAAGTTGTTAAGCACAAACAAACTCAGGATGAAGAGTACAAAAAATTACTTGAAATTTCAAACCCATCTTCTACCTCCATGGTGAGATAAAGCTGCACAGGCTGCCCTGTGCCTGATTCCCAGTGCAAGCAGGGGAACATGTGGATTAAAGCTGCATTTCTGGCTTGGCTACAAGTCCTACAGGTCCTGTGGAAATGCCATGTAATATTTCCTTACCTGAGCAATCACCCCATCAGACATGGGATCAACTGCCCTGTATGTAATGTAATGATTCTGAGGAGAAAGATGAGGTTAATGATGCAAACTCAACCTTTCAAAATAAACCCAAAAGCTTGCCACAGCAATTTCAAAGTACATAGATTTTTCTTTTTGACAAATGAAAACTGTTTTTTAACACTAAGTAAAGACTTAACAGTATTAGTTTACAGTGTTAAAAACTTTCTTAAACAATAAAAAAAGACTGAAATGCAAAACCTCCAGGAGTATCGCTTGCATTAATAACAAAATATTTTTTTCAGACAGTAATTAAACAGTACACCTGCTCTTGCATGTAACTGGTAACATTTCTAAAACCATAAAGCTGATTGCAGAAGAGTTGTTTACAGTGAAAACTCTCCTCCACTTCACTTTACCCAGAAAAGTCACTAACTCACAAAGACTTGAACTATGAGTATCTAACATCATGAGGTTGTGGGGTTTTGATCATCATACATTTTATTTACTCAGAACTTCTGACATAATTGTCACGATTACTGAAATGTTAAAAGTGATTATGTTATTCAGCCAACATATTTGGAATGGAAAGAAAGGAAGAAGCTGTTTTTTCCAAGCTTTAAGAACATAAAGTCCTTAATCTGTCTACTTGTTTATCATGAGACCACTCTGTCTTTGTTGAGGATGGATACCAAACATAACAGATGGTCCGCCAAAACCGTATCACGTTTGCTTCAATTATTTGTGAAAGACTGCAGAGGGGGAGGAAAGATCTATGATGATACATTAAACTCTAAAAGAAACACAAAGCCAGGTACTAAACAATGGAAAGAATGACATGCTGAAGAAAATAGATGTTCATGCACAAGTTGCCCTGAAACAGCTCTGGATATTTCATTTCAACAGAAATGAAGCAAGTATAGAGTCAAAAAAGGATGATGTCAAAAATGAAGATGGTTTCATGGTTGATTCTGCCTACTTAATTTTTTCAATACTCCAAAGGGACATACAGTTGATTTTGTGAAGTATTTCCATAGAATTACTAACTTAGTATTATGAGAACATATGTAAAAGATAAAGATACACCATTATGTGTAACAATTAACTCTGATTGCAAAAGGGCAAACTTGTAATGTGAAAGGAGACCAAAGGACCTTTTATTTAAAAGGACATGACAAAGCTCAGCAGACAGTAGTGTGCTCTTCAATTCTCCTAAGCCCTTTTTCAAGGGCTAAGGTGTTTAAAAGACACATATTTATAGTATTTAAGAGACCTAGTTTAGTAATGGATCTTTCAGGTTAATGACTGAGCTCAATCTTTTGCAACCTGAATGATTCTATGCAGGAAAACGTGTAGAACAGATTTACCAAAGCCTCGTGTGTTTCCATGTGTCTTATGAATTTGCCACCAGCACTCCACCAAAACAGAAATTCCAACACTGCAGTACTAAGTCAAGCATTCAAATATTAAAGGTAAAGGAAATGGATTAGAGAAAAATACGGCAGAGATTCATAAAAATGTTAGAACCTGTTTTTTTTGTTTTTTTTTTCCTGAGCTAAAAGTGTTTGACCTCAGAAACTCAGGGCACTGAAATAGGATAATTTCATTATGTAATCTGATTTCCTCTGCATTACCAACCACTGCACTTTTACTTAGCTACCTCTCCCTCACTAGATCCAGCAAGTTACATTTATCAAGATCATCTTCCTCAAGATGCCTGTACTTCTTGTGAAAACACACCAAAACCAGAACAACAACCAATTACTTTTGACAATATGTTCCGAAGATTATACTCTCATTTATGGAAAAAGTCCAAATAGTGAGTTTCAGGTTTTTTTTCTTGTCACTGTCCATCAGCAAGCACTCCTCTTACAAAATCCTTCAATACTGAGTGCTTTCCTCAGCAGAACACACTGGAAAATTAGTTATGATTTGTCATATACTAAATAAGCCATATACACAAAAATATAATTGTATTAGATAAATAGATATGTAACCGGTAACTTACAAAATTTATTCTGAGAAAAAAATTATGTTCAAGTAAGATGAAATTTTTGTGAAATTGACACTATCACCACAGATTAGCAGTCTTATGGGAATCAGTGAGAAAGGCTAAATACTTTTCATTACACTTCAGTATAAGCAATTAACAAAACTGAGTCCCCAAATTTACTGGGGTAAACAGAAGAGATGCAAGAAGTAAATTTTTGTCTCCTCCTCTACCTTCATATATAGTTACTATCCTCAACAATTATTTTCATTATACAAAGGAGATAAAAAATTACATGACTAAAAATGTTACTAGAAAGAACTGTAGTGTTTACTGCAAGATTTCTCTGATGATTAAATTACATTCTTGGAGCTTTTAGAATTTATTCTATAGATAGTTGAGTCCTTCCTAAGTGAACCAGAAGTTCTGTCTGAAGCCTTAAATCCCTCTTTTGAACTAAATCTTGGATTTTGGGGTAAAACATACCTGAAATCTGAAGTTCACTTAAATAATTCACCCGCCAAGGGTGAAGGGTTATATACACTAGCACATCTCAGAGGTTACGACAAGGTGCTGCACTCCTGCACTATATTGTGGGGCTCAGACAAATGAAACTTCCACCCCTACTGCTGAAAAGGATGGTTTGAAACCAGGCTGCAACACAGAGACCTCCCTCACAGGGTGTGCCCCATCAGCCTAACAAACCTCACCCTGAACAAATCACAGCTTTCAGGCTCTGAAACAAAGATTAACATTCATGGGAGGCTTGAGAGTCACCTTCTCTCTTCAGCACACCCCTCCTGCTTTGCTCTGCCATGTAACACTCACCACTCCAACACTCCCTCACTGTTTGAGGTGATCCATAATGGTCTGAGTGCTCCAGCAGCACACACCTATTGCCACCACCCTAAAACACCTCAAAACCTAATGATCAGTTCAGTGTCTATTACCTCTACTGCAGCCTCTCCAGATCAGACTTTCCCCTAGGAGAGACATGAAGACAACTTGAGTTTTACTGATATTTTCTGATAAGAATAAAGTGGATGAAGCTGCAGTAGGTGTAAAGATTCCTACAAATTATTCTGGAAAGCACTGGCACAAAGCAGTGTGGGAATTAGAGCATGGGATGAAAATTATTTAAACCATCACATGATATATGAATAATCCAAATTCCACACACCTCTTGAACAGTGCAAGAAAGGTGAAAAACTTCGTCTTTTACCAACATACACATGTTGGGCATGAGCTCAGATCTTGAGAGCTGTCATGGAATGTTTCATCCTACCCATTTGCCTGGCAGTGAAATCTCTGTGACCACTAACAAGTAATTCCTTTGCAAGAGCCAGGAGCTGTTCAGCTCAGGAACCATCTAATTTCTTAATAAAGGAAAATTAGTCAAGGTTACCTGCAAAGAGGATAAAGGCAGTGTCCCTGCAATTTACAATTGTCACAATTGCCACTCATAAAATCAGTCTTTTCAGTGTCTAGCTCAAAACAAATACCTTTTCTCACATATGTCATTGCAGATAACTGCAATTCAATCCTATTTTTGAGTCTTCACTGTAGAAGATAAACAAAATAGCATCTGCACTTTGGTTATTTTTTACTTGTATACGTGAAGAGATAACTGCAAAGAGTGTTCAAGTTAATGTTAATCATGTCTCTGCCTAACACTGCACAAAAGGGAGCATCCAGCATTTGTCACTCCATTTCAGAAGAAAAAGAATAAAAGTAAACACAAGAGCCATGTAACATCAGAATTCTTTACAGCTGCCCTATTTCAGTTGTATATGTGCACTATGCTTGTCTGTCTAGCCTTATGCAGGCTGTGCCTACTTTATAAACAGTATGAAATTCAGTAATTTCAAAGAAATTTAACTATAACGGCAGCACAAGCCATTATGTTCTAGCAATCCATCATTTTTAGAGAAAAAATGTATTTTCTTCACAATGAGCAATTTATGGATTCAGAGTACATCTGGGATTTCTTCTTCAAGTCTATTATTTCACAAAAAATATTTCTAGTAAGGGTAAGGCTAGATAAATATTGGAAGAGATTGACATTTTGTGTAGATTATTTCGAAGATCTGAACATAATTTGGTAAACATTGTACCAAACAGCGAATAGAAAAATCTGGAGCTCATAAGTCAATGCATTAATTTGAAATAATGGATATATACCCAAGGGTAAAAAGACAAACAAACACCCTGCCCCAAACTCAGAAATTATTTACACTATTTGCTTACACACACCCCTTGGCAGCCCCTGGGAATCCTGCAGCCAGGGAAGATCTGGCCCAAATTTATCTCACTCCATCCCAGGAAAGGCAGGTGGCCCATGAAAGGCTCTCACAGCTCCTTTAAAGCCAGTTCCAGTGTCTCTGTATTGCCCACACTAGTGGGGACAGACTTGAATTAAGACATTTCCTCCCAAAGAAAGGTTGTTGGGGGTTTTTTTTGTTGTGTTCGGTTTTTATTCTAGGGCTCCCTTAGCAATTAAATGAGGTGCTGTGGGCTAATTTGCCTGAGCTAAAAAAAAATTTAAGGCATTACTCCCACGTTTTAAAAATAATGTAATTTCTAAGTGCTTTGATATTAATTAACCAATTCAAGCAGAAAAGAGACCTCTCTTCATGACTTCCTTCTACCCTGGAAGCAGATTGTGGAGTTGTTCTATTTTTTGGAAGATACTAGGATGTTGCAACAAGACATCCAAGCAAATCTAACTATTTATAGGAAAAAATAGATGAAATTTTGTCTGCAGAGTCACAATATTTTGTTAGATCATGACTGTATAAAGCCTAAAACTATGGGTGCAAAGAGCTTTTTTTTTGTGGTTTGTTGATTTTTTAAAATGTAACCAATCCTTTAATAGAGTATGAAATTGAGTTCACATAATTTCAACACTACATGTTATACTAATCATGGTAAGTATATGCCAAATACAAGAATAACACATATATGGATCTAGGTAAACAGTAAAGGTGCGTATTCTCAAATAAACTAGCTCAAACTAAATATTTATGTCTTCAGTGTGCCAACCTGTATTTCCTTATTCTATGAAATAATCTATATACTTTTAAAATCATAAGAATCAAATAATTGAAGAATTATGTACTTGTAAGGGATGTTTTTGGGTGTCTTTTAGTCTGTGCCTATGGATAATTAAAGCTTTTTAAATGGGGAAAAGAAAGGAAACCAATCTCCATGTTCCATCAATATTATTCTTCCCTCCTGTTACACAATCTCACCTCTTCACCTGTAATAATTTCCTAATTTATTAAAATTGATTCCACACTATAAACATAGTATGTGCAATCCAAATATTGCCTCTAGACTCAATGAAATAAATGTCAGTGTTCAGTTTTCCTTTCCCTCCCACTTTACCCTTGGGCTTCTGGCTCTCATGCAGACCTAGAGATGACAAGTTCCTCATTCTCCCACCAAGCACAAAATCGTCAAAATGAAGATCAGAAAAACAACTTTTCAAATCCATATCAGCTGCCCAGTGTTAGATGTGCAGTGGCATTGGTTTATTCCAAGTAACAATTCACTTACAGAGGGACCAATTTCCTTTTTTATACAAGTATCACATCAGGGAGTTTACATTTGCAGGGATCTACATCAAGACTGTTTATAGCATGCAAAGGATGCAGTGGAACATCGAAATTTTTCACACATGTGCTTTTGGTTTGATTATAATTTCATTAACAATACCTAGTAGAGGGCTATGTCAGCTACTACTGAACAACAGGGAAGCATGATGACACAAGACTAGATTACAATTAAAGGCCATCCCCTCGATGACAAAATCCAAAATAACTTTGAAGGCTTCAGATTAAAAACTCCCAATTAACCAGGAAGTGCTATTAAACTCTCCTTCACCAATCTAGCTTCAAGTAACATGGTGGATTTGGCCTTGATTCTTACAGTTGTTTAAGGATGCAGCAAGCTTGAATCCTGTATATGAGACACAGATTTGAGACTATTTTTATGCTTATATTTGATTGAAATATTGTTTAGGATCTTGATTCTTATTTCTCCTCAGTAGAGGAGAACTATAAGGGAAAAAAAAAAGAAATAGATACAAAGCAGTTGTTCTACTTGGTTCTCCATTACACTTAATCATTTTGTTGCCCATAAGCATTTGGGCATTTTGGTTTTTTGATCCTGTTGGGTTTTCCACAATTCCTTTATGATCTCATCACATGATCTTTCACTGTATTATCTACAAAGCCATTTGGCTACAGGTTAAAGACAGCACAGCTTCTGGGCACCACTCTTCATAAATAACCAAAAGAGAAACAGGGCTGAACACAATTTATTATGTGTTTAATTTTCTATTTCCTTAATAATTGGTTGAAAAATGAAAAAATTGAACATTTTATTGATATTCAATCTTTTCATCCTTCTATTAAACAGAAACTTGAAAGTTTTACATAAAAACCCCTCAGGAAAGTGCTACTACTTTTATCAATAAAATACTGAAGGAAAATTGCAAGTTCCACTTCTACTTAACTGTTCTTGGGCCACTGTAACACATGATAAAGAACTACAGCAAACCAAAGTCTATCTCCCTAAAGGCTGGAGAATGACTAAATTATAACTTTTTTTTCTATTGATCAACTGAAGTTTGTTGGTTAGGTGATTATGCTTGCAAACATTGTACTTTATTGAGTAATACAACATTGGAAGATTTTTATTGTTAAAACACCATTTTTTGAATAATTTTTTTTTAGGCCACTAAACTCACTGTTAAATACAATTTCTGAATAACCAATATCTGAGCTTGGTTGGACCAGCAGATCAAAAACAAAAGGAACAAAAATTCCTTATACTAAGCCCAGAATAAGAAAGCCAAAGCTGCCTAATTCCTAGACAGATGGCAAGAGAAACTTGGTGAATGGGTATGAATTTTTAAAATTCCAATATTGGCAACACAGGGAAAGTCTCCTAAGCTCAAGTGCGTACAGCACACATCCCCCTAAGCTTGGCCTGTCAGGCAAAACAGAACACATGGGCTAAAAATGAAAGCAAAATTGTGGCTCACTTGCACCCTCACAAGCAGCAGAGCAAACAGAACGATTGCCAAGACTTTCCTCTCTCAGTTCCAGGCACATGCAGCTGGCACCAATGCACTGCTCTCATGCACCAAAGGCAGCAGATGGAATGAATTACCTATTTCAACAGCCTTTGACATCATATCAAACACCTTGGCTTTGAGTTTGAGAAGAGTAACTCCTGGGATTTTTTTTTTCCCCAGCTTTCACCATCCAAATAAAAGCCACACAGTTATTTCCTTCTTTATGGGACAATACAGCCATGCCATATGCTGCTGGCTTGCAAGTCTTGCATAGTGAAACAGTGCGGCAATAGCAGAATAAAATGTTCTGACTTGGGCTTTGTGGCTAAGGCACTATTCACTGAGCAATGAGTTACGGATAACAAACAAAGCTTCAAGTCACAGAACAGAGGGTTTGGAGGGGGTTGGAAAGGGCCTTAAAAAAATCACCTACTTCCAACCTTCCTTACCACAGGCAAGAATATCTACCAACGCCCACTGCATTGTAGAAATTATGGGGTGTTCAGTACTTTTCTAAACCAAAGAAATGTCAAGCCTCTACAGCTTGGCAAAACTGATCAGCTGTATTTAAGAAACATCAATTGATTTTAGTTTGTTCCTTAAACTTTCTAGTTTTAGCTCCCTTGTTTAAGTGCACTACCCAAGGAGGTGGGGATCTTTCCTGCTGGTCACAGGCTCGCAGCAGTGACAGTGCTGCTGGCAAAAGTACAGCTAAACACACCCCACAGTGTATTGCTTTCATCCAGGAAAAGAAAAATCCCCTCTAGGCACCACATTCAGCTGGAAGTCTGCTCCTAAACTGCATCAGAGGAAGTTTGGGTGCTCAAATCTGTAACTCTAAGTCCAAGAAGAGGCGAGACCACAAGCCTATTTCTAGTGCCTGACTTCCATCTCTTGCTTGCTTTCCTCTTTCTCCCAGAGCAGCTGTCAGACAGACCTACATACAGGTCTGAAACACCATCCCCTGTGCCTTTCCTCCTCCCCAACCCAACAAAACAGTACCTCTGCCAGACTCAGAGACCCTCCAGAGGCTGCTTTAGCCGAGCAGAAACCTTGGCAGAGGGCAGAGTGAGAGTCCATTCTGAGGAGAGCCAGGGGGAAGGCATCATGTAAGCTCAGGGCTGGGACATCACCTCACCTAATTCCTCTGAAGACCTCAGAGTAAGTGACTGATAAAAGTTCTCCTATCCTTAGATGCTTACAGGTCTTCTGTTTTCCTGGAGCAAGCTACCAAGTGCCTCTTTGCTTTTATGTTATCAATCTTTTCTTCCAGTCTCGGGTTTTGAGCAGATCAAGAGAATGCACCTTGTTATGACCTTGGTTCCTTCCCTTTCTGCTGGAATGGGATCAATGCTAGCTATTCTGCCTCTTGCAGATAAAAGGTTATTCTGCCTTTTCCAGACCCATATCTTCCCACAGCTTCTTAGCTGGAAACTCTGCAAGTACAAGTGACTTTGATTCTGGCCAGCTCAATACTTCTTTGAAATACGTGGTAGCACCAATACGCATGAAAATCTCTTTAGTCCTATTAATATATGAAATGAGGAAAGAACACCAAGTATGATATTCTCACTCTCCTGCTTCTCCCATTAGTTTATTTGTATTCAACATCCTTAATTTTCCTAACTCTCAAGCTGAGCCTAAACAATCCTCTTTTTTTAAAAAAATCCCATTTGAACAAAGAAATATTTAAGCTATAACACTGATCTCTCTTCTCTGCACATTTTTTCTCCAAAACCAGTTTTTGTTATTTCTATTGGGGAAGAACATTCTCTCATCAACTGAAAAAAAAGTTTGACATATCCCTAAGAATTTTCTCTTTCAAAATCTGCTATCTTAATGGATTCAGAGTAAATTGATAGTCTGCTGCAGTTCCATAAGGAATTAGGAGATTCTATGTACCTAATTCAGTCCAAAGGGTGCCCTTTTTTCCAGCTTCATTCAAGACACTCTCACTTTGCTTCTCCCTAATTATTGTATGCCTCTGAAGTTTAACTCTCTCCTGTTTCTCCTCTTTCTTGCAAGAGAGACAGCTGAGAGAGACAAGATTTTTCTGACAAAGATTAACTACTTCAATTCATCTCAGTTGTCTGCTGTCCTAATCTCTCAATTTCCTTAAATCAGCCACTCTAAGTGAAAAGACTAAAATGCTTACAGAGACAGAATAAGGAAAAAAAGAGCCTAGCACACATAACAATGAAACAAAGAAAATAGATTGCTATGTTAAAAAAAAAATAAAGCATCAACTCAGCCTATAGAGCAGGGCAGAAATCAGCAAGATGTAAGCAAAACGTATTTCAGAACTGAAATGACAACAAGGCAGAGCAAGATGTGGTTCTCAATCTGTATGTTCAAAACAGTTTTACTTAAATGTTCCAAGGAAAGTACTTATTTGTACTTTGTCATCATCACTGTGTCAAAATAAACTGATCTTAGCCTTCATGTTCAGCACCACATTAATCTAATTTATTTGCTAATTTCTGTGTAGTACATAACACAAGATGCAGTTTAAGATGTCAATGAAATAGAAAACTCAACTGCCACACAGTTTTTAATTTAAATTGTGGATGTGACAGTGTATCCTGTTCCTTCTCTGGGAGCCATACAGAGATGCACTTTTTTTCTTTGCCATTGATCAAATAAAATAACCAGCTGTTTATGCAGAACTGCTGGCAACCCTAGAAGCGTCATTTCCCTTCCTAAGCTTCATGAACTTGATTCACCCACTTGTTTAAAGGTACAGCAAGCTAACCAAGTGAATGTTTTCATTCTAAGTACATAGAAATACTCACGAAACAGCCTCTGCTCATGCAAAACTTCTACTGCAAAGAATTATACCTGCTACAGAGCCACTGCATCAAGCTCTACAAGTGGAAGGGAGCATAAATCCATGTGAAAGTCTTCAATTGCTAGAACAAACTAAACTTTTCAGCTTGCTAATTAGTTCAACTCATACTAAGGTATAACACCTGAGGCTTATTATAGACAAATTTTAAAGGTGCATCAAGTCTGTACAGGTGTATAAACAAGCTGTAAAGTTGGGCTGCTTTCCCCCACACTTAGGAAGTATTTTTTTAGCACATTTTTTGTTATCCATATTTGATCCTTAACTTAAAATGGTTGCCCTTGCTCTTAACTGCAACTTTCCAGCGATGCTGAGGTCATTGTCAGATGTATAAAGCACTCTGATTCTTAGGTTAAAAAAACCATCATTAACCCAGTCTGTTAAATAATATTGACAGAACAGGGAAAAGTGCAGTGTGATGGAGGTCAGACATCAATGCAGACTGTGAACACATATGCAACCTGCACATTCTATTTTTTGTTACTTATGACAAGAACACATGAGCAATTTGGAAGCCTCGCCCTTTTCATAGGTGAATCTCTGATTCTAAATTGTCCATGACTGTACTCCTGTTTCTTTTCCTAATCTTGCATTAAAAATTTATAAATACGGTTCTAAGGGAATCTTTCAGAAAGTTACAGAAGACTACCCCATTTCATTATGCTCTGAGATCCTCACTATTATTCAGAACATTTCAGGCAATCATAAAAAAAATTGTTTAAAAGCTACTCAAAGTTCCTATAATTGGCAATCCTGGTCTAGCACAGCCAAGCAATTCTATAAATTCATTCATACCATATACACACTCTCATATGCAACAACCTGTAGCCCAAGCATCACAGTTACTACTTCCCAGTTAGTATGGGGAGTATTTCTGTGATTTTTGAAATGCAAAGCAAGTTAGTTTTTATAAACATCCTCCACTGTGTTCCATCATCTTTTGGTAACAGTCCATTGTCAAGTCATACATGCTGAAACTTTTTAACTGAGCGTATGCTGGCTGTGCATTTGCTATTTCCTGCCAGGTGCTATCTGGAAGCCAGTTTTGCTCCATTCAGAACAGAAAAGCAAGCTTAGCCTAACATCTCCTGTTCCCACACACAGCTCTTACTAGAAGCAGTTGTTCATGCACTCTCAGATCAAATCCAGCAGCCTGGCCAGATGAAGCTGAACAGCCCTGACCTACACATCAAGCTCCAAAACCTCCTCCTTCATGGCTGTGTCACACCCATGCTGCCTGTCACAGACCTCCAGTGAGCCATCACAGAACAGACAGGATCCCTGTCTCGCAGTTGCATGGATGCAGCAGGGAGGATACATATGCACCAGGAGTCGAGCACATGGTACCTGTCTTTCTCAAAGCTAATTATTCTGATGTGCTCTGACAGGAGCTCCATCGAAGCTGTATCCTTTTCAAAGACTCCCTTGCTGCGTGAAAGTCAACAGATGTGGCAGTGGAACAGCATTTGGAAAGACTGAGAAGCCAGGCATGAAGACTATTCTCTCCCTGCTCTGACACAAACACACAGCAGTCACCAAGTAGAGCCGCCTGTAAACCCAGTTCGTTGGAGAAAAGAGTTGAGCAGCAGGGACAGCCAGAAAGGGAGTGGCAGGAATATATCATTCTGTCTATAAAATCAACTGGGAAGGTAGAACACACCAGTGCCAGCAACCTATCATGAACTAGGTGATGGAAAACAGACAACAGCAGAAAAAGATGACATTTTAAAGACACTTTCAAAGATAATTTACAGTTACAATAGTGATCCACAGCACAGAGAAATTATACCTGTCAGATGACTAATTGGTGATAACACCACATGATGGAGTGAAGCTGTTTGACAATAACTGTCAGCATGATCACAAACAAAAAACCACCAGCTACATCCACAACAGGCCCATCCAGCATATTAATGAGGGAGCTGGGACAATCCTTCAAAATATTCTGCAAGACTGAGGTCAAGTGACAAGTGATTTCATTTCAGGTTAAAAACCTCTGTAATATTTTATTAGCTGGTACCTTTTTGTTGCACTCAGAGATAGAAAACAAATCAGTTTCTTACTAAGAAAAGCAATCTAATCTTACCATACACAGCACTTTGGTCTGAGCTTGGACAGACACTCTCCTCCTCAGATCTTAAAGGAAAATAATTTATACCTAGGATAAAGGACTTTTTTGGCCCTAACCTCAAAGTCCTCTTTAGAAATCTACTTTTATTATTTTAATCAAATTCATTCACCCCCACATACTGCAACATGAATCTAATCACTTGCTTTGCAAGTTTAGCACCCAGAGACACTACAGAAGTTTTAACAGCTGTTGGAAAAACGTTGCAGCCTCTTACTTTTTTTACTGGAGTTACTGCAGCCAAGGTTTGCTGTAAATTGATGATGTAGCTGGATTAGATGTTAATATGCAGCTTGATATATTATTCATGAAAATGAGTCATAGACCTAATTAGAAACATGACAAGGAAAGCTTTTGAGTCCACAATCTGGATTCTCCCTGACATGAAAGATTTGACATGTGAATACATTTTCACTTACTGAGAGAAAAGAGACAAATGACCTTTCACGTCTAAGCACAAAAACGTCATGTTGGAGATGCAGAACTTGCCTTTCTGAGAGTTTGAGAAAAAAACAGAAGTATTCCATTTAATATAAAAGAAGGCCTTCAAAAATGTGACTTACCCTTTGATGGAACATCTATCTGCTTTCAAAACATCCATTCCATGTACCTTTCCAGTCACAGATGTTAAAGAAAAGCTTTATAACCCTCTGCCAGGTGATCATGTCTGGGGCTCCAATATGATGGCACAGGAACATGTTCCATCAAAGCATCTCAGCCTGAAAAGTAGAATTTTGAGAGAAATCACTGCTGTAACTTTTTTTTTGCACATTTGGATAAATTATTCCTTATCTCATTACTTAAAAATTGGATGATTTAATTTCTACATCTATTTAAATCTTACAGTTATATTCCAGGCCTAGATGAGACTATGTTTCAAATATAAAAAGATGAAGGTATCGCTGGATAAATTTGAAATAAATGTGGTCTGTCAGGCAGAGAAAGACTATTATGGGAAACATTTTCTTCAGCTTACAAAACAAGCCACCACAATATACTAATGAGCTGTCAGGATGGAAGAAAGCACTTTAAACAAACTATTTTAAGTTAGATGGCAATTAGTGTGAACCTTACAGTACACATGGAGAAATTAAAAGACTCACATTCCTACCCAGTATTGATCTGCCCCTGGTAAAACCAAAGGTTACCCCAATGTAAGCAAGGCTTCCAAGGAAAACAAACTCAAGTGGCACATCAGCAACTGGGAGTTTTTCCAGACTTCACAACACTGAGCAAGAAAAGTCATTACTAATAAACAGCCAACAGCTTTGCACTCAGATGTCTTTGTATGAGGGCAACACTGAAGGAGATAGAAAGGAAGAGGTCAGGATGTACTAGCTTCCAAAATTAATAATTCATTAAAAATTTCATTTGAGAGAGCTGTTACTATAAAAAAACCAAACAGCTTGAGAAGGATGGTGTAAGACCTCAGAATCAGTGTTCTCCGTGTCCTTACTTGTAGAGGACCAGCTCCTGAGCTCCTGTAAAACACGCAATCACAAAGATTTCACTTACCCCAAGCTGCTTTTGTTTCCTGTAAGCAAAAAAAAAAACCACAAGCCCTGCAACAAAAATAAGAAGCTATTCCATTCTGAGATATTTTTAAGCAGTATTATTTGTCAGCAGGTCAAAACCATCTACTGGTAGTGCCAGTCACTCCACCTGAAAGTACCAAGAAGCAAACAAGTGCTAATTGGATAAAAGCTGCAAGCAATTAAGCATTGCCTCAAACTACAATTGTGACACCTGGCCTTGGAAAATTTTTAAGTGTTTTAAAATAAAAAATTAATTACAACCTTTTATAATCTGTCATTGTTCACGGATATGCTTATTTTTATTCTTAGTGAAAACAGGCTTTTTAAAATTAATGAAATTCATATTTTGGAGGAAAATGTAGAAGAGATTAAAGGTCACATTTTTTTAATTTGTAAATCAAGACATTTTACATCTTCAGCCACTGCTGTTGAGATTACTGGTATGTTCGTGGTCCAGAGGTAGATTCTGAACAAATCGAAAACCCCTAATTTAATGATAAAAGGCTCAACTAAAAAAAAGATAATGAACCAAAAGAGATAAAACCCCCACAAAATGAATCAGAAAAATATATCAAGACTTAACAACTTAAACCTTATGAACTCAGTTTCAAGGTCTTTGTCATCAAGCAACATTCACCAAACACAACTCCCCCAAAGGATGTGACTCTTCACAGGTCTCACTGAAGATGAAAGCAGCTGCTCACACCCTTGACATGGCCAGCAAAGGGAAATAAACCTCAATCTGCCACTACTCAGAAGCATTCAGTCTAGAGAGGGAGCTCTTGAAACACTGTCTTTATGTTTGTCTCAGCTCACTTGAGATTCCAGTGGTTAACAGCTAGAGGAAAAAAAAAAGAAAAAACAACCCACAACCATTCTAGGAAAGGGATTTTTACAAGTTTGCTTTGCTTTCCTAGTATGTTTACACAGAATTTACTTCAAAGACTTGTAAGATAAAGGTTTCAAAGAACCAGTGTTCTGCTGACAAGGTTGTTATGGTCACTTTCAAACTAAATATTAAAAACTCTACTAGCTGATGGCCATGTACTAGAAGTTACACTAGACAAGTGTGGCAAAGCTGTTGCAGAATCTGGTGCTCCTCCATTTCTTTCTCCCAGCAGTCCATCATTTCCCTTCCTTTACTGACTGCCTCAAGAGATATAAGAAGGGCAGACAAACTACATGAATCTGTCACATCTTAAAACAAAAAAAAAGTTTACTTCTCCTCTCTATTCCTATCCAATTGCTTCTTTTTTTTTTTAATCTTTACCCCCACACTCACTCCTGGGCTTGAATGGTACAAAGGACTCAAATCTCAGGAGGGAATATTGGCACCAGAGCATCCACCAGAGGCACATTGTAAATTCTGTGCCTACAGTACTCAAAAAAGAATTCCTGCTTATCCCAACAGAAGGGTGAACACAACTCTACAACAAATACTTGGGAGTTCTGACAACTAGGGGGTTTGTGTTTTTTTGATTTTTGCATTGGGTTTGGGGTTTTTTGCTACTAACAACAATAAGGTAATTTCAAGGGAAGAATCCTAAAACATTCTTAGATTCATCAGGCTACTGGAATACTAAGCACCAGTACAACAGCTCTGACTTGCTCAAGTATGGAAGTGTATTGGGATGTTTCAGTGAACATGAACCTCAATTTTTTCTTAACTATATGGAATAACTTGTCCCCCCTTCCCCAGGAAACATTCCAGTCTATCTTTACTCTTAGAAAGGCAGAAAAATTGAAGTTAGATCATTGAACAAATACTACCTCACAGGTTCTTGAGCACAAAGGAGTGTGTACAGCATAAACCATTGGAGTTTTGCTTGAATTAAATAGAAGAATTATTTTTATTAGATTTCATAAAGATATGTTTGAGGAAGGAAACAAGAATAAGACAAAGATACAGGCTGTAGGTATGTAACTACCTTACACTTCCATGGTGTTTCTTGATTTAAATAATGGACAGACCTAAACCCAAAAATCTAGGACTGATACAATCAAACATAGCATTGGCACACAGTTTAAAACAAAATGTAAATTTTCTCCATAATGGACAAGATGGCAAAACTAAATAGGAGTGTTTCCCATTCACTTAGTTTGTGGGTCTGAGTAGTCCACCAGTACAGTCTCTACAGCTGCAAACCCCCACCCAGTGAAGTATTTAAGAGATACCTCCCCTGACCTCTCTAGGCAGCTTCATTCAAGCTGCACTTTGGTCCCCTCTGTTCTGATTTCACAGTAACCCTCTTCCCCAAACTGGCCTTGTGCTCAAGTCACTGGGACTCCTCATGCTCTAAGAGAATCTAGACTGATGTTGTACTACACCCTTTCATGTTCTCAGCACAGCAGTCACTTCTAATGAATGGAGACACATGAACTGAAATTAACAATGAAAGGAGTAACAGCTATCAAACAACTGAGCATTTACAGCAATGAAAATGTTATTTATTTACAAAACAAAGAAAAGCAAGGAAGCTCAATGTTTGACTAAAAATGAATAATAGCAATGTTTTGACTGAAGTGATCTCTTTGAAACAGTAATATTGACAGGGATAGCCCTAAACTGTGAAACTTTCTAGCTCTCAATTTCTGGTAACTTCTCATGCTCATTTGTAAAAGTCAATTAATCATTGGGAGAAAAATCCCAACACGCAGCCACATCCCTGAGGGGGAGTTATATCAGGGGAACCCGAGGAGCCACCGGCAACCTTCTCAGCAGGAGAAGATCGCTGGAAGCCAGCAGACTGCTTCGAGGGCTTTCTTTGACCCTTCATGAGTATATTTGGGGCATTTTCCCCCAGGTCACTCTTTCTACTTTTGTTTTACGTTTCCTCTCAGGTGTTGGGTGAAGTTACTGAGATGGATGCTAAATTAACCCACCTACAGTGGGAAGTTTACATCCAAGTTCATGATATTCTTATTGGGGAAAAAATCTCATTTTTAAAAAGGGAAATTAAAACGCTCTGTTCATTGGCTTAAGTATCTTCCTAACATTTCACAGGACTCCATTTTATCTAATGATTTCTGGGATAATGTTGGGCAAAAGTTATATAATTTACAAGCTAGTGGGGATTTTTCCATTGGGAAATTTTATCCTGTGTTCAGCATTATAATTAAGTCCATTGATAATTTGGGAAAATGGTTGGGACCCCAGTTAAAATTCCCTTCCCTGTGTTCCTCCCCTCACATCCCTAAGCCCTCTTCCCCATCTCAGGGGCAATCCGGAGACAGATCCCACCAGCTGGTGCAGGGTTGCCACCATCGCCCTGACATCTCCTGGTCCCCTCTGTCCCCTCACCAGGCCAGCAAGGCAGCTGCTGTCCTGGATTCCCCCCTAACCGTTCTTCCTACGTCCTCACACCCAGTTTCGTCCACCCCAGTTACTCCCCAAGATGGCACCAGCAACATGGCCAGCCCCACCCTTTTGTCTCCTTCTTCCTCAAGTTCTCCCACCCTTGCCTCACAAAATGGCCACCACATGAATTTTCCCACTCCAAGTTTTCCCACCCTTTCCCCCTCCTCTATTTGACACGTCTCTCGTGACCCTTTCCCGCGCATGTCACCATGCCCAGCCCTTCCCCTCTTGCGTCGGGAGGCCTGCCTGTGTCAGGACCTCCCCTCACCATCGGGAATCCCTTTCTGGCCATGTATCCCACTCCCTCTCCGGCCCTTGACAGCTGACCGACATCACTGACACCAGACGCGGTCATGAAGGCTGCCAGAAGGCCGCCATTTTGCCGCCCGCTTGCTTGAGCATGGCATGCCGCAAGCCCCGTGCTCAGCCCAAACACATGCTCTCCCCTTCGGAGGGGAGCAGCTCTGACTCGTCCCACTCAGAGTCCGAGGACCGCCAGGCTGAGACACGAAAGAAGGCTGCCAAGGATGGAAACACCGGGAGCTAGTGAACAAAATAACATTCTACTTTGCCCCAGTCACTTACAGGAGGGAGGGAAACCCCAAATGGGAGTCTATTCCCTATGGGGAATTAAAGGAATTATGTAAAGCCGGAAAGGATTATGAGAGGGGGTGTCCGTATCTTAAAAGCTTGCTCAGTGTCAGTTTCTCCGCACACACCCTCGTCCCCCACCACATCAAAAACATCTTTGACCATGCTACATAGAAAATGTGGACTTTTAGAAGTAGTTTCAGTATTAAGCCTCTCTGATAATGCACTCTGTCCCAAAGTAAGCCATTTAAATAAATGAATGGCAATTTCAGCTCTTCCAAATTTCCATTGCACTTAAATTATAAGATTAAACAAACATAATCTTCTTTAAGAGTTTAGTAAGAAAAGTTTCTACATCAAATCATTCTAAACCTTTTGTTAATACAGTTTGGTTATATTTAGGGACACCATTTCTCTGCTTATCAGATATAACCAACATTTACAGAAGTGCTTAATCGAGAAAATTCTCCTAGAATTATCAGTCAGCATCACAGTATCTGCTTCAGAACACATTCTAGGCCTTTCAATATAACATCATCCCAGATTGCATTTGCCCTTAATTTATTGAAACCAGTTTAACCCCAAATGTTTTATATAGCAGAAGTAGAAATGCCTCCTCACATGTGGTTGAATCACAGTTATACTCGACTGCTATATAAACTCTTGTACATCACAATGTATCTGGCTCGCATTTGTGATTATTTTCTTTTCATGCTCACAGTTCTTTCAATATAGAGCAGCATTTATGTATGGCCAAGATCCCACAAAGCAGAGCTCGGCAGCACCTAGGGATACTACAGTGCAGTTGCAGCCGCCTGCCAGCACAACTGGCCAAAACTAAAACAAGCAAACAGAAGCAAAAACAAACCAACCAGCCCTAAAATAATTTTTAAAATTTAAAAAAACCCCAAACAACAAAAACACCCCAAACACTAAAGGTGATGGGTCCATTGGCCTGGTTACTAATAACATAAAAAGCAAACAACCACTAAAGATGACACCTGGGACACAAGCCGGCCAGAGCCAGTTCCCTGCTATCCCATAACTTGCCTTTCTGTGCAAACAGAGGTTTCAGTCGCCCACCTTTCAGAGACTGGAGCCTGCCAGACCAGGTTGAGCATTCAGCAATGTCTGCTTGAATTATCTAAAGCTTTCAATCCAGAAGCCCAAGCTTATGAAGTGTGATTCTTCGTTTAATTTCCTATATTTGAGATTGATTATTCAAATCTTCTCATGAGACAGTTCTCAACATCTATTGAGGACATGGAATGGTTTGGAAAGCAAACTCAGGAACAAGGCAGAAAAACAAATTTGACAGAACCATGGAGAAAATGCTAAGGAGGGCAATTGAGTTTTTATTGCACTGTTATTACCTATAACTTTAATTGCTACAGGGTAGTTAATAGTTTATTCAGGTTGACAAGTTAAGTCAAGAGTTTATTATTATTTCATTCCTGATGCTGAACACTTGAAATTCTACAAGTTCTTACATCCCAGGTGAATCTGGTATGCATATTACTTGAAAACACATTGTTTATCAGAAAGAAAAATAGATGCAAGCATAGTTGCAGGCATTTTATATATCCATACAATTCTCAAACTACTAGGTTAATTCTTGAGACTATTTTTATCTTTTGCTCTTGTGCTTATTGTTGTCTTATTTCATATTCTGTTACTACTTGTAACCTACATTAATCCTATCTCACTGCAGAGCAATAATAAAGCCAATAATTGCCTAAGGGATGAAAAGAATGTATTCCTCACTATCTTGCATAAGGATGAAAACTGAACATTTCAGGGACTTCAACAACTCATTTCTCTTAATAGGAGGGAAAAAAAAAAGCTTTCAAGACTCCACAAATTGTAGCTCAAGTAAAAAGCTCACAAAGGGCACTGAGACCCGTGCACACCATGACCTCATCACAAAAGAATTAACCTGTGTCTCACCACCAGCCAGTTCATAGACCTACACTCCTTCCCCAGCTCCACATGAAAGCAGTGTCCAGGAGCAGGAACTGGGCAATGTCCCAGGATGCATAGATACTGCTGGCAGCAGCACTGGCTCAAACACACTGAAGTTAAGCTGTTGCTATAGAGCAGTTTCTTCAGACTAAGTTTCATGGTCCTGGCTGTATTTTTCACAACAGCCACTTCAGCACAGGACCTGGTGTAGTGAAAGTTCTGGAGTTCTGTTTCCTCTCACATGATTTTCTATTTCTCTTCTTCTTTAAGACACACATTTTGAGAGAGAAACACCTCATGAGGCAACATTTAATTGCAACCAGTTCCTCAAGTGAGCTTGTAAATATGCTAAATGTTTACATTATATAACTATGGGTGTTAGAAAGGATGTAAAGTTAACAGAAAAGTTTTACAGACATGAATGCTGGAGAAGGTTTTATAGAAATGAAAGCAAGTTTTGATACATAAAAGATTGTTGCACAGGTGGCTGCTGAAGCAGGAGAGAGAACAAAGGTTAAGTCGAGTTGGAAGGTTTAGAACAATGGCTTAGTTGAGTTAGAAGGCAGAAAGTCCAAAAGGTTGAGTGGTCTGCAAATAAGGCATTGTTTCTACCAAGAAAAAGAGCATAGGCAGACAGAAAGATGCTATTTACAAAGGCAGAAGAAAATTCCACTGTAAAACAAATTTTTAAAGTTTAATGTGTAAGTACTAGCTCAGGTGATTGGTTAGTTACTAACATCGTATGGTCATTTTAGCAGTTTTGATAGGTTATATGTAAATGTAAAGGTTTTGTGTATGAAGTTAATTGGTTGTTATGTAATAAGACGCAGAGCAAAGAAAGATACAATGCTTTGTAACATGTATAGAATGGGACTTCAGGACACACGGCTCGCCTTTGGCGAGCAGCCATAGGCATTGCCCACGACCCCTGATGCAATAAACAGTGTTATATGAAGAGACGCCTGCAGTCCCCATCTCTCCAGCAGGCTCTTACATATGGGGATTTCAAGACTAAAACTGTAAACCATATTTTTCCAGTTAAAAATGCCTGTCAATTTAAAAGCTTAAACTTGGCCAGTTTTAATTACAGTGAAGAATACTCTGTCCCAGACCACCATCCAAACACACCCTTGCTTGTATACAGCTCTTGTACCTTTTAGGTATCTACAGAATTAAAACATCCAAGATCTATAGCTTAGCACTGAATCTTCAGAACAGGGATACAAATACAAACACTTATGTAAACAGCCAGAATCAATGACGAAGTTCTTGGGTTTTTCTCAATTTATAGGAAGAATTAACACAGCAGTAATAGAAACCACCTTTCTATAGAAGCAGCTCTCTACTAGCACACTTAAGACTGCACCAGAAGTAGTTAGTAGATATGAAATCTGGTTGTTACATGCCACCAATAGCATGCGGAACTCCTATAGTAAAATATCACAGACATTTTCTTCTCTTTCAGTTCCAAAGACAGTCATAAAACCTGGCTGGCTCCTTGGGTAACACTAGAAACACTGACCAGCAGAAATGATTGCAATCACACCACTACAATCTTCCACAGAGGAGGGCAATCATACAGATCAGTGTATGGTCAAATTGCCCTCTAATTCTTGTAATGTCCATCTACTCTGGATACCCTTACTTTGTATTTTTGTTTCTCAGTCATCATAGAACTGAGAGCTGCAAGAAAAAGAGAAAGAAACAACATGAATTGCTTGGGTAAGAGCAATACTGGACTGTTAAGAACTAAAAATAGTTGATTGCATCTGTATCAGGCTTCTTTTTTTACTCTCTACCAGTGTCCATTTCAGGCATCCTGTTAGCATGATTTAGGATTTTGCAGCTAAATACAAAGGGCTGCAATTTGAGAGGACTACAAGAAAATAAACCTTACCAGACTTTTTTCCCCCCAAGTGACAGTTGTAAATTACAAAATCAAAGGGCATAGAGAAGGCTTTAAGCCTAATTTTAGAAAAATATAGTATTAGCATCAGATTCCAAGGGGATAGAGATATAGGAGCAGCAAGGAAATGCTCCCAGAAATGTTTTCTGGCCTGGAGTGACAGTGGCTCTCTCCTATTCACCACAGGAATAGGAGAGAGGCACTTTTACAATGCGTACACTACTGAATGCAAGATCTACTGGCCCTTGGGGCTTCTGTTTTTAACAAAAAGCAATATATTAACTTGTGTTTATGAAGACTATAATTGGATTGCAATGTTTTTGAGGCAGTTTCTGAGCAAAATACTAAGAGACTGCATTACATGTTAGTAAATACAGCATTTAGAGTAGGAACTAAATAGTCCTATTTCATAGTTAAATGTTCAATTTTTCATAAATTGTCATGAAGCCCATGAAATGCAGTATCTAAACCAGTTAAACCCCACCTACATCCCAGACATCCACCTATACCTGCTTGTGTAACTAATATTTCCCACTCTGCTCCCTATCCCTTCTCCCACCACAGACCTCAAGCTCTCAGCAAGGCACCAGCCAACTTCTCACCTCAGTGCTAGTAATTACCAAGTGAGCACCTGCCCCACCCACAGCAGCTGTGCAGGTCCCTGACTGCTTGGAGAACTGGTCTGAAACACAGATTCCCTCCCTCCCTCCCAAAAAAATAACAACTTTTCTAAATAATTTGAGACTAGTAAAAGATAGATCAGCACATCAAGAGACTTGTTTATTCCCCTTAGGCCAATCAAGGAAAATATTACATCCTTCTCTGTGAAGGGCAGACAGGATTTTTTGTTGAAGCAGAAGCATTTTTTGTTAGCCCAGTCTTCTTGCACGCTTGCCCCTCCTCCCCAGGAGGCCATTCACTAGGCATATATATAAATATCGATGTCCAAAAACACATCTACATGAGTGCATGACTTGCACTGGAGCAGTTTAAGGCGTAGTTGTTATTGCACAAAGATGCAGAAACCTGTCCGAGAAGAGGCACATCTTATGTAGCTGTAAGAACCCTGCCAGCACATCTGCTAAACCAACAATTCTAGCTCTTCAGTGCCTTAAGTGGGCTGAGATGAAAGTGTCGCTTTATCAATGCACAAACCAAAACGAAGTATTGGTGACAAGCCTTATTTCCAAGTCTGACTGAAGGTTTGGGAAGCAGGTTTGCCTGCAGTGGGCACACAGAAGCATGACACGTTTGCCCACTGTGCACCTACAATTTCTACATGATCATTATCGCTGCTCAGGTGACTGAGCAAGCTGACAGTATATGGCAAGTTATCTGTCGTGTATAGAAAGTCACAGAAAGAAGAGAAAGAAAATACAGAAGATTACAGTGCAAAGATGCTAAAGGAAGGTGGCAAGGATTGAGGATTAAGAGACAGAATTAAGAAGAGACCATACCCTTTAACAGTAAAGTGCTGAAAGGAAACCGCAAGTACTTGCATATTTCAGCTCACCATGCTGACTTGCAAGCATTGCCCACATTACCCATATTTCAGTAAGACTCCCTTCCTGAACAAGCTTCTAGGTCTCCCTTACCAGTTCTAGGCTCCCTTGCAGCAGTTTCCATCTGGGCAGAGAATTCCAAATTCAGGGATCAGGGACTACCTTTTACACCAGAAGCATTTAAGACAGCCATAGAGCTTTAAGGAAAAAGGCTCAGGACAAAGAGATTTTAAGAAATTGGAAGAAGGAAGGATTGATTAAGGGTCACAGTTATGTTAACACTTTGCCTGTTTGTTGCTTTTCTACTGAAAACTGCAGGTGAGAAAGCCTAGGCAGAAAAGGGAGGGAGAAGCCATGTAAACAAAACCATAGTTCTATACAAGGACAGAAGCAGATTGCATTTCTACCAGGCTACAGAGAGTGGTTTCATTATTATAAAAACAAATGCAAAAAAACCCCAACATAGATGTTCTCCCAGTGCATTTAGACATTATAATAATAAAAAGGCACTATAAAACCACTGCACTAAATTATTGAGTTAGAAAAAATAAACAGGGCACAGGTTAATAGTATCTCTATCTATCTTTGGAAAGATAAGCAATTACAATCTGCAACCCAGCTCATGCTCAGTATTAACTACAATCTTAAACAGCAATAAAGTCAAACACAATACACCATTGATGTTTCTACCTACTGCTTTCCATACACAGCAAAGCGCAGCAGCAACTCTCCAGAGCTCACACTGCACTGCAGCTATGCCAGTCACACCAGCGCAGGACCGGCCTCAGGTTGCACAGCCCATGCCTGAGCCAGACATCAAAGTGCATTTCCTCTCAAGCAATGGTAGCTCTGCGCTCTTCTACAACTCCTCTGCCTTCTTGAGGAGTGAAGCAAACCCCACCACAGCTACAAAAGGCCATTCTTAGCAAAGCTCCCCCTTACCAGCTTCCAAAAGCCAACTTCGGCAGACTCCCCAGAAAGCCTGTTACAGAAAGCAACCCTCAACGCCCGCTGCTCTCCTTTTATCAGATCCAGGTGACACCCATCTACACCATTTAAAAAGGTAACTCCGAAAATGAGAGTGATTCGGGTCTAAGTAGTGAAAAGTGATGATAATTAAGACCACCTGAGTACCAGCTGAGATGTCTTAGCTCCCTGCTTTGGTCAGAGACATTTGGTGTCCTTGCTGTAAGGGGGCAGTCCCTGCCCCAGCACTGGCTGGAAGGCAGCTGGGAGACTCTCCCAGCGCAGGGGAGCTCCTGCAGCTTTGGTAGCTGGGGCGTGTCATGTCTTCTGGAAACCTGGCACCACAGTGGGGATCCTCAGGTAGCCTTGGGTTGGGATCTCTGATTTTCATGCAGTTCGTTTGTATTAGGTCTGAGATCCACAAGAGGCTTTTAACCCTCCCCTCCCACTAGAGCAGAAACTGCTCCGGCAAATTTTCCCTGCAATCCCACACTGCCCAGATACCTGCTAGATCTGTAATTATTATTCAAAGTACTCTCATCAGCATTGTCTATTGACAACATTTCCAGTTGTTTTCTAACAAGCCCACATGCATAACAGAAATGTCTTTCTAAATTCTTCATTGAAATTTTTCCTGTGAAGTAATTCAGGAGAAGTTTACCCACCTTGACGTCCACCAAGACAGGCCCCTTGCCTACTTCGGTGATAACAATAAACAGAGCAAAAAGATTCATAATACATAGTCTCAATGGCCCAGGATGACGGGCCAGGCACACTTTCAACTACTTGAAGCCTGTGCCCTTGAGTCTCTGCATTTGATATACAGTACTCTTACCCAAGATATAAATGTTTCTCTTACATCACCTCTACTTCTGTACTATACAGACGTTTGAAATGATGCTTCTTGCCACAAGACAGAAAGCTGCATTTAAGCAACTAGAAAACACTAAAGTTAAAAAAGGGGGGAGGAAGCCAAATAGCTCTGGATGAGCTAGATGAACACTATTGATTATCATAATAAAATGTAGCAGGTGCCTTTTATTGTAGATGATGAGCCTAGAAAACAACAGACAGAAGCAGATACATGCACAATACATACATGCAGATTTGTTTACTGTCTATATTACATTTTTCAATTTATGACCTGAAAGAGAGTAATAAATCAACATACGCATACAGCTAAGGGAATAAATATTTTGTAAGTTCACAAAGCACAATATCGCAGCTCAAGCTCATCTTCCTTCCCCCGAGT